>JAHQIW010000090.1:0-410534 GCA_019055375.1 Parelaphostrongylus tenuis | reverse complement strand
GCTTATAGACTTTGGATAGCAGCCATCCTGACTGGATCTATATGGTGCCTCGTTGTGGTTTTGATTTGCATTTCTCTGATAATGAGTGACGTTGAGCATCCTTTTCATGGGTTTGTTAGCCATCTGTATGTCTTCTTTGGAGAAAATGTCTGTTTAGTTCTTTGGCCCATTTTTTGATTGGAGGTCATTTATTTTTCTTGGAATTGACTGCAGGATTGTTGTATATTTTGAGATTAATCCTTTGTCTGCTTGCTTCGTTTGCTATTATTTTCTCCCATTCTGAGAGGCTGTCTTTTCACCTTGGCTTATAGGTTCCTTTGTTGTGCATAATCCCTTGGTCGAATATACCTCTCTGCAAAATTTAATCATTATCAGAGGCAATAGATAGGCCATCTTAATTTTGTATAAATACGATAAATGACTATAGCTGCTGGATTGAGTGTTTGTCGGGCCAGAAGGACTTATAATTAAATATTAGTAATTTATCGATTCCAGACAGTACTTTGCGCACGACCATAATATTTATAATGCCCTGGCAAGGCACGAAACAACGTCTACCTATCACACACCTTTGTAATTTTTCACTCTAATCTTTACTTTTTGAAGACAATTTTGACTTGATATACAATTAGCACTCGTCTGACCGACTTTTCGCTAGCGTATAGATGAATTGATATCAAGAATGTGAGCTTCATTGTAAATATTTTAGAGGTTTAAAACAAATTATCAATAACTATTACTTAACGCTTTACAAATAGTTATTCTAACCTTTAGGCATAACAATTATAACAGAACTGTATTTCACGAGCTTCTGGCAACTCAAATGCTTTATGTTAAATCTCCAGAATAAGAGAAGATACTAAAGAAGTATATTATTAGAAAGGCTTATGATACTCTGTCATGTACAATGCCTGAAGTTCACCAGCGAATCACTCTTTGATTAAGCAGATAATAGTCACAAGCACTTGACAGACTTACACAGAAATCCATATTACAATATCACCTATCCAGGGTCCGTGGGGGGATATCAGTTTGTACAGAACTGACTTTAATTTGACGATAAGTAACATACGCACTCTCAATCCGTTAAAGGCATGTCACATTAAACAAGAAAATGTACAACATTATAGCCACGTGCTAAGGCAGATTCTTTGACAGACATACATCCTCTGCAATAGAACTCACCATAAGATTTAAGCTTGTCCACATGGCCAGCATTTCTCTCTCTCTGGTATTCACCACACAGACCAATACGGGAGTACACGTTATATTGTGCTTTGAAAATTGAAGTTTCATTCCAGTAAAGTGAATCCAATTGACATTACAATATATATAGTTGCCAAATAAAAAGGAATCAGAGGGTTTACATCGATTCTAGTACGAAGCAGTAGCTAAGCCTAATCAGGGGACAAGACAATACATGCGTATTAAAATATCGATAACAATAGCAGCAAGCAACTACTGTCATAGTTGTGGTTGCCAAGGGAATGAAGAAGGGTAGAGGAGAAGGGTCTGGCTATATTGACTTTGAGCGAGACAGAGAACTGTATATTCCCGGCTATAAAGCACAGGGGAGAGTAAGAGGGAGAAGCTCTCCAGAAAAGGCATCAACTCTTAGAAGAGGAAAAGGCATTCGAAGACTAAAAAAAACATCTTAACAAAGAATTAAGGAAGAGAAAAGCGCGACGGTATTTCTTTAGACTAAAGGTAACATAACTGGTTAGTGAGGAAAAATTCCCTGGAGGAAGGGCATGGCAACCCACGCCAATACTACTTGTCTGGAGAATCCCAGCGAACAGAGACAGAGACCACTGGACTCCGCGGCACACAGTCAACGTGCGAGGGCGAGGGTCGCAAAAGAGCTAGGTATGACGCTGAAACAAGCGTGGCAGACACACACTAGCTGGTTTCGCTGAAGCGCTGAAGGAAGAAAAGAACAGATCGCTCTGAATCTAAACTGGGCAGATCAGCAAAAGTGGAAAGTAGACCTTTGTCAATTTATTGTTGTTATAATTGTTGCGATCCATTTTTGTTTTATTACTCAGACCGCACCTCGTTTTCAATCAGTCATATGCTAATATACTTTTCCTGCATATGACATTCAGCCTATATCCCCACACATTTATCAAATATTGTCCTCCCTAGTATCACACTCGATTAATATCTTCCTTTTGTTCTCCTTTATATTTCCCCTCCTGTACTGTGTACAACCACCCCTACTCCATCTCCTCCCCCCCTCCCACCATCACCCCAGTAATCATAAATCCACTCATATTCTTTTTCTCTTTCTCTCTTCGCTGATCCACGTACCAGCTCAACTTTACCCCTTAACTTATCTTCTCTGCACACTCCCCCTGTATCACCATATATGCTTCATTTATTCTCTTCTATATTCCTTTATCTCATTATCCTACCAACTCATCTAGTCATCTGTTGCACCCTTCTGTGTCTACTTCAATTTTTTTCACACATTCTTCTTATTTAATCTCACTTCCCACCTCTAGCTTCCCTACACCATATCCTCCTTACCTTTCCTCCCTTATACATGTCCCCCCCACATCTCCCTATCTCCTTTCGCCTATTATGTCATCCACTTGTGTCCCCTCTTGTCTCCTCTTGCACTCTCTAATATTCCTTTTCTATTATTTGTTTGCTTTCTTGTCGTCCACTCCACTCCCGCCTTTCATCCCTTTCACTTTCTATATTTCACTGTCCGATTTTGGTGTCGTCCACTGCTACCATCCCTTCTCAGTACCCACCTTATTATTCATCGACTCCCTATTGTATATCGATCCTGTCCCACCTTGGTACATGTTTTTCTCTGATTTGAGTTGACCACCTCGCCTTGTCATGTCTCCCTCCGTGCTTTTAGCGTCTTCCGACTCACACACTTTCGATTCTCAACTTATTTTTAACTTCGGCCACTGTGGAACACTAACACAGCGATGCACTGTGAATACCGCCCCTACTTTGAGTGTAGACAGTTCCCGCTAGTCACCCTTTGTTTCTACTGACCCGCCGGAGCATTCCTTCTTCCTGTGACTCATCCTTTATCTCCGGGACCTCCCCCCCCCCCCAGATTCGGATCCACCGCCCCCCACCCCACACACACACGTATCCATTCCTTGTATATCTTCCTTGCCGTGTCCTTCTGAGTCCTCCCTGCAGAGTTTCTATCAGCTTTTCGCACCAACTTGCATTCCCACTAGATCAAACACAATTGGGAAACATACCAATGAGATATTTCTGGTTGTATCTTAATTCATTTATAAAAGATTATGCCAGTTTTTACTCTACTAACAGCAATGATTTACAAATATCTTTTCAGGATAGTCACAAATCAAGATAACTGGTTTAGGCTTACACTGAAAGTTTTGGTGTGCAATTTATAACTCTACAATTTAGAATAATCTGACGGTATTTTAGTTAAAGCTGTTAATTTTGTGTTATAGTCCCTTTCAAGCAATCTTTTGTACTATGAAATCTATGTGTGTAAATATCTTGGCCTTTTCCTTAGTCACACATTCTAGTCTTTTGTTCTTATTTTTTTTATAGTGCCCAGACTGATGTCATATAGACATATTTCCAAAGTCTCCATTCTGCCCTCTCGTTCCCTCCCTTCTCCTCCTCACTTTCTTTCATTCTGTCTAAGCAATTCTGAGCCCTCCCATCTCACACCTATACTCAACCACTTATCTCCCATATATGCCATGAACACTTTCCCTGCCCCGTTTTCAAGACTTTACATCACGTGTCCCCCCTACCCTTTTGCTTTCTACAGTCTCTCTCTTTCCTTCCATCAAATCCTTGTACTCTCGTTCCCCATCTCCCTTAGTTTTCTCTTCCCCCTCTTTCAGTCTGTGCCCCCTCCCCTCACCCCCCTCCGATACCCTATGTCACTTACCTCTGAGAGACCCACACCCCTGCCGGTTGTATCCCCCACACCTCCTTCACCAAACCTTCCTCTTCCACCTTGACCACACACCCTCATCTATCTCCCTCCCCCTTTGTATCTCCTCCTTCTGTATCTACTGTGCCTTCACGACACCCTCCCCCCCCTTATGTCTTAATGATCCACGTTATTTCTCCCTATCCCTTCCCTCCACAGCCCCACCCCTCTTGTTATCTCCCACCTCCCTTTTTACTCCTGCAGACACAGTTTTATGATTCTACACCCCCTCCAGATTGTGAGTAGCTATTTTGTATAACATTAAAACATATATAGCATCAGCCAAGGGCGCCTGAGGGCGAGCACACAGACACACGAGCTATTTAAAGGAGACTGCCATGCAGTGAGCGTACACCGAGACCCTCAGGTCTCTGTATCCTAGTCGGGAAGGATATCGCCTCTCTTGATTGGCAGCAGACAAAGAGAATGTGCAAAACCCGATCCAGAATATGTTTTAGCCTGTAAACTGTCCACAGATAAGGAGAAGCCTGCGGACTACAGTACCATGGGGTCGCCAAGACGTCAAGAGATAGAAGGATTCGTGACATTCACTTTCGCAATAGCGTATACGGCTTTAGACATACGTGTCCCCCTTACACATCATACCTACTTGTTTATGTATATTTTTTATTCATTTATTTTTGTCATTTATTTTAATTTAGTACGAGACTACACTTAACTTTACAATATCGTGCGTTTTGTCATAACATCTGACAGTACGCAAAATCGAGCCATGGATTAGCATGTTCATCTAAGTTCACTGGATGAGATTATCTAACGGTCCATAGCGATCTCTAGGCAGGACTTCCTCCCTATATGTCTATGGCTGCTCTTAAGTACCCCTATTAGCTGCCATACTTATGAAAAATAAAACATACTACTTACATCAGCCCATTCAATCACGATCTCACCAACTAGCAAAGCTTTACGATCAGCGTCAGCGAGTTGACTGACCCCCGTCTGCTATATATCCCAAGAGAGGAGTGACCAATAAATATATAAGCAAAGCTATCTCCATAATGCGTCCACTCGCAAATCTGGTAGATAAGCAGCATCGTTATTCCCTCCCTGCAGGTTCAGCGTTGTTGGATCGGTACTATCTTCTGCGGCCTACTCAGCTGAGAGGGCCCTCTCAATTGACCTGAAGTCATCCTCTCTTTGTCATGAAAGGTCAAGGGAAAGTGTGTAGGTGCCTGGCCAGTTTTCACAAGCCCTGCGTATTTCTTGCGCCACAGTAGAGAATTCTTTTTCTTTTATGTAACAATCTCTATTGCGTGTCCATAACCTATCCACACCTCCGTCCAATTCACATATTGCGTAATTTATTTTTACCACTGTACACACATGCCAAACATTGTTTCTACACGAGCGTCTTTTTGTTCGATCTCCCCTCGGGTTCATATGCCTGGCTGTCTTTTTTTACACTCACGATTATCATATCTCATATATTTTAAGCAAATAATCGCTCGATTAGCCATTTTATACAGTGCTCATGCAGAAATGCTAAGGGGCAATGAGCTCACAGTATCATCTTGTCAGACGCCCCCACATGTCCATGTTTAGGCAAACTGAATATGTCAAATTGTGCTTACCATCACGTCAGTCCTCACAATAACAGATACAAAACCTAAGAGACAAAAACAATGAAAATATATATTAGATGACCATATGCGGTAAAAAGAATGGATGTATGAATCACATCCCTCATCATCCATTTAATCTACTTGAAAAGCATTCCTGCTCTACTGTGAATGACTAGTCTGATCAACCTTTCCTGAACAATCTGAAGATTTTAACAAAAGCTTTGTTCATGCTTTTCCTTATGTTGATATATTTAGTTGCTAAGTTAAACCTGCACTCTTTGTGACACTAGGTAGGACGTTGGCGACCTCGCCATGGCCTCTCTCTGTCCATTGGGATTCTTCCATGGCCAAAAATCCATTGAAGTGGGTTGCCATTACCTACCTCCCAGGACGGAATACTCCTGACCCAGGTGAACCCAAGTACCTCCTGCACTTACAGCGCAGATTCTTTCCCACTGAGCCACCCAAGGGAAGCTTAATTTTCCTATATAACTACAACATCTTATTTCTCTCTATCTACAGTCTCTGCATACTTACTCTCAGCATGATCTTAGCATCTTTTTATCTGGAGAAGAGAAGTTTTAAAGTTATTCCAGGCTGGCCCCTCTTTCTTGCGTTATTAACTAGTTCTACCTTTACTGCATTTCATCGTCTTTCCCTACGACTAATTTATTAAGTATAAACAGCAAAACAACAAAACCTATCTAACAATTTTACTCTAGATATCTCTCTTAAGCCAAATATCCATGATTATTACAATTTTGTTTCCTACATAACTGCATGGCCACAATTTCTACTAAGCTTACTCGCCCACCATGTAGTCAAGCGTCCCCCTCTGGTATCCAGTAGCCAGAACACTTTCTTACTGCCTTCTTGAACCTGTACTGTCAGCAACCTTAATGGCTACCAGATTACGTATCTAGTGAGTCACTGATGAAGCGTGACAATAGGCCTTCTCTAAAAGGGTTGGAGAATCTTCATATTCCACTCCAAGCATTTTTTTCTGTTTCTACATATTGCCCCATTCCAAAACTGCCTCTCAAATACTTATAGACGTTATGTTAATAGTTAGCCTAACTCTACCAAATACAAATTTTTACTGAGTTTTGTTTTGTTTAAAGGTATAGATTTGAAAGCCTAGAATAATACAGATTTTACCCTAGCACAGCGATTCATAAGACCGGTAGGTGATACTGGCCCACTCAAAGACTTAAGTGTGTAAAATTCTGCTCCATTAGTCATAAAAATGCAGTCAGTATCGAGTAAGAGGCTGGCCCAGTCTGTGCAGCCTCCCTTGCCGGACTTGAATCCCCTTCTAGCTCATTGGTTTGGCTGCTATAATCAGTTCCTTATGCTTGTAAGACTGAGGCGCTTCAGGACCCCTAGAGATTATACCCTTCAATCTCTTCTACAGCATGAGCACTATCTAGCTTCTCAAGCACGCCAGTAGGAGAGCGTTCTTATAATGCCTTTCTTATTATCTTTTTATTTTTCTTCTTTCTCCAGTTATTTTTATTTGTTGCCTGAAGGCATAGATTACTTATACAACATTGCAGTGCGCTTTTTGTCATACTATTGCAAATGAATTCACGCCATGGATTTACATGTATTACCATCAGCCGGTTTCCTCCCCATCCCCACTCCCCCTCCTCCACCCCTCACCTCTGAGGTACTCCCAGTGCACCAGGCGAAATTCCGAGCCACTTAGTCTCATGCACAACCGGGCCTGCGTGATCTGCTTTCACCCCATAGACCATAGACATGCTTTCGACGCCTGTTACTCTTGCAAACATCCCGCCCTCAGCCTCTCCACAAAGCTACCACAAGTCTGCTCCTTATACATCTCAGTACTCTTTTCTTTTTTTGCATATAAGGCATTATCCGTTATCCATCCTTTCTAAATCTTCTCTATATATTATAAGTATAGTTTATATGTAATGGCATCATTTATCCCTTTCTGGCTTAATTCGCTCTGATATAAGGGTTCCAGTTATCCACCCATGCTCATCTAAAGACTGATTCAAAATGCAATTACTTATTGCATGGCTACGCAGTACACTCATTCAATGGTGCACTATACGCTACCACAGCTTCTCATCCATTCGTCATAGCGGGCTTGAATCGGGCATCTAGCGTTGCCTTCCAGGAAGGTTTTTTTAACACCTGAATGCACTATTATATAATAGTTGCTGCGATGAACATTGGTGCACGTTCTCTTCATAAAAGATCTGGTCTTCCTCAGCTCGTGGGTCATAGCCTAAGAAGTAGCCGTATTAAGCCTGAGCGTCATATGGACAGATACTTTTTATTGTCCAGCACTTATTAAGGAATCTCCACACTGTTCTCCATAGTGGCTGCTACTAGTTTGGCATTCCACCAACAGTGCGTAAGAGGGTTCCCTTTTCTCCACACCCCCTTCTCACAGCATTTATTGATTGTAGACTTTTGTGCATAGCAGCCATCCTGACTGGCGTGTAATGGTATCCTCATTGTGGTTTTGATTGCAGTTTTCATTTTCTTTTCTCTGGCATAATGACGTGATGTTGCAGCATCTTCTCATGTATCTGATTTGTTGAGCCCTCCGTCAAGTCTTCCTCTGGGAGAGATAGTATGCTGGTTCCCTCCGTCTAGAGTCTCTTGACCGCACGGAGGGAATTCGGCAGTCATTTATTTGATTTCCTGGAAGTGAGCTGGAGGAGCTTGCTTGCGCATGATATTTGCAGATTAATCCTTTGTCTGTTAGCATTCGATATGACTATCCATTATTTCTCCTCATACTGGAGGGAGCTGTCATTTATCACCTACTGCTATATCAGAGCATCCTTTGTTGTGGCACAAAGCTTTTTTTTTTTTTAAGATATTCATATAGGTCCATTTGTTGTATTTTTGCCCTTTTAGTTCCAAAATTCTAGCCGGACGGTGTCGCGGTCATAGAGGAGCCTCGCTGCTGATTGTGTCGGAGAGTGTTTGGCACTAGTTCCTCCTCTAGGCAAGTTATATAGTTTCTGGCCTTACGATTTAGATCTTTAATCCATTTTGAGTTTATTTATTTGTGTATGGTGTTTAGAGAAGTGTTCTAGTTTCATTCTTTTACAGTTGGTTGACCAGTTTTTCCAGCACCACTTGTTAAAGAGTTAGTCTTTTTCCTATATGTATATCTTGCCATCTTGGCGAAGAATAAAGGCGTGATGGATTAGCCGGCCAGTGCTGGATTATATCCTCTAGCGGCTCTCTGTTCTGATTCATGATCCTATATGTATCCGTCTTTAGTGCCCGCCAGTCGCCATAGCTGTCTTGATGACTGACTTGGCTTTGTAGTATAGTCCGAAAAGTACTTCCTCTTATTCTTTCTTACCTCTAGTTTCTCTTTACTTATACAGGAATCCATTTTATAAAAAGCGATTAGATCAGACCGCACAGGCAAATCTTCTTTCAATTACAATTATAAAATACAATCTGTCAGTGTCTTTTAATTATATCTTTAAATTCTTAGCTGATATAATGGGCAACTCAATCATAGCAAAGATGACTGCCAGTATATTATGTGTTCTGATCCACAACAAGGGGCAAGGATGTTACAAGCTAGCAAATTATCTTATGATGTTATTCCAGTTATAGTGATATAATCATACAAACTATATCACCATACCCTAAAAGCCTTATATAGCAAGTGGTGCGAACATATAGAGGAGAATCATCTTAGAATATCTATCTCACACAGCACTCCTATAGAGTGCTGTACTTTAAGACCCTGATGAAACAGGGAGAGCGACTGAGAAAACACATATATTTTCTTATAGGGTATTAATATATTGTAGCGTAGATAATGACAGATTATTATGAATGCGGCCTTATGAGGAAGTGCCACAGACACATGCACCAAAAAATTCACCAGAGTAACACCACCAACCATCTAGGTTGATTATATCACAAAACTAAAATCAACAAAATACTAAGTTTGTTTACAGCTTTACAAAATGCTACTCAAATCATGTAAATAGATGAGCATCTATTTTTGCACTACTTACACCAAAATACTGAAACAAACATTTCACACCATCTGCTAGTCAAGGCTGCATTCTAGAAAGGCATTTTTGTTTTTGTTGTTGAATATCACAGAACAATTGCCATACTCATCTTATTTCACTTATTTTTTTTAACTATATATAAGCATCTTTTATTTCAAACTATTAAGAATCAATCCTATCTGTCATGTAATATAATCACTATGATTTCTGTTTAGCAACTAATGTATTTAGAATTAATGAATACAAAAATTAGATAAGTAGTGTATGGTATACATACATCACATACACTGCCCGTTATATAAAGAAAGGTATTTGCGCATAGATATTTCAATGTTTTTAAAGTTCTGTCACTTGTTGTCTCAGCCTTCCATCTTACGCAGTCAACCCCCAAAATTCCCTGGCTAATCATCAACTTGATGCGGACATGCAGTTTGAGCAAGTTCTGCAAGTGCGTGCCATAGGACCAGGGGCCAACCCTGCGTGCTGCGTCCATGGGCGCCTATGAGTTAGCGACACACAATCTGAGCAGCCTGACTCGCCACCAAAAATACTGAGCCCATCTAACTCACTTAAACTAGTAATCCAAATCATAGAGATTTTTTTTCATCCCTAATTCATGTTAGATTACATATATTTACTTTCTGTCCTACGAGACATGCTTCACTCTTCGACCTATGCCTTGAAAATCTTGATTATTTATGAAATATGAAAATTGCACCGTAGATCAGTAATAGACTTTCCTATTCCAATCCATTGGCATTTCTCACCTCTTTTTGTTTGATATCTTATTTGTATCATAGCAGTAGCCATTCTAATCATTGTTAACGTACTCCATTTCCTTCAACACTATCTCTTGCGTTATCATGCGTTCGTTTCCATGTTTTCTATGGTCTCACATTCACAATATTAGCTGTAGCCTTCCTTACCTTAGACTAATGACTTCTCTAGCTGCTTTGCCATCTTCATTCTTTTACATCCAACTGTATGCCTGCCGGGAATTTTAACGCAATTAAGCGCCTCATCAGCTATTAACTTCTCTTATTACGATAATCACTTCTATTTATAAGATCCCACGCGTTTTGTTGCCCTTGTAGATGATTGGGTCACACCTGTTCTTTAGCCTGTGTGGGTTTATGGCCTTACGTCTCGCCAAGTCATTGTACTGACTCTTGTGCAACCCCAGTCGAGACTAAACCCACCCAGGCTTCTCCTGTCCATCGAGATTTCTTCCAGCCAAGAATGTCATGAAGTGCGGGTTCGCCCATTCTCCTACTCCACGGGATATTACCAACCCAGGGATCCGAACCCGGGTCTTCTGTCCATTGCAAACACGATTCTTTACCTACGGAGTAATGGATAGCCCATCATCTTTACGCTTACATGAGCTGCTAAAAATTGCTACTGCTGCGCATAACCAACTATTCTATACAACAATCAAATTAAAAATTGCAAAGCCCTCTCAAACATTAACTTGCTTCAAGAAACAAAAGTATAATTCCTATGTCACTCACCCACCAAACTAACTTCTTTTCTGCTCGTTCCATCTACTTAGTGAATTCAGTAGCATCTTCGTGTAGCATACACTGTCTGAAAGCTTAAGAACCCTTACTTTGACACCTCTCTACCCTCTAATTTCTGCATTCAATTATCCCAAAATCCTAGTCATTATCCTTCTAAATACGTTACAAATTCTTTAGTTCACTCAGCTCAGCTAACCACAGTAACCTATGCTCCCCAAAGCCCACCTATTCACCCCTACTCGTCTCATATGACCAAGCTATTGTATTATATAATGTATGAAGGATTTTCTTTATCTACGTAGTCAACTTTTATTATTCTCCGATCATGTTTGCTTGACACTGCAAATACAGTAATCAGTGAGGAAAGAAAAAACAACTTCAAAATGACTTAGGCACCTTCTCATTGCTTTCAGATAAAGCCAACTTCCTTAACCTGCCCTTTCTAAGCACCGCACACATCTAACGCTCCTTTACCTGATGTGTTTCCTACCATAGCAACTTTGACTCCCAGCATAACTTTACACTGCCAACGCAATTTATATTGTTTATTTTACCACTGTAGCCCTTTTCAAACAATATTACCTCAAAGGTTCTTTCTTTTATGATATACGGCTCCCTCCTACTCACACCTTTTCACCTGCAGGCCTATTATCCAACAATGCCTTCATGAGGCATAATCAGCCCACTTATTCCTTCCAGTAGCCCACCGGCCATTTCTGATCCATGGAGAAGCCGAGGGCTAATGCTATGCTGGGTATTCATTCTCAGCCCCCTAACAGGGAATAAAATTCGCCCTGAATCACAGAAGACTACACAATTATTGAATGCTGAATGAATGATAAAGCTCCATTAAACTGTGTAGCCATACATGACTTCAACAATGCAATTTATCTTTAACTATAATATCGTCAGAGTTCACTCATATGATTCTTTAAACAGTTACCCATCTTTTCCCATTAGACAATGCTAGCTCCATGCTAAGCGCTAAGAACTAGTATATCTCCTAGTCCACATGGCAGGGTACAGGCCGAATTCAAAGCATATGACTACTCAAGAGTAATATTCTGCAAACAAATATTAAGTGAAAAAAGCATGCTGCCTAAAATATGGAAAGTGTGAAACTATCCTTCTGAAGTTAGACTATGCATTTTCTCATAATATCACACAAGAAGTCTAACAACTATAAGTTAGCATAGGAAGAATTTCTTACAAGGTTTTGAAATAATATGCTGCAAAAAAAATAATATCTAAATATATATCAGATCTTCTTCTACTCCAGTTGATTCAGAGATATCTATATCTTGAGTTTCTCAAAATGAAAATAATCCTACCCCCCTTTTTTCAATGACCTGGGAGGCTTAAAAAGAGACTAAATACTGATTTTATCATGTAGAAAGAAGAAAGGTTCATTTGTGTTGTTTGAAAGTTTGGCTATATTCAAAGACTTAAAATTTATATGTCACAAGAATATCAAAGCATGTGTTATCAAGAATGATGTCTAAAAAATTTAATAAAGATACTAGTGTTAGGGACTTTCAAGCATAGCTATCAAGTATTTAATAAATTCTCTGTATCAAATGATTATATGGATTTTTAAATAAAAGAAGGGGATGGAGAGATGACAGAGCAGAGGAGTAACGTATGAGAAGAGAAACCAAGAGAGAAGATATTAAAATCAGAATAGAGAAAAAATCACTCTGCGTGCTATATTGTGTAGAGATCGCCAATAAATTATACCTTAAATAAGAAAACTCATCTTTAAGCACCATTATATACGCCAAGAGCGGAACACAGGCACGCAGAATATATTTGCTTCAATTAACTATCAAGTCTAGAAGCTGGCCCCAGCCAAGCATAGTACAATAAGTCCCTATACGGCCCGGCTGTTAGCCCACACAGGAAGCCTCAGCAGATGCACAGGCAGAAACAGTAAATCATTTTGGCAAAAATATACTAGTGAAGTAGATTTTAACAAATCTCCAGATATCCTCTCCATTAAGTGAGTGGTGGAAAATTTTGATTAACTGCAGAGAAATAAGTTTTTCTTTTTATCTATATCTCAGTGAAAGTAGCCGGTACCTTTAGGCTAGCGAACTTTCTCAATATCCTTCAAGAAGAAATAAATATGGTTTGATTTTATTACACATAGGAATATTGCAGAGTATTTTTTCTTTCCAACTGCCACTTGCCCGAAACAATGCTCTTATTAGATAATAAGCCAGCATCATGCTCTTTTTAAAACTATGCTTTGATCTATAGTAAATAATAGAATAGATGAGTTCCACCCACCTCTCTCTATTGTAGCTATTCCTAGTACTGAGAATTTCAAGGAGAAACTCCACTGCCCACTTCCTACTTAACTATTCCTTCCGTCCTCCAACAATACCTTTTTTAAAAACAATCCAATTCAGCAATAGTATTCACTACTTAGCATTATATATTATTATATCCCATTTACTATTCATTTTCAAATGAATATGCAGAGAAATAAATTGCTAAAGTCAATACACTAGTCACAATCAGAGAAAGTTTGAGCGGTCAGACAAAGAGTGGTGTCTTGTTGCTAGTTAAACTGGATAAATAGGAACCCGAGTAGAGGTGGAGTTTATGCCGAATGCGAGACATAGCAGGAGCCGCACTTCGAATGTGTGTAAAATTGCAAACAATCTAGCCATAGCGCCAGCTGATGTAAAAAACATAAAAAGTAAAGACGAATAAACATCTGAAACGGGACATAAAGTAACATCAGAGGCCCATAACTCGGATTTGCTCAGTAAAGCCTATAGCCTTCAGATCTCTGAAAAGACACAGGTGCCTGATTATTAAGATGCCAAGGAGCGTATTAAGAAATTTAGGTAGGATAGTGCTTAAATCACAAATGAGATCCAAGCAAGTGTTACAGGAAAAGTCAAGAGAATGAGACAAAATAATTCACTGGCATTAGAAAATTAAACTTCCTGCGAAAATTAGCTAGACCTACATGCTCTTGAGCTCGTTAAAGAATGGGACGTGGATAATGAGAAACTTAAGATAGAAAATTAGCGCGTATAAAGCAAATCAGTTAATTCAGTCAAGTTGTCAAAGTTACTGTATGATCCTGAACGGGAACTAATATATGCTCTTCATCACAAAAAAAAATCAGGATATCCAAATAAAAGACAGGTAGGCCCTATAGATACAATATGAGGAATAAAACAAGACAAAAGGAAGCTCTCCCCCCACAAACAAGAAGAGAAGAACCATATTCATGCTATAAGTGCGATAAGCTGCAGCGACGTTTTTGTACTTAGTATATGTCTGCGGAAGAATTCGAGCGCCAGAAAACGAGTGATGTTAGCCAACACAGTTTCCACCAAAGAAAAATATGAAAACTAATGTCGCAGCTAGGCAACTTTGTTCTTGCGACCGAACATATTCATGACAAATTCTTTTATATTTACCTGACGACTATTAGCAACGTAAGCTTCACAGGCTCTTGCGGCAGTCCAGCTGGTGCCTCAAGTACTTACTCAACTGTTGTAGCAATGTGGAACCCTCCTGAGCGACATTCAACTCTTTCACTCCTTGAGCCATGCTGCTCCTTACATGAATAAAGGCTGGATAATTATGGCACATTCCTTATCTTCAATTTGGGAGCAAGGCATACAAGAGGATAGCTTCCGAAACTATTTTAGTCGCTATAGCGACATAGCTAAATAACTGGTATTCCGTTGTAACTCGATGTAGAACATATTATGTGAGTTATTTTGTTGTTGTCACGTAGCGTTGGGAAAGCACAATGCTACTAATGTATTTCTCAAGAACTTGCTGAGTATTTGACCACTGACACAATCTAGTACACACTGAATCAGTACTGAAAGTGCTCTTAAGTAAATTTTTTATGTCACATTCAGGATTGTAAGATAAACCATGACCATCTTATACAATTCTAATCTTCCTGTAGGCTAGGTATGGCTGGATATGTAGCATGTGTTAACACTAGAACAGTACTCACTCTTATGCATCACGTCCAAAAAACAAACAGGAGGTGAGCCCCTCATATGCATTTTGACGATATTCTATAATCGTGCCAGGCACACAAATATGCCTTTCAAGCTGTCATCTCACTTATATTTTTCAAGCGAAAATTCATAATCATATATGTTAATAATTTTGTGATAGACATAAGCTAATACTCCTATTAAAAGTTAATAAAACTTTCTGGACCATAATGTCCTGCACGTGCGACTATCCCTGTGGTTCAGATTGAGGTAAAACCTTCGTCCTGCCCAAGACACATGCAGATAGAACCAGCAAGTTCGATCCCTGCAGCGTCCCAGGAAGAACCCCATGAAGAATGGGAGAATGGCCTAATCCACTTCACTACTACTATTTTATATAATTTTGTCACTTTTTTTCTTTTCTATAAATAAACAAAAAATTATTTATTATTTATGTAAGGATAAGTAGCTTAACATGAATATTAGTGTCTTTCTGTCATACCTCAACATGAATCACACAAGTGCGACTATTAAACTCAGCCCCATAAAAAGGAGCACATCGGGATGTCAATTCCTAATAACGCATGGCTTAGTATACCTGCTAGTTGCTACTTCTTAATCTTCGGATCACATCTCCTTCATTACTCAACCCTCTCACCACAAGTAACACCAGATTCTGTTTCTCTCGCTACCTGATGAGTTTCTCGTCTTAGTCTAATTCATTTTGTTTTTTAAGATTTTACTTAGCTAATAAATCAACATTATGAAAGTGAAAGTGCCCTCAGACCACATCCAACTCCTTGTAAGACCCATGGACGGTAATCTAGCCACGGCCCCTCTGTAGGGGCCATGGCGATTCTCCAGCTAAGAACATAGAGTGGCCGTTGCCATTCCTTCCACCAGGATCATTTCAACCCAAGCGATTGAAAAATGGCGTCTCCTGCATTAAGCTAAGGCCAGATTTTTACCATCTGAGCCCAGAAGACCGGAAGCCCCATAAATCGAGCCATACATTTCCCCGAAAAAACTAATTTTGTCTCGTCTCTAGTTTATTCATAAGAACTGAGAGCATGAGACATGAAATTAATATTCATTTTCCAATTCACCTATCAGTACTTAGATTGGACATCTAATCTAAAGCTAGACTAAATAATATCCATAGTAAGTGTTGGAGCTCAAATATATCAAGTCATACTCAAACTTCCAGATGAAATATTCTGCGCCCTTTAACAATTTTTAGTGTTCATTTCGCAATGGCATAAGAGGGTAAGTAGGAAAAAACATACTAAGATAAAGCCCTAATCACTTACAGAAAGATTTAGACTGAAGGTAGACAAGGTCACTTTATCAGGTGGCAATCTCACTAAAGACTAAATAACCACTAAGATAAAAGGTGCTTGTACCTCATTATAAGTAGCTTCTAGCCCCGAAATTTAGACATCGTTAATTATGAAGAAACAATGCCTCTCTGGCATCTCTTCTGCTACAGTCAAGAATATTCTCTCCATTAAATTTAATATGATCCTGTCACATGCAAGCCAAGTAATACAAACAACTCTGTTGTAGTGGGAGTTAGTTATATTGTCTTGCATACACAAGGATGTTAAGGAGACTCGCTAGGAGCACAAGAGGAGCACAAGTTCATAAAATGTAGTACTTTTATATTTCTTCAGGTAGCAAAAAAATGATCATGAAACTCTATGACACATATATGGTCAAATTGCCTATAAATCATAAAAAATAATAGCATCCTAGTGTTTCCCAAACTTAGTTGTCAGCTTAGTAAAACTCATAATATACATATCTATCAATCCTGAACAAAAATGACTTTTATAGACACATTGTATACTCAGATGTATAAATCGATCCTATAAATCAGTTTAGTGAATGCTAGCCAATGACAGTAGTAATCTAGAGGCAAAGCATATAATCTAGCCTAATAGCATAACAAAAAATATAAAATGATACTAAACGGATGGTGTAAAAAGGCCCCTTTTTTTGTGCTTATGCTTGTCAAGCATCGCGATTAATAACACAACCTAAACATTCACATGAGCAAGACTCTCAAGCTGCTAACCTTTAGAAAATATATATTTATTTTTATATAAACAAATATTTTATTTCATAGCATACCCTAGGCATAGGCTCACCATCAGTTAGACACTTATCCAAGTGAATCTTTAATACCACTAACTTCTCATACTTCTAGTTAGAAAAGTAATGAGAATTAAAATATTTTAATCTTTTTTTTAAGTTAGCTAAATCATTCATGCAGGAATAAAGAATATATGCCTCCATGACATATATAATCCATAAATTAATTACGGTATTTCACAATTTTACTTCAGAAAATTAAGGGATAGTGAAATTATTCATGAACAGATTTACTATTCTTCATAATGTCAAAGAAATTATAAAAGCCCAATTCTCAAATAATCAAGAATTGTAAAAATTTATATTTCACTTATCACAATATGCCCTAAAGACAATACAATATCAATAATCAAATATGTCAGGTCAATATATACCATAAATTGAACAATGAATTTTCTTGAAATTATGTCTTATAGAAACAATTTTTTTTTTCATGTGAAATGTCGAAGCCTGTAGTTATTCAGTCGTCGTCGGACTCATTGAAACCCCATGGAAGTAGCCCCACCAGAGCCCTGCTCTGATCATGAATTCTCCAGACAGAATACTGGTGATTTAGTCAAGTGGAGTAGCTATTCCTCTTTCTAGGGAATTTTCCGCACACCTAAACCTACACCGTATTGCAACCCCCCCTGATCCCCCCCCCCCCAGGTCTCACCCGCCATGGCGTGGGTCGAGAGCCCCCCCCATGATCTCTGACATTCCCATTCAAGGTAGAGTCCTTTTCATTTCTTCCTTTTTTTACATCACGCGTAAGGAGTTAATTCGATCGTAAGCGTAGGGCGGAACTTCGGATCCTTTCTCTCTTTTTTGCTATATAAGGGATACTCCTAGCATCGACCTTTCGACTGCGCGTTCGATAACTGCAAGTGATCTTTCATCCTGCTTACGTAGCGACCAGGTTTCTGCTGCATACGTTAGGGCAGGGATAATAGTCGAGTCGAAAAGGTGGGCACGGAGTCGGATGTTCTTTGTCCTCTTCACTACAACTTCGATGCTCTTGAACGTTCCCCAAGCCGCTCGTTTCCTCCTGCTCAACTCTGGAACTAGGTCGTTCATCATATTGACTTAACGACCTAGATAGATGTAACTGGAGCATTCGGAAATTGTCGTTCCGTTGAGCGTGAATGGGGCATTAGAAACCCATCCGTTCCTCATGAACATTGTTTTCGTTAGATTCAGTTGAAGACCGATCTTTCCACAGGCGTTATCGAAATCAGTCAACATTCGTTCCGCTTGGCTGATGTTTGGTGTTATGAGAACGATATCGTCAGCAAAGCGAAGATGGTTTAATTGTCGACCGTCAATTTTCACTCCCATTTCGTCCCATTCTAATGTTCGCATGACGTTTTGTAGGGTGGCAGTGAACAGTTTTGACGAAATTGTATCGCCTTGTCGAATCCCTTTTCTTACGTCAATGGTGATATTGTTGTAGAATGGAGATATTTCGGTCGTGAAATCTTCATAAAGCTCACGAAGGATCATTATGTACCGAGTAGGGGCGCCCTGATTATCCAGAGCCGCTATAACCGCTTCTGTTTCCACTGAGTCAAAGGCTTTCTTCAGATCGATAAAAGTGAGACAGAGTGGTTGTTTGTACTCTCGTAAAACTTCAATGAGTCTTGTAATCGTGTGGATGTGGTCTATGGTACTAAATCCTTTTCGGGACCCTGCTTGTTCGCATGGCTGTCCTTCGTCCAGTGCTCTGTCAATCCTGTTTAGGATGACTCGAGTAGAGAGTTTATAGACAACGGACAGCAAGCAGATTGGGCGATAATTGCCTATGTCGTGAAGGTCTCCCTTTTTGAACAACAATACGGTCTTGCTGGTTTTCCATTTAATAGGGACCTTGCATTCTGACAGGTAGCGAGTGAAGAGCCGAGTCAGGGTGTTGATGAGAACTGGCGGCAGGTTTTTCAGGTGTTCTGGTCTAATCCTGTCTGGACCGGGTGTTGTTCTGTTGTTCACCGACGATATAGCATGTCGGATTTCGGAAAGGAGGACCGGTGGAACGACATATTCGTCCTCTTTCAATTTATATGACGGTAAAAGGACATGGCTAGCGAAGAGATCCGAGTAGTATTGGTGGATGATTTTTTCCATAGCCCTTCTCGAAGCTGTTAGTGTCCCGTCAGGGTATCTGAGTGCAATCGTCTTAGTCCTATGGCTGGCGAAGCCTCGCTGGGCTTTGCGAATGCTCTTCCCAGCTTCTGCAGCTTCTGTCATAACTGCTGCTCTTCTCTCTTTGAGGCCTTCTTTTATCGCATCTCTGCATCGTTTTGCAAGATCGGACGTAAGGATTCGGTTGCCTGTAGCTCGTGCGATTCCGCGTTGACGTATCAGCTCGAGTGTCTGCGGAGACAAGCGTCTCTTCGTGACCTTAGGACTCTCGGCTTTTATAGCGCTAACGTGAAGATATTCAACGAGTCGATCATATTCTTCGTCGATGTTGTCGACAAAGGTATCTTCCCAAGGCCGACTAAGGATTTGAATACATCCCAGTTATGGTGGTCCTGGGACTTCGTTGTTTGAATTTAGCGGCTTTCTTTCCTCTCCTCAAAAAACGGAAATTTGCGCGAAGGAGGCGATGGTGTGATCCTGCGTAGAACTTAGGAACAACAGCGACGTCGGTCAGGCAAAACCTTCCATTTACTAAAATGTGATCTATTTCGTTATCGTACTCTAAATTAGGAGACTCCCACGTCCATCGCTGAGAAAGAGGCTTTTGGAATTGCGAGTTACCATGGATGGCTTGGGTCGTCATGATAAACTCAGATAGTCTCTCATCCTGTTCATTCCATTCTAGTCCATGGGTCCCTATGTGACGTTCTTCAGACGATCTTCTAGGTCCAATTTTTTCGTTAAAACCTCCGACAATGACCTTGAAAAATGTGTGATCTTCTCTGAAGGATTTTTCGAGTTCCATGTAGAACGCTTCGAGTTCGTCTTCGTCATAGCTTGATGTTGGTGCTCAAGCAACAAAGATGGTCAAAGCCGGCATAGAATCACATTGTTTCAACTGTAATCGTCCGATACGGGTTGTTAGTTGTTCAAACGAATCAAGTATCAACATAAGTTGCTAAAATGTCGATGGAACCCGAGATGCGTGCCTCATTGGCTCAGGGGCAGAGCGTCTGTCTTGTAAACAGAAGGTCGCTGGTTCGATTCCAGCATGAGGCAGCAGTTTTGTAGTGCTGTGTACGAGATTTTGCTTTTAATTCCAGTTGATTTCTTCAATATAACTCGGTTGTTCAATGCAGAAAGTGGAGAAAAGTGCCTTGTTGGCTCAGTGCGGACTGTGTGTCCAATGAAGATAGAGTAGTTGCTGGGTCAATAACAGATTGAGGTATCGTGTTTTGTACTGCTGATCACGAAGTCGTGCTAGATATATATTACTAAGATGACATTGGAGTTGAAGCGGAGTGCCTCATTGGCTCAAGGCACGGCGTATTTAATGTAGAGAGAACGTCGCTAATTCGATTTCAGTATGTGTTGGATCTATTCGGACACATTAATCCTCCCGCAAGCGCTGTCCAAATCACTCAACATTTTTTCTGCCTGGCTGATGCTATAAAACGGTGATATTTTGGTTGTGAAATATTAATACAGCTTATGGGAAACCGTTACAGCTCATGGGGAACCGTTATGCGTTAAGTAGAATTGCCCGAACTGTCCAGAGCTCCTATGAATGGTTTTGTTTTTAACTGAATCAAAAGCTATCCATTGACGCACAGCGATGTGTAGAAAAAATTCGCATGTGAGCCGCTCCAGCGCGATCTCGATCGCCGTATCGAATCCACGACCAGCGCTCACCCATCCCACATACTAGCTGATATAATGCGCCGCGGATGTGAAACTCGTCTTATTTTCCCTGACACACTGCAGTGAAACGGGGTTTAAGAAAAGTAATCACAGCGCTGGAATCGCCAAGACTTGCGCTATCGAATGGTTACTTCCAATATGGGAAAAGAATTCTGTCCTTCGTAGAAGATGCTTATGTGCAACACAAATATTTTCTTTTTGCTACACCGTTACAAAGGCTTTTTCCAAAAAAGAGGCACGTAACGCAATAGGAGATTCAATATTTCGAATGATTACTAGCACTCTCATGAAAATTTCTTGTCCAGCAAAAAGTCCTTTTTTCATAGAGTGCACTCTAACGAAAAAGAACCAAGAAGAATAATTTGAACGAGATTGTAAATCCTTAACCTCTTTTTGTTAAAAACCCAGGCTGCGGTGGACTGCTATGATGGAATTTCAGCACATGATTCAAACTTAGATCCAGAAGCGCTAATCTCAACGGTGGACATGAGGGTTTTGCGATGGAGAGCACTATAACAATATGAACCACATTATAGCAAATCGAAGGTTCTCCCTATCTGAAAATGATGCTGTCCCAAAAGTTTTCGTGAGCTTGGAACATCGTTTATTTCTAAGCAAAATTACATTCTCCAAATGCTCCTGTTATGTTTACCTAGGTTGAGATATCAAAACAATGAACAATATTGCTCCAAAGTTGAGCAGTAGAAAGGAGTGACGTTAAGTCGTTTGAGTGCATCAAGCATGTAACGAAAAGATCAAAGAACATTCGACTGTGAAATCACCTTTTTAACTCTGCGATTCTCTTTGTCCTAACTTACATTTATTTGGTAGCCATATTGAGCTGACATTTCCCACATCTCGATTCATTACGTTCCTCAAAAGGCAGTTTAAACCGCAGGATAATCTGAGCAAAAAGACTTTGTACTGATACGATCATCTCTTTACAAAAATAAACGAAAGAAAAACGAAAATTCATCGATGATCATGTCAGCTTGTTGAAACGAAACATAAGTCGAACAATTCGGTGAAGTGGACATTGTTTAAAATGAGTCGTTAGATGCTGCGCCGTGGTACTAATTTACACAGAACAACGCTTAAATTCTGTACTCTTCTCTAGTGGTAGTGTTGTGAGGAAATATGTAAGATACCTCAAAGAATTCATGAGGTAAGCAGGCAAATTATCTAAAAAAGAGCGCTAGTAAAGTGTTGGAGGAACAGTGTCGACGTAATAAAATGATTATAATATAGATAGTGTAACAGATTAGTGCTAGTCAAGTCACCTTAGTGGCTCGTCATCACCAAGAACAGGGATGGGGAACGACAACGGCGTCCCATATCCTCAAGTTAAAATGAACATGGTCCAGTAACATCATAACAGGCTGCTAGCAGGAATGGGGCGATAAATCAACAAAACTGATCGTGGTGCGCATGGAATTAATGGAGATGCCACTCTGGAGACGATTAGAGATGTCTCCTCGACAGAAGATTACAGTGCGGCAAATCCTGTCTAATCCCTGTCTAGTTAAAAATGACCAAATTCGACCAACAGGTGTTTGATTGGAGCTTTTCGGCAAAAATTGGGTGGAGATAGTAGGATAAAACACCCGCAGTCATTCAATCATCAGTGAGTGCACTGTGTATTCGACCTCACTGACACGTTGCAGAGCGTGTTGATATTTCACTTGGTATGCGACAGTTGTCGGTTGGCGGGCACATGCCAAGGCGACGTTGTAGATTTTTGATAAAATTTAGCTTTTTATGACCCTGAAGAAAATTTAACTTCAGTGAATCATGGAGTGTAAGAGACCTGAATAAAGCTATGTATAGTAGAAACATCGTGAATCCCTCCTCTGAACCGCTGCATTTTTCAGTGGAAAAAAAATCTGGATCCCTCGAATTGATCAATGCGCTCTTTTTCTACAGCTTCTCCACGTGCTTACTGAAAAAATGCCTACAAACAAGTCTTTTCTGGGAGTCGTAACTTCAAGAAGAACGTGCTCTCAAGAAGTAATATCAGAGCATCGTCGAAGAAAATTTGAAAAAAAAAAGAGTTGGAAATGAGTGTTTATTTCATTGGTGTGGTTTTCGTATTGCAAAGTAGGGAGTTTTAGGACAACTGAGCGCTCTTATCTTACTAGAACTACGTTCTTAGGAAATCGCAGTGATATTTCATCCTATCGTGGAAATGAAGTGGCTCTAAAATTAAAATTTTACTGCATAATTGCCAAGTCTAAAGAAACAATGGCTAACTACTCCGATTGCGAAACGTAAACTGCTCTCCCTTGTAAATCGTTTGTGGAGGTCTCTCAGAGACGAAGATAGCGTTGAAATTTGTACTAAGCTCTCGAATGACTAGAAAATTGTAAAGAAAATAAAGAAATTTTATATCCAGTGATGTATATTGGAGGAAGTTTTTGCACACCACTCTACATCACTGGTCATATTGCAACATCATACCATCGCTAAAGGCAATCAATTAAAAAGGATTCTGTTTGATCATCAAGGATGTTATATATAATAGTTGAAAATATGTTCTCTTTTGGAAGGATGTGTTCTCTCGTTAAAATGCAGAATTTTTTTGGCACATGAGCGTTCTTCTTACTAAAATAATCTTTACAGAAGCTATTTTAATGGTAATCCCTTATTTAATAATGATAATGTTTCCTCAAAGCCCCAATTTATCAATTGAATCCCCTTATCTTCCTTGCGGCACTCTAATGTTAATTGCCTGTTATGCGGAGCGGCGATTGAAGCTTGAAATTTCCTACATTTGGTTCGTAACGTGTTAAGAATCGTTAGAGGCGATTGGATGCATATCTGGTCTTTAGGAGTTTTGGCAACACTTCAATGGCGCTCTGCCTTTCACGTAAATAGATCGATCTTCTTTTTTTTTATAATTTCGGGGAAATACTTTAAAAAGTTTTCTGATGACTTGGATACTTAATGTAATTCGTTACTGGATAGCTAAACTTGCTGGTTCTCTCATCATTTGTTAGCGATATCAATTGGGTACAATCAATGTACACAATGTGTAATAGTCAATATATTGCTTCAAATCGATAATGGATTCAATTTTTGTCTGAGAAGATTAAACTTATTATTTGTGTAGTTATAGGCTTAAAGTTCGCTGGGCGTACCTAAATTCAGTAATTGATATTATCGAACTCTCCCTTACTAGATATAGGACTTCTGTTTTTAGTTTCTTCTTTTTTGGCTTCTCAACACTTTTTTAGCCTATATTTTGTCGGTGTGATCCGGAGCACGTGAGCCAGCATGGGAGCCCACTATCGCATGATGATGTGCCCCATTCACCTTCACAAAGGAGGAACTGCCTCTTCGATTAGAGAATCGCTATAACTACGGCATACAAACCTGGGTGGATTAATCTAATGTTTTACTCAATGATTGTGCGATTTAGTACCTAATCGTCTCAGGAGCTGTTATTCTAAGATGAAAAGACTTTCTTGAAGGGTTATTCAAATTGATAGCGTTTTCCACCCGAAAACTCAAGAATAAGCTAACGACAAGAATGAATTGAGTTCATAAAGAACTTCCATTCATTAAAAAACAGCCTCGTTGTGATGAGCAACGGTTGGCCTAAGTGACTATGATCAGTTAAATAAAAACTATGCTGAGTCCTCATGATTGTTTATAGTATCGATCGATCCATTAAGATTTCTCCGTGTCCTGTCTGAGCAGGATTCCTTTTGCACACTAAATGCGAATTGGATCTCTGAAACTTCGTTAGATTTATCTATATGATGTACAGTTCACATGTTTCGCAGGCAAGTCTGCTAACCATTCAGCCAAGAAGTTTGGGACAGGATCAAAACCAGTAACAGCTTTGCACGCAATTGCAACAATCTTGCAGTGTGTTACATTGCAGCTATACCATTGATATGAGACGAATTCCAAACACTATAGCGTTCATTCCTTTTGATACTTTTTTTTTTCATGGAGAAGTTCGCATGGTACTCACACATGGATCGTAGAAAACGGATATATTTGAGTTGATGCTGTTCCCATTATAAGACTATTGTTTGCCGTGTCATTTCTCGTTAAACATTATTGTTGTTTCTCATTATACTATTTTACCTTTTATTTCGAGTGTTTCACTAAGACCACACTCAAATTTCAATATATCTATGTCTATCTATGTCCTGTTGTCCGTTGGGGCTTTGTACAGCACGATACACGTGTTCCGGCCTTGCAGCCTTCTCAGTCGGGCAGGCGCTTCGTCTTTATACTCATAATTCGTATCATTTTCGCTATTTCGCAGTGAATGTGAATATCTTGACGATGACAATATCTGGAGTGAAGCGGCAGATAGGATCATAAGCGGATCCAATCATGTTATTTACCTTGCCCGTAGAAATGCATCGGTTCTCACGTTTTCTGCCCTGTTTTAGCGGCTTACTGCCAGTAAAATACGTCTATTATATAATTCCTGTTTTCATGCATGTTTTTCTCATCTCTTAATTTGTGCTGCCGCTCAGATGTGATTTAGCGACAACGCGAGACACTCCACAAAGACAGGCGAACTCTTACACTCAATGAATGAGTCATCAAATAAACAAGGTCTCCTGAATCAACGAAGATATCTACACTTTCGACTGTCTATATGAACCTCGCTCAAAATGGTGATAATCTGATAATATGATAGGATAATTTGAGCCCTTTGTGAGGCCTGACATGGCACTTATACGGTACTAGACAAGCCTGATTCGTCTTCGAGGCTCATCAGCGGTGTGGCGCCTTTTGATTCGGCCGATTTCTTGCAGAGAGATATGAGTGTCTATGCGCCATACCAGACCTTATGAAAACTTCAAAACACATTATCATATTATCAACGAAAATAATTCTTATATGACAAAGCACTAACGCGTCAATCATTTTGCTTTCCAAGTTTCATGAATTGCCTTACTTATTCCTAGAAGATATTCGATTAGGAAGATATTCTGAGATACTGTGACAGAGATCAAAGATTCCCTTTATTTTGACTTCTATTTCGTTCAAACTGGGCTAGAAGTGAAAATCCATAGCATATCTGCATCAGTAATCCATTCAATTTTTGATCAAGTGCTTCTAGCACTCCATGATATCTCTGATTTTATTCTACGATATTTTGGAGTAATCTGTTGTTTGAGAGTTTTTCAACGTTCAGATTTTGCTGTGATATAATATTTAGTGATGAGAAACAATTTCAGTGCAATCAAACGTTAGGGAATCGCAACTAAACTTTCACACCGCATTGTGTTGTACTTGGGTACCACCACGCTTTACTACATTCGTCTACGTGACGTTCATAAATTCCTGCACTTAGACTTAGTCACTATTTGAATCATTAGTATTGTCTTGGGGACGTCAGAGATAACTATAATGTTCTAGAAAATATACAGTGAATAGATTACTGCTTAATTTGGGCAAGTTTCCCTATTGACGTAAGCAAGTGGATGTAGGAGAAACGTATCATGAAAATTTAAGGCCTCCGAATCATCAAAGGCGGCGTCGCCAATGAGCGATTAAGAAAATCTGAAGAAGATGCCAGAATCATATAGATTTATGGTTCTCATCAGTGCAACTATATGAGGGATCTATGTATACCCATTGAGCACAATAATGTGCAAAAGTCTTGCGCCAATTGAGGCTCAAACCTACATTTCACCCTATCCGGGAATGCGTGCCCGAACCGTTGCACTAGCGTAGAAAAAGTGGTGTCAAAACAGGTGTCAGTAGCACAGTGGTTCGAGCACAAGAATTCCAATTGGCGCAAAACATTTGCATATCACCCTACATCAGTAGGTATATTTATAACGTCGTACTATACCTAGAAGCGGTCAACTGAAAAGGAGTTTTGTTTGACCTATGTGTAGCTAACTAGATTTGTTTTTATTCGCACTCTTTCAGAGGTGGTGTGATGTCAAAAGTATGTATCCGTAATGTTGACGAGCCCGGATTTCACTTTTTCCAGTCCTCCCTGACGTTAAAGTGTTGCATACCACTCAACATTGATAGACATGTATTTCTATAGGGGATCATCATGACTGCACAAGAATTTTGAACGAGTCTTCTTCAATAAACCTAGTTGTTAATTTTTAGCCATGAATATGGTCTGTAATGGGCACTTATTCAGTGCAATACACGTATTCCAGCCTTGAAGTCTCACCATTTGCACAGTGGCTTTCGTCTGAACCAATCTCTCTCTAGGAAAAATCCCTTTACTCCTTTCTCTACGTAAAGGGGTCCTCCTCGAGAGCCAGTCGGCTTAGAGAAAGGCACCGTGTAACTTACAAAGCTTCAAGGCCGAAACACGTACATTGCACTATATAAAGGTCCATAACAGACCACATGCATGACTCATAAGTTACTTGTATTGAAATTCAAGCGCGCTTTAAAGAAACACTCGAAACAAAAAGAGTTCACTTCAGTTAGTCACAAGTACAGTATTCTTCGCTGCTGACTCAGTAAAATACCTCCCGACAATATGTTGATGCTTCCTATCCATTTGTAACTTTATATGACAAAGGTGAAATAGATTCGAAAAATTGTAAACAAAAAACATAAAGTGTCGTATCAAGAACGACACGATGGGAATTAGTGATCTGATAGGAAGGAGAATATCTGAGGACATCAATATGGGAAGATTATAGAACAGTGGCAAGTCCTAAGATAATGCACTACTCGCTCAACACGTCGATGCCGTACTTCAAACAAGAAAGTAGCTGGTAGTAGTAGTAGTAGACGGCCATTGTGTGATGTTGTTGTCACGTGTGCGTGTCGTCACCTGGCCTTCATATACGTTTTACACTAACCATCCATCGATCCTCATAATTAAATCGATTGGTGATGGCTTCAAGATTTGACTGTGCCTGATGTTCGTCGCCACCCGGTTTCCTGTCATGTTTTCTAGGGGCACCATCATGCCGAGACAAGTCCTCTCATGAACCGGCCACCACTGCAAAACTCTATCCTCTTCTATGTTCTATGTTATATCGTCGTCATGTCGATCACTTTGTTAATGTAATAGTTGCGCAGAAAAACTTTCCTCATTTACTATTCGAAAGCTACTGAATCATTTGTATATCCCCAACATATGAGAGTTTTCAGTTCAATTACGGTCGCGAACGCATTTTGTACTAGTGTTATTTATCTTCCCTTCTGCCAAGTGACATCAATTTAGTGTTTTTACGTTAACGGAGACTTGTTACTTTATAATTACTTTAGTAACAACAATAGCAAAGCCTGCTTGTCAAGAGATATTGTGACGTACCGTACCATCGTCACTGGGCTTCTCTATTACCAATTAGGCATGAAAATAATGCTGCCCTCTCTTTTCATCTATCGTTAATGTGGATGCGACACCAGATGCAGGTGCAGCACTTTTTTTGACTTTGATTCACCTATAGACCAGACTCTGGTAGAGTGGACATTAATCATAGCAACTTGATACTGGCAGGCTGTTTATTCATACCAAGGCCAGATTCATGATTTTAAAAAAAGGTTTTTGCCTCGAGGAACCTAATAGTATGTTAGTTTCACCCTCAACTCTACTACCGAACTGGTAAGCGCGAGTGTTAAAGTCAAAAGGCCAGTGGGATGATTAACGATCACGAATTCATCCGAATCATGGTGTGAAATCATGTGCCTCAGTTTACTCTGAGGATAAGTCTCGTGCGGTTGCTTCAAGAAACTCTCGAATTCAAAATAGGTGCATATTGTAAATTTTGACACCTGACACTTCATTGATCCGTCTTCACAGTGTTTTTTTCCGCTGTGTGGATCCCGATACTTCTAGCATTCAATTCGTTTATTCGTCTTCTTATTGAAGTCGTAGAATACTAGTTGAGCGAATCTCCTTGTAATATCGAGCATAGCCTGACTGTGGTGTACTATAAGGCGTCGTTGTCGACTGCCGGAGAGAGTGGAAAGGGAGGAGGGGGAGCTCGGCTCCACGTGCCCACGTGCTCCGCGACGAGCATCACAACCATACGGCCACGACGCCCTCTTTGTAGCTTTACTATAAAAAATTCTCTTTATTGGGCTTCCTAACCTAAATCGTTTTGATTGATGCGCTCTGATATATTTCCAATTTCTGATCTGGATTGTCTTTGCTTTCTTGGAATAAAAACACAAAATGATCTCATTCTTTGGTAGAAATGTTCACCTTATAGCAGTTTGTAAAAAAAAACTGAATAGATGTTGAAGATGAGCTGACGAAAATATATCGTAGGATAATCAGCTATGGCAATGCCCAGCACTATATGCGCTGTATTAGCTTCTTTTCCAACTCCTTTCTCCAAAATTCTGCGGTAGTAGTACTTTGTTACTCTATATAAAAAAGCAACAATGGTGCATCTTACGAGATCAACAGTAAGGGGGATCAATGATCATTTTGTGAAGTTCTAGTGTTTTTACTGCCTTTTTCACAGTGTTATGACGTTTCATATAGCAGTAAGAGAATTGAGTGAAGTAGCAGAAATAGGACCTCAGGCAGGAGTTGTACCCGTGTTTCGACCGTGCAGAAAAAGCGTGCTACCAGAACACATCGAGTTACAATCGCACTACCACTAAATCGTCAATATCTCTATTATTATTTTGCTCACCACTCAATTCTCTTTTCCTTGGTATGTAACCAGCTTGTATCTGCAAAATGCTAGGCAGCCGTATTCAGGATCTTTAATTTCCTGCTCAAGTTATTATTTTCGTCTTCTCACTTTCTTAGTATTGCTTCATACCAACGAAAGTCCGATATGATCTTTTTTCTCCTAATGGCAATGCATAAAATCGCTGAGGTGTTCCTTGTGCAAAAGTCCTTCTAGAGTGTCATCTTCTAGTGAATTTTTGTCGTGAATTGTTGACATTACCATAAGAGTTATATGCATAGAATTGAAATCCAATTGTCTGAAGTGCATACGTTTTGAACGTTTTGGTAAGTGCCCTCTTTGATTTTCAGTTATCTTAGAATTCCTTAGATAAGAGCGGTCTGTGTTGGGGCGCGTGCGTACACATTTCTCCGAAATTTCGTTAAACCTATTTTTTCTTACTGTTAAACTTCTTCCTTTTTCCACTTTAGTTAGGTACTTTTTCCTAAAAAAATTCAATACAGAAAAGCACGCATGTTTCCTTTATTTTTTTTGTTGAAAAAATTAATCCGCTCTCTATCTATGAAATTTTAGAGAATCAATTTGATTAACAACCTGCGACGTTTATTAAAGAATACCGGAAATTATCTTAGCATATTGTATCAAGTCTTCATCTGTTATGTTTACTAAAATCGGTAATCGTGAAGCTTTGACACATACGGTCACTAGGGTGGATTATTCCCATCATGGAAGTCAGGTGACGTAGTACTTGTTTTCGAATACGATTAGGAAAAGAGCTGGCGCAGTAGTTTGTGATGTAGTGTATCAGAACGAATTATGAATTCGAATGAGTAGGAATTTGTATACGAAAAGTCTGACACAAGCGTCCAGCTTCCGAATAATGCGAAGATGCTGGAACGGCAGCTATCGCATTGCTTCTACTAGTACTACCACTACTGCTACAATTGTCACCAAACTCGAATCAGCTGAATAAGATAAGGCCCCTAAGATAAACAAAGGAATCTTTAAAGACCTTTGTGAAGGACGATTGCGAGGAAACGAATCGAATACAAGAAATCCTGGGATCTACGAAGCGAATTGTGGTAACTTTGGCACTTTTTAGAATAGTATAGCAGTTGAGCGAGCCTCCTCTTTGCCGTTCACTACCGGAGGGCGTTGGGGTGGGACTCGGTCTAATGCGCGCTACGACAAACATCATAACCTCTCGACCGGGGAGTCCCGAATTGTGATAGCAGATTCCGTGAAATATGTATTAAAATCAATTATGATAATACAGTTGATAAATAGCTCTAAGTGAGCTGTCTGAATACTTCGGCGCAGATTGTGTGTGTTATTCAAGAATCGCGTGAACTCTAACAACTCAGAGATGCTGGTCACCATGAATTGTCAGCCGCCTCTCAACCGGCGCCATTAGAGGCGGTTGGCTAACCATCATCAATCAAACGATGAGCGGTTTACGATGAGGTTCTTCCTGCCAATCCAGCATCATGTTGACACAATTGAGCTGCCGATTGAAGTCGACAAATTCGTCATAAACCTCATTCGACCATTCCCCTTTCATCAACATAAGTAAATTCATAACTTTTACAATTTAACTGTAGTCGATTTATAGATTGAAAAATCAGTTATATTGATTTAGACTCCAGGGTTTTTGCTATATCATCATGCCTTCTCCGACTAATGGAGGGTGTATACGATTTTGCTATGAAAAAGGTTTATCATGCTTCTAGTAATTTTAGTCATGTATTAATCTTTGTTCTCTTAGTTTCACCATTGAGCGCCCAATCGTTGCCGATAAAAAATGATTTGTATCAGCTCCTATTGATTTTAAAATATACAAGCCAAAGAGGTAAAAATAATGAAAAAAGAGTACTGCCTAGTAAACTTATTTCATAGTTTCTATTACAGCAAACTCTGAGAAATCCTATCAGCGACTTATACGATTATTTGATTCGTATGTTTTCAAATTTTGAGATATTAGAACATAGTGGAAGTCTTCCACATTCTTTGTCAACTTTCTGCCTCAAGGATTACTCACTCAGATCAAAGATTTTGACGATTAGACAAACAACTGCCACATGACAATTGTAAAATAAAGGTAGACGATGATTCATCGGTAGTGGAAACTCGTTCCATGACTTGGTCACAGTGTGACCGATAGGTTACGACGAGTAATTTATTTGGCTGATTGTGCTGCTCGGCAAAAAGTGGTCTAATTCTGAAAGCAGGTTTTGCTGGCTAGTAGATAGTTGCTGTTGATCCTGTAGTATCATGGTGTATTCTTGCAAAGTAATATCATACATGGCATCGACTGTTTTTAAAACCTCGCAATAAACATTCAGAACAATTTCAAAAAAAGAATGTTTAGAGCCTAAGCGAGGTTGGTACTCCAACACCATATACCGGTGTTTTGAATGTCTCGCCCTTCTCGTCAGTGACCCACGCACCACATTAAGCCCTGAATTGTAGCAAGGAGGGAGGCGTATGTGGTGATGCTACAGTATACAATGACGCTGTGCCATCACCACTTCTCAATCGATGGGTCTCAGCTAGAAGAACAAAATAGATTCATGGCATCGACTGAGAAGTGGTGATGGCACAGTGTCCTTGTACACTGTGCCGTCATCACATACGCCTCCTCTCCTTGTTACAATGCAGGGCTTAATGTGGGACGTGGGTCATTGCCGAAAAGAGCGAGACGTCCGAAACACCGGTGTATGGTCCTGGCGTATCAACTTCGCTTAGGCTTCAAACATTCTTTTTTTTAATATCATACTTTTTGTCTTGAGAAGATGTTTACAAAATTCCGGCTGACGCAAATGTTTTTTGCTCAGCAATCTACATTATTGGATTATGAGATCATAGCACCGCAAGAGGCGGTCAAATAAACAAATTACGATTGATAATTTCCAAATTCTTTTACGTCCTTTTTATCACCAGCCTTTCAACAAGCTGAATGTACATGCCATAACATAGCGCAGTAGGTAGAACAAGTGTTTGGTCATTCGGATTTATTGTACCCTTATCAATGAAAATCTATTTGTTAGAAGTTACGACTGCATGAATGAACTTTGTGATTCATGATAATAATGCACGGCAAAGAAAGTATTCGAAAAAGAGCGATAACGGCACGATCTTTCCTTTCACAAGAAAAAAGTATGTTTTGATGTGATATGGTAATTGTAGGTTGTTGTGGTACTAGGAGATGAACGATATCAATTTGATATGGTGTTTTCTTAGTTTCCCGTCATTTCTGTGAATAAGTCATTTTGATTGATATTTTAGAACAATGGTGTCTTCTTTGTCACAAGTTCATACTCTCACTTAAAATCATCATTCTTCTTATCTTTTTCTATTTGCTGGTGACAAAGTTCTAGTTAAAGCCATCAGAAAGGGGAGAAGAAACCTTTAGAAAGATGCTGCAACAATAGACGTGTGTCACAGCCAGAAAAAAAGGGAACTTTAGCTTATTGCGGATCGTGTTGATATCTCACCCAGTACACGACGTTATCGCTGCTTGGCGGGCATGCTCCTATGACTAAGTGGTAGTTGTGTGATAAAAATTCAGCTTTTTTTCTCGTCACTAAAGGGCAATGTATTGTCACTAAATTGTAAAATCTGATAGAATAAATATTTAAAAGGATAGGGGTAACAGAAACAGCGGCAATACTTCCTCTAAAATATCACATTTTCATAAAGGAAAAGAATCCTCAGATCCTCCAATATGATCAGTGCGCTTTCTTTCTACCAGTATTCCAGGTGCATACTAAGGAAACTCATATATAAATTTTTATAGAACTCCTGCATTGTGAAGGGTGTGCTTTCAAGTTACAGTTTCAGAGCACTGTTGAAGAAAAACTTAAAAAAGAATTGAGAAACGTCGCTATCCCATTGATGTGGCTCTAGTATTGAAAAATTTGGGGCTTTTTTTAGGACGGCTGAGCCGTTCTTACTATAACGATGTTGATAAAAAAATAATGCAGTATTATCACAGTATTTCGCGGCGATGAAGTAACTTCAAAATCAAATTTCTACTATGAAAGTATCAAGGAATATGCGGTGATGTTCAAACAAAGAAGGGCTAACAACTGTGAATCAAAGCGCTATCTTCTTTTTGTTACTAGGATGTACTATGAAAGCCTAAAACCAAGCTTTCATTGTGATCCGTACTTACCTAACGATCGGATGACCACGAAATCATAGTTGAAAAAAAAATTGTGACTTCTTTCTGTTATGGAGGACAAATGAAGAAACGACTCCTTTCATAGTGGAGAAAAATTTTTCATAGTAGTGTTAGCTGATTATTCGAAAGTTTAATCTCTCGCTACTGCGCTACGCGTTCCTTCTTTGAAAAAAAAACCCTTTTATAACGCCGTAGCATTCAAAACGAAATTACCTTTTACACCGACCGCGTGTTTTTACTATCACTTTGTTGGAAGCACATAAAGCAGATGAACGTGTAGAGAAAATTTCATAGTATCAAAATCATACATTTTATCTGCAGCTTCTTTCAAAGTGAAAAAGAAACCAATCAAATAAGAAAAACTGTGCTCCTCGTATGAGTCGCCTCTGTGCGATAAACCGACTGATCGCGGAGCGCCGTATCGAATTTACGGCCACTAGACACACAGTTCACACACTAGCCAAAACAAATGCCCGCGTATGTGAAATTTGATCATATTTTCTTTGCTACACTGCAGTGAAGCAGCCTTTACAGAAAAGAAGCACAGCTTTGGAATCGTCGGAACTTACGCTATCTAATGGTTACTTGTGATTTCAGGATTTGTTCTGTCCTGCGATAAATATGCGTGTGTGTAACACAATTGTCTTGATTCTCCTATAGTGTTATAAAAAGGCTTTTTTGAAAAACAGCCATGTAGCGCAGTAGCCAAAGATTTAAGCTTTCAAATATCTACTAAAAGTCTGATGAAAAGTCTTTGTCCAGCGAAACGGATCGTTTCTTCATTTGTTCTTCCATAACAGAAAAGGATCAAGCAGGTTTCCATGTTGGAGCGTAGAAAATTTTTAAACAATAAGCGTTCTTACACAAGAATGTCTCCATGGAAAATTCTTCTGTGATATCCTATCATTCAATGATGATGATGTCTTTTCAAAACCCCAATTTATCAACCAAATTAGCTTACTTTTGCGGCTCGCGTTAATGCCACTTGCATGACATGCGGCGAGGCATCGGTGCATGAAATTATGAATTTGATCCTTAAGTATTTTACGTGATTTGTTACCGCACACTCTGAGACTGTCCAATAGCGTTTACACTTTCTGCTGCGAAATTCTTTGATAGCGTCAATATCACACGGGGCGTCGTGTCCGAGTGGTTGTGATGCTTGTCGCGTCGCGCTTGGGGCCGACCCCCATTCCTCAACACTCCGCGGCAGCCAACAACGAGCACACTATGGATCCACGTGGTTGCAAGGAGATGCTCAACCAGCATTCTACGTCGCTCAAAAAGACGAAAAAGGATCGAATGCTAATAATGGGATCACGCATAATGAAAAACACTGTGAAGACTGATCAGATTGGAATAGAAAAAGGCATTGCTATCAGAGCCAAACGATGATAACAATATGTCGGGGAAGCCGTGGCCGAGTGGATTTGATGTTCGTCGCGGCGTACGTGTGGTCAAACCCCACCCTTCAACACTCTGCGGCAGTCAACAACGAACGCCCCATGGAAAGCGACAGCTAGGCTATTCTTGACATTGCAAGGAGACGCACTCGGCCAATATAGTCTACGAATTCAAAAAACAAGGTGAAAAAAGCGATGAATGTTGGAAGTACTGAGGTCCGCAGTAAAAAAAGCACCATGAAGGCGGATCAATGGCTCTAAAAAGATGTCAATATCGTCAACTCAACTCTCAAGTACCTCTTGAACTGATGATATGAGTAGTATTGAAATACATGCTAAAAAAATCTGTATATTCATGAGTTATGTTCATTGACAAACATCAAGATGATTTCCGTTACTCAAAACGTACATTCACTGAATAGGGTAGAGTATCAATGACTCTACTCTCATAACCCAAGAAGGTATACTGTTGCTCATGTTTTTCTCAACTTCTTGATGCATTCGTAAGTGATAGCCGCTCATTGAGGATTAATATCCCGTCATTTAATGAGATTTCTGAACATTCAAATCTCAAAATCATAGAGTCTGCGCTCCTTCCTCCGAAACGATTATCGAAGTTGAGGCGTTTAGCATCTTCATTCGAAAAGTAATCCATGGATAAATGAACTGTAAGAATTGATGCCGAAATGGCTAAAGTATATTCTAGAGGAGCCCTTTCTCGTTCTCAAGCGCTAACGATTGCTTATGCCATCGTCATGCGCAACGGTTAAATTGTTCAGCAAGCCGCTCTGGATGACGACTCTTCATTAATAATGAACTAATGAAAGCACATTTATCAATACATAGAAATCGAAATTACCGATCCTCATTCTTGCCTTCCCTAGGAGTTATGTCATTTACCTAATATGATGACCTCTGCTCTTCTATTAGAACATTCACCGTTAAAGCGAAAAGTAATCAATCATGAGGAAATTCCATCACTAAACATCGACGACACTGATTCTGTCTTGTAGCAATCCATCATTTACGTTGTCATTTCTATTTGATGACTTTTACTATGCAAATTTCGCGACGGAATGCTCAATTACGACCTCCTACAATAACGAACCTGATAGACATTTGAAGAAATCACTGATATCGGTAGCACACTGTACAAGGAGTTCATTTTTCCATCACGAAGAAAGAACTTTGATCGAAATCCCTTATTGAGACAAGTGAGCAGGTGGAGAGAACTTCGCAGATGTATCGAAGAACTTTTATCCCTCGATGGATAAGCTCAGTCCAGAAAACTTTAGCAGTTCAAAACTTTATTTGATCCGTCATCACAGTGTTTTTTACATCACTGTGTGGATCCCAATACTTCTAGCATTTAATTCGCTTTTCGTCTTCTTCTTGAACGGCGTAGAATTCTAGTTGGGCGAGTCTCCTTGAAATCTCGAGAATAACCTGGCTGTGGCGTTTCATAGGGTGTTCGTTGTTGACTGCCGGAGAGTTGGGAGGTGAAGTTCGGCTCCACACGCGCCACAGAGAGTATCACAACCACTCGCCACGTCGTCTCAATTCAAAAAGATTGCGATGAAAACATGCAGTAATTTCAGTGATAGGGCACTGACTTTTGCAATGAATGGCAGCCAATTAGAGCCGTTAGATCAAAGTCACAGCGCTAATAGTGGTGAATTATTTTTCAGAACTCACTAAATAATCACTCAGATGCGTACGTGAACTATTGCCACATATCATGTCAGTCTGAGCAGTTTTTCCATCCGTACCCTTGCATTGAAACTATCATCCATGAAAGTAATGGTGTGCAGGCGCGGGTCATCTGGTCTTCTCGCGTTAACATTATGAATAAGTATATAAATAAATAAATAGATAAACGAGCAAATAAATCAATGAGTATAGCCGAGTGGCCAGTGGTGCTCGGCGCGGCTCGACGCTGAATCAATCCCACCGCCTCCCAACACTCTCTGGCAATCGATAACAAACGCCCTATCATAGAACACCCTAGCCTGATTATCCTCGAGATTGCAAGAAGAGGCGTTCGATCAGTATTCTAGGGCGCTCGTGAAGAAAATGAATTTCCCAAGCAAGCCAAAAGGCTAACCGATTGTTTGAAGTACTGGGAGGTGCACAGTCGAAAAAAAAAATGTAATACGGGTCAAATGAAGGATGAAAGTATCTTTAACAATCGCGAAATAGTAGGCACGAATCAGTCACTATTTGGAAATCTGGAGTCCTTTTTCCTACGCCGTGTGCCCTATCGTCGGTGTTTTGTTGTGGTAAGCTGTAGCATACTCAAAGTTTCTGAGGCATATTGATTTATGGGATGATCTCATTATACCAAAATGCGTATTTCCACTTCTTTGAATCAAAATCTATTCTCATTTCACTAAGTAATTTTCCTCCATGTCAATACAATTTCTCATAGAACCGTAGAGTACAGTTGATCTAAGGGACTTTATAATTAAAATTGATCATTGGTTTAATGTTGTGTATTGAGCGAACGAAGTGCATCGTCTTCATACTATGGAAGACAAAGATCATTCATTGATGTATAGGCCCTCTAAGGACTGAGTATGTGTACAGTCTACTCTACAATACTACGAATGTTCGAAAACATGGCTTTTTTGTAAAGAATAGGCCAACAACACACAATTTATCGATAAGGCATCATCACAATGACAACGGTTTTCAAACGACGGCTGAAGATTATTTTCCGTATATAAATTTTCTCGCCGTTTCATTCGAATCGTCTTAATGTGAATCTTTTCAGTCTTTGATGCTTCATGCAAAGTGGTGCCCATCTATTTGATCCTCTAATGAAATTACTCAGTAATCCTCCAAATTCTCAGTGTTTTTACTGCATTTTTCGCAGTTTTAAGATGTTTCAAATATATTTAAGAGAATTGAATGGTGAGCAGATATATCATCTCAGACGAGAGTCAAACCCGTCGAACTCTTCAGTTCTCTTAGGTAGATTTGAAACATCATAACACTGCGAAAAATGCATCAAAACACTAGAAATTTGGAATATTACTTATCACAATGGCTGTCAGTTCAACTGGGTTCATAAAGCAAAATCGCATGACCGGTCAAACGTGTTAAGGGTTGGTGGCTGACAGCTATCATAGCGATTCTGAAGAATGAGTGGTGGCGCGAATGTACCTCGGTGGTTTAGTGGTAGCACGCGTTCCCAGTATGGACGTAATTCGGGTTCGGCCCCCATCTGTGATCGTATTTTACTCACCATACAATAAAACTTAGGTTATGATGTACATCTTGATTCATTGAATGAAGCTCACCGACATTTGCAACAGAATTCGGCTCTGTCACATGCCAGAGTTGTTCAGATAGGCCCAAGAGATTCAAAGCTTGAGTTTTCATGTGATGTATATATAATACTGTCATTGGAGAGCATGGTACATCTCGCATACAGGTAGCGTACCCACGAACATATTTACGGAACGGTTACATGTCTACGAAAGTTGCATTGTTTCGCCTGAATACACGTTGACCTCAGAGTACGTAATGAAACCAGTTCTCATCCTAGTCTATCCTCGTACAAATACTTGAAGGAGACTCACCGTTATTAAGCGATACTATGTCCCTCGGTATAAGTTAGTAAAATTTCTGAATAACGTTATGAAATTCGCCTTTTTATGCTTGGTGTCTCTATCATCTGAAGAGCCTTGATGTCTAAGGAATCATGAATTTCAGTATGTTGCCGTTGACAACTTTCATCGATTTGACAAATTTTCTTCTTCAGCAAAATTTGTGCTTTTGTTGATAATTGGACGTCAATATTTATAATTATACATTGCGATTTGTTCGCATTATTCAATTGTTCCGAATAAATTTTCACTAACAGAGTTCACAAGCCTTTGCATCATTAATGCTCCAAATTACGTGGTAACGATCACATCACAATTAGCCATCTTAGTATTTTTACGGGGTTCTTTTCCGTTACGTGACAAATGAATATTTGACCCCACGCGCTGGACGAAAACTTTTCGTAAGTGTTAGGATCTACGTGACCGTTTTCGAAGACCCTTTTATGACGCTGTCAAATTCAAAATAAAATGAAGTATTACATCGGTCGCGCAATTCAAGTCTTGCTTCGCTGGAAGCACGAGAAGCACATGAAAATGTAGAGCAAATCCTTAAATTTCAGTCAGATGCTTATCTGGAATTCTTTCAAGGCGAAAAAACAATTCCTAATTGAATAACATCGCACTTCCGTGTGACCCGCCGAAGCGCCAATCGATCGACGGCCCTATTAAAACCGCAGTATCCGTCCTAGGGCCCTTCCGCTCCCTCCCCCCCATCCCCTCTCACTCCGTAGATTAGCCAAAAAACATATTCTCGCGTATGTGAATCAATCTCATTATCTCTGCTACACTGCAAGAAAGTAGGCATAGCGTTGAATTCTTTGAATCTTATGCTATTAAATGATTACTAAAAGTGTAAAGAAAAAGCTTAAACTTGCGATAAAAACATGTGTGTGAATCACAAATGTTCTCCTTCCCCTGAAGCGTTATAAAAGAGTCTTTTCGAAAACGGCCATGTACCGAACTAGGCAAAGATTCAAGCCATGGAATGATTACTAAGACTCCTATTAGAAGTTTCTGTCCAGCGAATGGGGTCGGATAGCCATTCGTCGCCGTTTAACGGTAAAGTACCTACACCGTTATGATTTTTTTAAGTTCCTCAAAAGAAAAGCTCAATATGTGTAGAGTTATAGTTAGATTCTATCTGATAATAACGTGATATCTTAGAGATCGATGTCGATATGCTTGAAGATTTTGTTTATGTGCTCGATGTTACAAGCTCGTACTACACGATCCGGCGCAATTAGAGAAGCAGGTATCGTTTTTTTTTTACATAATGCTCATAATATTCACCAGAACTTTCCTCTAGGGCTTTCTCTTTTAGAACAGAGTCCATACAGTTCGGAATTTATTCTACCAGTACAGAACGTTAAAGAACTTCAGAACGGTTATTTGACAATAAAGGATAGTCAATTAAGCTCTGTGGAGGATGCTAGTGATACGTCATCATTACCGTGTGTTCCACGTGAGTTTACAAATTTTTCCACAAAAATTCTTTTGAAGCAATATTCACATCAGCACGTAGCGGGGCAATTAGAGGGGCTTTACATACACACCTGGTTGATAAACAAGTTCCATAATTCGCGCAAAGCAAGCCCTTGGTTTTTCAAGAATCGACGAGTTGGTACACACTTGTTTGAAAGGATAACACCACTAACTTCATATCTTTGATTCAGAGGCCACTGCAAGTCACTGCATTAATCAGTTATGCAGTCACTCACCTTACGATGGTTAATGTACATCGAATGAACAACGCACCCACAAGAGATAGAGTTGCATCGATTATATCCTTCCATACGGACGAGTCATCCGAGATAACTCATTCATAGAGAAGGATAAAATATTCGGTGTTGATCAAGTACTTGTGAATAAATCGGATATTCGACAAGAATTAGAGCAGCAACAACGAACAAGAGCAAGCACTATGATAAAAAAAATTGTACTTATAACATGTAAGAGGTTTAGTGACTGAGTTTGTCGATTTCACCTAAGTCTAAGATGACGCACGAGTAATTGTACAATCACTTGAACTAAGAATTACTTTCTGGAATAACTGCAAAAACGTCTGCTACTAAAGTTAGCCTTGCTAGTAATTAGAATTATTTATAAATAACGAATACAGCCCAGAGATGGTCTTTTGCACAATGTTTGATTTTTTTCCTACGTGCTAAAATACATAATGATAAGATAACGCGATAGGCTTACAAAGTGGCGTTGCTGTTATAAAAGTAATTTTTCTTTTCCTACTGAAGAATGAACTTGACTTCCAAAAACATCGAAACTTCCAATTTTCCAGAAATAGAAACGCCTAAGTATTCGAAAAAAAGGTTACGACTTTTGAAAATCTAACATAAGCCTCTTAGCCACCAACGTTAAACGTACATTAGGGGGACCGGCGTCCTAAACTGAACGAGATTCTGCTTGTTTGACCACTTATTGATATGAAATATCAGGCTATACCAAAGAATCATTAGTAATATAATTTCAGTCTCGGTAAACTCAGAATTTCATCCTAAGAATATGGAAACGTCTCTTTGCATGGGTGGAAATCAGCTAAAATAAGATTCTAATTTCTGAATTGTACATTTCGTTCTATCTTAGTTCACTCTTCGTTATTTACTTGACATTCTTGAAGATTCAGGAAAATTGATCGATACTTGTGAACGATCTATTTTTGCGAACACTTTGCCATCTTGGAAAATTTGTATTCCAATGAATTCGCAGAGTTAATAAAGTAATTTTCAGGGAATTCTCCAGAAGGTATCGCTCGTCTTTACTTCATCGCAAAACAACTGGCTGATGAAGCTGAGAAAGGTCAAATGACAACGGCAACCAATGGAAGCACTGTCAGGCCCACCACAGCTGGTGGTGGTGAACTTCCACCGGTAGTGGATGAAATAACTCGACCACCATTTAACGATACGTCACCATTTGACGGTATTGATGTTAGCGAAGTGATGGAGTTGCGCATTGTGAAACCACTCTGCAAATCTTAATTATAAGTTCGCCTCCTTTTTTTCTACGTAATTTTAGAAAGAGAAAATCGAGGATGCTTGTGGAACTCCATCGTATCATATAAAATAAACAAAACAACTAGATGAAATATTTATCTCCTAGTTCCCTTTGGACGCAGTAATCCTGTTTTTCACACAAAAATATCAACGTATACTAATTATAACGACAGTTTCACTATCAATAAGTTAGACCAGCTAGCTCGTGTTAGCAGAGTACGCGTATAGTTCGTAAGCTCGTCTCAATTGTTTTAACAGCTTTGCCATGTCACCGAGATAAGAAGAAAGATGGTATGACTGCGCCTTTTTTCTCGCAATCACATCAACTGACCAAAATCTGGTTAATCCTAGATTTGATGCTTTTTAATCGGCAAAAAAGTATCCAAGCAATTAACAAATAAATATCTACTAGACTATGTGCCGCATAACATTTTGCTAGTAGATTAATCCAATAACAATTCAGGGTTAACCTTAGCAGTAAAACGAACACCAATCACTCCTATAAATATGCAACGAAGAATAAAATGCCTTGGGCGATTGCAATTGCTGTCTAAAATATGCACATTTTAGCGTAGACAAAAATCAATATGCGGAACAAAAAGGCGAGTACCTACAAAACCAGAAATGCTAAGAAATCATGACCACAACTTACATAATTGAAGGAACACGTTGACTGAAAAATACGGATAAATATGATCTGCAGGGTACAGTAGCATGCACGCATAAAAATGAAAGGATACTGTATGTACTGGGAACGCGAACGAGATTGCATGGAACACCGTTTAAAACAACTGTAAAAAATTTTCACAATAAGACAGAACAAACAATAAAGAGAACCGGATTTGCAAAAGTTAAACCGTGTGAAAATAACCGAATCGTTATACCAACACTTTGACCTAAGTGTCTCAAATACAAGAGAAGACGATCGATTCATGATTGAATCGACTGTACCAAAAGAAAACGAATAAAGCGCAAGGAAAATAGACATGACATAACAATAATAGCAGAAAAAAGGCTCTAATGCAAACCGTTAAGTAGGCCAATTGGAGCCCCTTGATTAAGATAACTGGATGCGGGAAAATGATAATTGTGGGAAGAAGCGCTCGTTTGATTTTGACTCAATGCCAGTAACGAAGAGACCGCATTGCTTGTACTCGACGGTGTTACATGACTCAATGCTAATAAACCAAACTGCTCAGTAGTCGTTGGGCGTGGTGGCTCGCTCGATTCTGGGCGTGGATTTGGCTGCGAGAGCTGGAAATTAGAGAAAATAGATGTCCCACATCGAAAATATGAAAATAATACAAAGAAAACCATGACATATTCTTGAACTTTCGAACTTCGTTGCAATGTCCTGTTTCATCCACTTATTTCATGTCAGTCATTTTCATAAACTCATTTAGCGCTGTAAAAGTTACTTGATACAATAATTTCCAATGTTGACCATTACGCACAGTGTGTGTCAAAAGGGTGCATTCCTCAAGAGGTAGGATTCAAATAAAAATCATCGAAATTACGTCTGAGGACATCGTATAAATCGCTGACAAGTTTATAACTTGAGGACTAGAATTTACCTTAGTGAAGGAACAGATGAAAAACAAGGAAAAGAAAGAAGAAAGATTTTCACCTCATTACTGAGCACATCCTTTTGTTCTTGATCATGCTGCGCCTTCGACTGCTCCGTCGACGATGGAGTTTGTTGGGAGGGCTGCACGGGAGACTGGTTCGCAGTGGCTGTCGTATTCGAATGTGTAGCTTCATGCCCGAGTTGTTGTGACCGCTGGCGAAATGCACGACCGCAAAACTGACACATGAATGGCTTCGTTCCTTGAAAAAAACCATGTCTTTGGATGACCAGATAAAATTCTTTTTATACCGCTTTCAGCGGTGGTTTGATGTTATAGATATACCGAGTAACTATGTTTTTATTCGAAATAAGATAGGTATAAGCTATACCCTCATAAAAATAGAACGCAGAGAATTTTCGCTAGAAAGGTACTTCTCAAAACATGGTCTCAACAGGTTATGGATGGGATTATTGAAAAACTAAAAAGTAAATCCACGTTGAGAATTCTTCAAATTTATTTTCCATATAACTTATGAGGTGAAATCCACCTAGATGACCTGCTCTTACATGATCAGCAGGTCCTGGTATTCATTCATTTATTTTGCTGCCCTGAAGCCGTCACTAAATGCGACATATTTGGGCATTCGCCTGTGTTTGATTGTGAAGAACTTTCCTGTTCAAATGTGCTTCTCGCTTTCAAAATTCTTAGATAGCCCGACGGGTGCGCTCCTAGGTCATCATAAGCAGTTGCTGATATCTTTTGAATGTCGTATGATAAGGTTTTTCAAAATCGTAGAATTATAGCAGAATGACTGAGGATCTCGTGGTACTGACAGTTTCAGCGATTGAGTGACCAAACGACAGTGAATCATTTAACAAGCAAGGCCTAGTGTCACATTTCAAAACAGACAATGTGATATCACAATACGCGGCAATTTTTTTTTTCTGAAATAAAGATAGAAGAACAGCAGAAGGGAAAACCAAGCGACATACCAGTGTGAATTCGTTCGTGTTGGTCAACGTGACTTTTCTGTGTAAACCGTTTGGAGCAGAAATGACATGCATAGGGTCGATCATTTGAATGAATACGCAGATGTTGCTGCAACCCACCTCGAGCCTGAGACCTCATAATGATTTTACTTTGTGATAGTACGATAGCAATGAGCAATGCACAGATGACTTACTTTGAATCGTTTCCCACACTGTATACATTCATGTCCACGCATCATGCGACAATCTGTCATATGAGAGTGTAGCTAAAATTGATAATCAAAAAGAACGTTCACTAGAGCCGCTAGCTGTGTAATTTACATACCGCATTTTGATCCGCCCATTTCTTTGGACAAAACTGACATTTAAGTAATCCATCTTGACTAGAACGTGATCGCCGAACTGGAGCCGGAGTACTTGAGCCTGATGTTGTGCTCATTGCAGCGCTAGCAGCGCTTCCATCCGAGCACCGTCCACCATAGTCGGTACCTATTTGACGAGAATAAGGCTCATAAATCATCTCCTCAATAAACGATGGCACAATTACATCAACACCATTTAAAAAATCAATTACATCACTCATATACCTACGACTATTGTAGCGTCCGATTACAAAAATCTTTTTATCTATATTAGCTCAAGTGTCGACAAAGTCGTCTCTTCCTTCAATGTTATTAGAGAAGATGTAGCTAGGGTCATATACGGCGTAGCCACATCGGAGAAGGCTAGACCGCCACTAGACGGTATCTTTTCCGCCTCCAACAGCTCCAATAGCCGCCTCTGACAGCGCGGCTAGCTAGATGTGATCGTGGCCGTCTTACCGCCATCGTCGGCGCGGCTGACCGCCATCAGCGCGGCCCATTTGGGTGGAAACCTTTGACTCATAGAAAACGGCCGTCACCGTCATCAGCTCCACAAGTACACGATGCTCCCCAACCACTCTTTCAACTTCATAATAATTATCTTATCGTGTCGTATTGTCGCTATTGATGTTATTATTCGCCATTTTAATATTGTTGTGTAAATAAAGGTTCGATTACCGAAGTTTGAGGCACCGACGCCTATTTGGCAACTACAAGAACAGTCCACTGGACCCTATTACATGAAGTCTTATATTACAAGAATTAGAAGTGGGTAATATCATTTGTGGACCTCTCTCACAAAGGTATCTTAGGCCAATTATACGTGAGGCCACATTTCACATAATCAGGTGGCACATTAGGAGTGAAACGCGAATCAGAAGTGACCTAACCCTTAGCTGAGGCATATGCTGAATTTTCAAAGAATATCAGCCTTTCTTTGAGGCTAAAATGGATATTCATGCGCAAAATTTGACTCAGATTAAGGTCTGAAAAGCTACATTGGGATTCACGGATCAAAGTACAACAAGAAGGTCGAGGGATTTTGTCTGGTTTATCATTAGGGGTAAGACCACTCATGGCAAACTCCAAAAACTCCAATCTCAATGGTGGACATGAGATAGCTTCTGATGGAAGATAACGTTACTATGTATAGCACACCACAGTGAATCGAGAGCTTTGGTTAATCAATTATAGGTGCGGCCCAAAGTTATATGTGGAATAGGACCACAGAGTTTTTGATGCAAGATTACATTTTTCGTGGAATGATGAGAAAGCTGTTCACTGAAATACCAAACTACCATGACCAGACACATTCGAATCACTATTCGCGGCTCTTGGAAAGACGCCGTTATTGACAACATCGATGGGGAATACGAACGGTTCATCTAACATTTCCAAGTTAGCATTCGAAAGCTGGGAATCCGTTAGTGACCTAGGATGTCTTCACAAACACTCGAGCAATACGTCGACGAGTAATAGCAAAAGTCACAGGCAAGCACTGACTCACATCCGGAATTGCAAAATATCAAAATATTCGCGAAAGAGAAACAAGAACTTAGAGTGAGAAGATAGCAGTTCTGGTTGAAGATGCAAAAGCACGAAAGGGCATTCGCAAAACCCTGAAACTTCACCAATTACAAGGGCATGATTGTACTTTGACGCACAAACGGAACAATGAAAAATTCCAAATAGGTAAAGGGGTGAATAATCTATGATTATTACTTAAAAAACTTATACTTCAACAATCATGTCCTTCTTCCAATCTGTACGGAAATAGATGATGGATAAAATCCGACACGTTATTGCATCGGTGCAAAATCGAACAAGTGCTAATCATTGGAAGACAAACGCTTTGCTATTTTTAGAGAGAGAGACCTCCGCAACATCGGCAAATATTGCCCAATCCGCCTTGCAGTCTTTCGCCTAAAACTCTTCCCTCAGGTCATCCTGAACAGGCTTCACCGAGCAGTGGACGAGACTGCTTCGAGAGAAAGTAGGGTTTGGAAAAAAATCCAGTCAATAGACCACACCATACGATAACAGTGTTAACTGAGAAGTCGCGAAAGTATTAGGGACCGCCTTGTGTTGTCTCACCTTTACAGATTGAAGGAAACCTCACTCAAATGAGATACCAAGGGTTACACAAGCTGTGGACTGATAAGGAGTTTCTATTAAGCCCACAAAAATTCTTCGTGAGCTACATAAAGACTGCACAACAACAACAAACAACAACAACAACATTAATAACAACAACAACGCCATTCTGCAACGACATCGATGTAACAAGAGGACTTAGACAAGATGAAACCATCTCGTAGAAATTTTCTCCGCTACACTCCAGAGCGTCATGGGAACATCAGAATGGGACAACATAGGAGTAAAAAAATCCGATGATCGTCATCTACACCATCTTCACTTAGCTGATAACCTCGTTCTTATAACACCAAGCATCAGGCAAGCCAAAAAAAAAATGTACAACGACTTCGACAACGCCATTCACGCTCAACGGGATGTATTACTTTGGATGCTCCAGTTATGTCTATTAGGTCAATACATTAGACTTCAACATGAAAAAACGATCTAGCTCCTTAGCTCCAAGTTGAACAGGAACACCCAACTTCCTCTCCACTTTTGAAGGTGCAGTCGAAAAATAGTGGGAGTATCCTACACCTCTCAAGTCAGAGTAGGGAATTAAAGTCTCGAGCTACGCAAACAATTAAAAATCAGAGACACCGCCCTATACACCAAAATGTCCAAAATGAGGTCTACACGTAACGCTTTTAAACTATCAGAAAACCTATGAAAAAGAGTCTTCACCAGTGGATTCATAGGGAAATCACACCCACAGTAGAAAGACCATCGACTACTGTTTGGAATTCGTCAGAACCGTAAAAGGAAAATAAGAAGCTCAAGAAATCTCCATAACGAGGAGAACTCGCAGAGCTGCTTTTGAATGTGGCAAGAAAAATGGTAATTCTACTGGACTTCGCTCGAGTCACTCGATGATCTATGACGCCATAGGTGATAAAAGTGATAATGTAGCTATAAAAAATTCAAAAAACACCTCGTCAAAGAAAGGAATTAGAGTAAAGAGGAATAAATTTGATTTTAAAGAAAGCTGTACAAGTGCATTATTAATTTTGAACACTATAATAAGTAACCTACCTATATGCAACGACATCGGTTGTTGCAATGATATTTGGTGGGCCGAAGCCGAACCATTAGAACCTGGTGTAAATTCGGTTTCCGATGGCTCCGGCTTCAATGCATGGTTCAGAATGAAGCTGCAATTGTAGTATACAATTACAATTGTTCAAAGCCGCATCTCAAAATTACCATACAATTCAAGTGAAGAAAATAAAATTGGAAAGTAGTTCTGCTCTATCAGTTATTTCTCGATAATTCCCCAATATTTATCGCTTAGTTCTTCCCCTGATTTACGAGTCTTAATTTTCTTTCATTCGATCTTTGTGAACGGCTGACGGTTGATCACACCAGTCACAGAAGAATAGGTAGCAAGTCATACAAAAAAAAATTCAAACATCGAAAGAAAATTACGGATAACTGAGAAAATGTGAGGGAAAACATCGCACTCTGATCTCACTGGAAGAGATGGATATATGACGTTGAACAAATGGCATTAGTGACCTACGTAATTTTAACAAGTCCAAGAAAGTGGAAAAAAGACGAAAATCTCGCGGAGAAAAAGTCCGGACTAAGTGAATGAAGCAGAAAAAAAATGAAAAACGGGACAATGACAAAGAAAAAACGAAATTATATATAATCACAAATGTATTGTTTTGCTGCTTCTTGGCAGTGTTATGATGTTGTAATCATATATTCAGAAATGTTGAGTCATATAAAACTTTCGTTCTCTCACTGTAATTGAACTCGCACTTCACTCATGCCGAGAGCGCGTGCTAGGCTACCCCTACACACCAGAGAGGCCACCGCTCTGCTACCACTCCTTCTTCGATATAAGGTACCGAAGCTGTCAGTAACCAACCTTTAACGGATTTGTCCTGGCAAGCACTTATATCGGTATTACAGTTAAAGCCGCCTCCGATATGGGCAAAGCGCAGATTTAACTCCCATTTGAGGTCGATGTTATGTATATCGCTCAGTATGCTTGGATGAAAGCGGTGTTATTGAGCGTGCTAAACTGAGTCTGATGGACCGCAGTTGTTGAGTTCAATAGATTGGATCTGAAGAACCTCAACATAAGTTACCACAATTCCGACCAATACAAGTTACTTTTTCTCCTTTGATAGGAAAAACATTGAAGCGGATATAGAAATCTTCTGAAACCACTTTTTTATTCTATTGTTATGACTACATAAGGATCGGCAGAATAGAAAGCACTTCAGAATGCAAGATCTGCTTATGCGTGGAAAGCTCATTCCAAACTGTTTCTTAAATATCTGTTTATTCAAAATAAGGAGCCGTTATTTTCACACATGATCTTGTACGCGAACATGTCGCCGTGAGTATGTTAAAATGTTGGCCGGCCCGCGAGACCTTCACGGAAGAGATTGTTAAAAACACAAATGAATAAGCACAGAAGTACTACTGATTGAGTGCGAAAACTGTTATATGATTTCAGCCAGCCGTATGAGATGGATGACGTTCACTTACAACAATACGTCAAGCCAAAGTTGCGAACTCTAAAACCGATGGAGAGATGTTGCAAGTGCGGCAATAAAATACGAACAGAATGATATTCTTGCAAGAGGAGACTATTAAGATAAAAAAACATTGTAGCAACAGATATTCAATGAGTAGAAGAAGACTATAACGTGTGATGTTAGGTTGCTCAGAAGGTTATTATACTGTGTTGATGAGACGTCGAAGAGCCTAGTGCCGAATTAATTCGTCACTATATTCAATGATTTTCTTGATTCCACATCAAAACAGAAAAGAAAACTTCATTTTCATCTCACTTTATCTGACCCGCTTTTTCCTTCTATTGTACAAGCCGTGCACGTCCCAATACTCCTAAAATTCTACCCGCCGTCTCGTTTGCTTGAGCTTTTATCTTCTTCACAAATGTCACAAAATCCTGGCTGGTATGTCTCCTTGCGACTTCCAGATAGCCAGGCTGAAGCGCTTTGTTAGGCCGTCGTCGAAGAGTGTTGATATTTCGGGATCACTTTCGCGTCGAGCATCACTAGCCACTTGGCCACAGCCCCCCGGAACAGAAAACGAAAAAGAGAAAGTGCAGTTAGCATTTACTATCGCGTCACCCACGAGCAACATCGCCAAGAATTTCGGTTTGTACAACATTTCGCCTTTCGATCAACGAAAACCCAATGACCGCAGAAAGTCGTGGTAACCTATGGCATCAAATTGCCGATTGTTCTCTAGCATTATACAGTGCAACTTTGGTAAACTTTCGATTAGAATTCTCACAACTGATCCACTCTATTAAATACTATTGACAGTTGGTGGTTCATTTTAGTTCGCAACATAAGATAATGAAGAAATATTACGCTCAGCTGCTTTTACTAGAAGCGTAAGAATCGCAATGATCAAGATACCGAAGAAAACAAGTACAGTTGTTAGTTCCATCCCTCCTTCGACAAACTAGGCCCTTCATTCACGAGATGAATACTTTACTTCTGGTCGATGCACGAAGTCTCACAGCTGCCTGTGGACAGACCACAAGCGGAATTATCTTAAGATTGCAGGAGAAAATCAATTTCGTCACCGAACCTACTCAAGAACACGAGGGCAAGTGGTGGCTAATCTTATATACAAATCCGAAAAACGCTTGTAAATGACGGATGAACATCAACAGCGTGTAGTATGGAGACGATTATTGAGTAAGTTTTTCGTTGGTGAAGAAGAGTCAAGAGTTTCTTATATATTTCAATCCGAAACTCAATAAGCATCAGAAAAGACTACGCTAAAAGCGCTTCTAAGAAAGTATGACGTTTGGCAAAGCAATTTATAAGAATACTTTTCGCAGCCTCAACATTACACCATGATATAGTTGAAAAAGAACAATTTCAATATATCACTCATTCCCAAGCTAAACCTAGTTTTTCGATAGCTGAACCGCCTCGTCGAGCTGGAGGAAGACGTTTACGGATGCCGAGCTCTGATGTACAGCGTAGGATCATCTCTCTAGCTGGGTAATCCAGGGAAAAACGAAAATTTCAACAGAAACCCAAAAGATCAACTTCTCAAGACAAGAACCCGGTGATTTATCCTTGGTCACTATCTTGCTTAGAGCATCAGCAAAACAAAATAAAGGATAAGAAAGAAAAAATTTAACACTCTCTACAACTTCCTAGCAAACGGAATCCATTTAGCTACTGAGATAAAAGAAATAGAAAATTGAAGAATTGGTCAATCAATAGCACAGAACACAAAAGCGCGAAAATCTAGAAAATCTCAAAGTTCCACAAAAAACAACTGCAAATTTTGAGTTATAAGATAAGTTCAAATATAGTTTAAAAATTTTAAATATAATTTGAAAAGGTGATTCTGATATCTGATATATTACAAAACCTCACCATTACATTTTAGTGGTCGCTGATGGTGTATATTTTCAATCGAAGATGGTGAACATGATGACGATGATGTATCACTGGAAGACGCAAGCGCCCCATCAGCTCTGGATGAACAAAAAAGCAATGAAATATCAGCTTTTGATAGTACACCACTAATGAAATACTAGAACGAAGCAATTATAAACAATAAAAGCTAAAGGACTAAATTATTTGGTCACAAAAACACTTTCACACTTCAACTATATATTCATATGATGCGTCTTCTTTCAAGGATTCCAACTTTCCTTTCATTATACTGGTTCTTTTGCAACAATCATACACAAAAGCATAAGGATGTGACTTCCAACTGAGTATTTATCTCGTTCATAAATGTCACTGAACGATGAACTCATTGGCGTTTCATCTTATCATTTTCATGAAGACGTGGGATAGCTTCACTGATCGCTAGGTCTTCAGCATTGACAATCGTTTGCCTTTGTGGATCGGAAAGATCTTCATTATTCAAGTCCTAAGCTGATTTCTGACATTATTGCTTTGAGCTGGAAGGTATGGTTGGGCATTTGCGGAGACGAATCAGGAAAACCAAGTGTGACCAGCATCTTTAAACCATGCGTTTCTCACTCCCTCAAAGATACTGGAGCTATATAGATGAATTACCAACCTTGATGCCACTACGTTCTGCAATTGATTAGGCAGATTAGGTGGCTGAAGTGTGGTTCGATTTGCCGTGCTCATTCCCAGCATTTCGATTTCCTAAAAAAAAAACGTATTTCACGAACAAAACTTGAAATTGCTCGCTTTTTCAAATTGCTTGAACCGTCCCGTTCTACAAAGATCCAGATTCAAACACTTGATCCTTGAATTGTAGATATAGAGACTAGACACGAAGATAAACAAGTTAGACAACCTCGATTGCTTACACATTTGACATGAAATTCCCAGGGTTAAAACTGCTAAGAAAAGAAAAAACGAAACACAAGACGACAATAATGATAAATGCAAAGCGATGGTCTCCGAAAATTCGACAATCGAAAGTAACAGATTTAATAAGGAATTTTGAAAAAAAGCTTGGTAATCACAACGGAGGAAAAAAAGAAGAGCAACAAATAGAATTGCGATCACTTAATATATTATAATGAATTTGGGAGATTCGTTGGTCATGAACTGCCAAAGAGTTCCGTATTCATTATCGTATACACTGACTGCCCTCATTAATTGCCCTTAATTTGATCTCATCGATTCATCCTAGTAAACTTCTTCACGTCAATATTTTGTCGATTTTTTTTTGAATGAAAGAAAGCACCACAGTTCAAATGCTTTTTCACTTCTGTCGACTAATCACCGGATAAATGCTGATTCATCGACTGTTTCGTACGTACAATCACTAGCTTATCACTTATAAATCTCTTCAACAAATTACCTTCAGAAGTATTGAAGAGAAATGACCATTCAAGCACGAGAAAAAGACCTAGAACAAAATTGGAAGATTACACATTACAGTTCAAAAACGCTGATAGGCTATGGTTTTCACCCAAAAGCAAGACTTTTGAGTACTATTTATAGCTAGCATATAGTCTGTAGCATAATAGTTAAATGCACCCTACATCACACACTCAGTCATTGATTTAATCCCGCGTCAAGGCTCATCAAGCCTTCCAACGGTTGGTCTATGGTCGGTAAACTGTTACAAACCATATCTGGAATGATAAAAAATACCGACTTGGTACATCGATGAATCACCCGAAGTCATTTGCCATGGACGAAATATGCATTCAATGACCTTTAACCGATGACTATTGGATTTTGAAATGCATAGCACCTCTTTTGACGATTGACCTCCGCTGACGGCTTTATCCTTTATCTTATAACTAGCTCGGGACGCCGTGTGCCTCTCCAACAGTTGGTGATTATTCGGAGGCGTTAATCTCGGCGATTCCAGTACTGCACTTGTTTTCCGAAAAGGCTTCAGTGGCCTGTGACAGCACGAATAAAATTACGTCTCACGGTCAACGCGCATTTTTTTTACTCGGATAAGGTCTGTGGATAGCATTTCATCGAATTTTTGGCAACCATTAGATAGCATAATCTGGAAGATCTTCGTCGCACGTGAGAGTTACATGGATCAAAGCACATGACCATGTAGAGGAAATCGTGAAGCATCAGAATAACCTCAAAAGCTAGAGCTTTTTGGAAAAACAATGAAAAAAAAACCTCAGATAAATTACAGAATACGCGCTGTGCGATGGATTAACCGCCGTTTGTATTGTGAAACAAATGGACTGGAAATGTTGAATCGTCTCGAGCGGTCGATGAACCACAGGATTTGCTGTCGTCTGGAAGAGTCCGATTCAAAAGCAACAAATCTCCCTCCACTGTTTTCTTTGGAAGCAAACACGAGGCTGTTATTACACTATCCATTCACAATAACTGATATTTACAATTAGCTTGTTCAGCATAAAAACCCTATTCTTCCACAAAAATGAGAAAATGTTTCTGATGAAGACCTGAGCACGGCTAATAACGATAAGGTATTCAAAAGGAATGTTGATCAGCCACTTGCTGATGAGAAGAGAAGGACATAAATCGTCTATTTGCAGAAAATTCCACATAAGAAATCGAAGGTATTTATGTTTGACGATTGCAAGACAACGAAATTAATGGTTCAAAGCGCAGAAATCTGGAAGAGATAGAGATAAGTCAAATAAGTACCTACTAAGTGATATTTGTAGACCAAAGTCGAAAGCTTCTTCTTTGTCATACCAGATATAGAACACAAACGACTAACATAAAACCGAAAGAAACGCGGAGAAAAGTGAGCCTAGATCAACTTAATCCGCCAATATATAGTTTGTCTGACAGCTGCAGATCGACGGGACTAAAGTTCATTGATATCGGTGGAGCGGCACAAGCTTACTTACACCGTCCTACGGGGAACACGGTGGTCAGTACACGATAAAGACAATGGATCGAACATCAACAAAGATTAACTGGTCCAAGTTCGAAATCAGTTCAGAAATACGCTGAGATTACAACATGATGACTCTTCAAAGCTAACAGAACCAAGAAAACAAAAAACTTGCCATCTTTTCATTTGTTTTGTACGAACCAAATTTCAATGATTATAAATTATGTCCAATGGCTACGTATCCACATACTCATGTGTTCAATCAGTACAAATAAAATCAGTAAACAGATACCAGTTTCTAATAAATCTTCGATTTCAAAAATGAAGAATTGATGAGAAACAAATGCAAGATAAACGTGTATACCACACCAAACACGACATTTGGGGAAGAGGGGGGATGGCCGTGTGTCTAGTGATGCATTATCAGGAGGCAAGATGCTGATTTGACTTCCTAACCAACACTCTTTTTGCAATCAATCAAAGGACATCTTGGCTCGGATTGCTCCACGACTGTGAGGAGGATCGACTTGACCAGCCTTCTACGCCCTTTATGAAGGAGACGTTGTCCTCAAGCTGTAATCAGAAAACACGCGAATTGTTCCAAAGCCGTTGTGGAAGATGCATGCGAAGAAATAAATCGACTGGCAGATGCGTTGGGATCCGCACAGTAGAATGTCATGAAGGGTCGTGTATAATTAATTAAATAATGAAATGAATTAAAATAGAATGACACAGTGGAATGTTCAGTGATTTATTATTTTTTTATAGCTAACTACATTGAGATTCTGTGCATACATAAACTAGTTACTCTCACAGAGACGAGAAATGTTGCAAAGAAAAGTTTTCGTGAAATGACGAGTTGACGAGGAAAGTCATGAAACATGTCAGGAATGTTAAGCATGACATTATTTGTGCCCTATGTATACAATATGATAGTTCAAGACTCTTATAAAAAAAGAAAAGCACAGAAAACAGAAAAAAAAGCTAGAAATATAAGTAGCGTCTCAAAAACTGGGAATCCATTCCTTCTGAATTTTAACGCATGAGAAAGAATGAAACGTCGTACCAACTCGAAAATTGGAAAATATCAGAAAGTTATGCTGAATTCAGAAAGACGGCTCCTTTGAAATTAAACGAAACTATCGCAATTAAGCTTTGAAGAATACGAATTGAAAAGGAAAATGATGGCACGAGCTCAAATTCAATAAGCCTTGTAGGAGGATTTCCAGATTCTATTTCTGAACCGTGAATTGTGATAATTGAACTTAAGAAACTCTACGACACCAAAATCAGTATACAACATTGGTGAAAAAATACAGTGGATTTCGGAAACTGGAAATCAGAACCATCCTAACAGTAGAGGAAATTTAGAAGAAAAAATAAACGTCTAATAAGCAGAAAGTGACCCTTTAGCTGCAAGAAATCATATAATATGTGAATCATTTCTGTGTACTGATGAAATAGTATTGGAATCTGATTAAAAAATATGGAAAGAACATTACAAAAGCATCAAATATCTTCTAACGTTGCCCTTGTTCCTAGCTGTCTCTCTTAACTACTGCTAGCTCATGAGTCTTAGTGCTCCTGCTACAAAAAACGGGTTTCAACGACAAGTGATCAAGTCTCATATATTTGGTGACATCTTGTTAACCAAATGTTACACGAATTCAATATCAATGATTATTTGTTACTAATCGTTTACTTTTCAAGATAGTAGAATAATTAATTAAAAGGAAAATCTCTGAATATTTTAGATGAAACGCAATTCAAGGAACACAAAAATGACACCATTTATGGCTGAAAAAAAAATCTTTACAAAAACATTTGGTGCGCTCTTCAAAATAAACGCAAGTTGATAGCAATCAAAGTCTGCACTGACCGTATTGGTAATGAGAAACTTGAGATACTGGTTAACCGATACAAGATACCCCAAAGATGTATTTAAGAAATGTAAATAAACGCTAACGATTAAGAAGTATCCACACATTGGTCTAGAAAATATGGTGAATGTCTATTAGAAAGGTAACAAGATACAGACGTGTACCTTTCAATTCCATCGATTTTATCGATCAAGGCATCGTAAATAATCAAATGAAACTAAAATTTGCATCATACTAATGCCGCTGCACAATGAGAACGAAAAACATTGATGGTTCAAGCCTACAATAGTTTGATGGTACTTCATAAAAATTGGTCACTGAAGAAAGTATCGCAGGTGATGAAAAGGAGAAAGAATAAAAAACCCAGAGATGATCACCTGTGAAGGATGTGATTAAATACATACTTGGCCTATACGGTGACTTGAGTTTGCTACGCATAACCCCATTCATTGATTTTACTCTCTAGACAAAAGCAGTACCAATTTGCCGAAGCCAAAGGAATAAGGTGCTCGGAATGCTTATGCCAGGGCACGGGATCGAATGGACGCTCTGGCCCTATGCACTGCAGTGAACCATCAACAACTGTACTCGATCGACGAACCACGTTGTAAATGACACAATTTGTAAGTATCAATGCGAAACCAGTCCTTAGAGATAAATTAATGATATGTGATTCTTAACAGTTCGAGATTATAGTATTTTCACTGCTTTTTTCGCAGTTTTATTATGTTACTTATATGACTGAGAGATTGAGTGGTGAACAAAAACAGTTTCACTAATTTGCAATCATTAAAAATGAAAGTACCAAAAATACCTGTCAAAGTTGCTAAGTGATCACTAAATACATGATAAAACAACCTAACGTGATCTCAACGATATTCATTTCTCGACAACTCGATAATCTTTGATAACTTGGCGCATTGATACACATGATGGCGTCACCTCCATAGAGTCACACGATGCCGAAATAATGGCCAATCATAACTTTGGAATAACATATCTTACTTCGAAGTGAGCTGTATTAACTACAAGAAAGCTATTGAAATATACAAACCTTTGTCTAGAAGATAAAAGTTCTATACTGTTCTACTAAGACGAGATTATAATTCTCTGGAATCAACAACTTATTTCTCTCCATTCTTATTATCAGGCTGATATTTTAAACAAGAATATACTTGTATAATGACGATATTCTTCCAGCAAAACAAAATTTTTGCCGCGTATGTCTGCAGCTACCGAACTTTCGTTGAAAATCTCAAAATTTGAAAATATCCTTCAGAATTTTTTCGGAATCGTATTTCCAGATGGATCTAAATTTGGAAGATTACTGCATGGAAATTATATATACACTTGAGGCATTAAGCAAAGTGCCTATTATAGAGTTCTGAGCTCCTGAGATACTTTAGAGAACAAGCAATATCGCCAATGAAAAAAAAAAGTTTTGTCGCGAAATAGCTAGGAGATAGTGGACCTACCTGACTTGCCAAAAGAGAAAACTTTGCGCTTTCATTCTAAGGATGATAAATAATTTCGTTAACATGACAATTTAGTTTGAATTTCTTACATAAAAACAAAGTTTGCAAAAGATATCTCACAAGAGTCAGGTTCAAAAATTTTAACGTGAACATGTCAGCCGTTTAAGATTAGTAACAGATTGAGAGACAAACGAGTGAAATTACATATTTGAGTCCCGAGAATAATCTCGATAGAACAAGAATACCTCCCTCTTGTTAGTGCTAGCAATCATTCGAAAGCTTAAAGCTCTGATTAGAGGCTTACGTACCCGATCCAAGGCTACGCTTATATTTTGAAAAGACCGTTTCTCTCTGCAAAGCAGCATGGACCATAAGATTAATCACGTGAGCGAGCAAGGTGGCCTTCGAAAAATTCACGGGCTTCTGGGTGAGGCGGCAATGGGGGTTGCGCAATTGTCGAGCGATTTTCGACCGGTCTTATGCTAGTCCGACTTTTGTTATTCAATCAGGAATTGTTTTTCCGCTTCGAAAGAAAAATTCCAGATGAAATGTGTAGCTTTGCTACAGATACTTCAATTTTATTTTCCCACGAATATGGATAAATCAGTCATTATGATTACTCTGATTAAATTCATGAGACCAGAACGTCTTAATTGCTTCCAACAGTGACTCGAAAACATTCAGATACTACAAGATTCTCTCTACATGTTCATATGCTCGAAAATCAACCAATCATTGCGTCAGACGACCTTGCTGCCGCACCCAGAGGCCCGTCTGTTGGTCGAAGACCACCTTGCTTGTGAATATGAACCAATCTTATTCTCTTGCTGCGTTGCAGGGTCTTTTCAAGCTACAAGCACACCTTTGGAATCAGCAAACATTACGCTATAGAATGTTTGCTAATAGTCCAGAAAAGAGCTCTGTCCGGCGAGAAATATGCGCGCGTAAAACGCAAGGGATTTCCTTATGTAACAACGTCAAAAAAAAAAAAGGATTTCCCGAAAATCGGCCACGTGGGGCTGTAGCCAGAGGTTTAAATTTACGAATGATTACCAACACTTCTATAAAAAGTTCTTGTTCATCAAATGAAGTGTGACATTCATTTGAAAAACTTCACTATTTCTGATTGATCCGCAGTAATCTACTTTATTTACATTATCAGGACAAGACAAAATCAACATTTTTGCAGTTAATTCGGATATCGTTAGTGGCGAAGCTCAACTGAACTGTGCAACCAACATTGTTGAACATTTTTGCCAGTGCACATAATTCTTCACAGCGGTAGATAAAAAGTGGTTCCGGAAGGAACACCCTTAACTGCAGATTGCACTTAGTGCTACAACTCCACAATTTCTGGCACTTGCAACTATACTTACTATTTAGCAAGGCAGTATAGAAGTGAGTCAATAACGGAGGTGACCAAGCTACAAGAAGCAATTCGTAAATATTCGAAGTGTCTGAGGGACATTCATAGCAGTTAAACGGTCTCAACTAAATACAGATGCCAGCTAGAAAGACAAGGACAAGGACAAGAGGCAACGCTGAAGTCGACTATTAGAAGTTTCATGAAAAAAAAAAACTAGGGAAACTTCTCACTTATAAATGTCTGCCCACTTACAAGTCGCATAATTTTAAGACAAACCACTCGAGGCTCATAAAGAAAACTTTGGTTTCCTTTTGGAAAGATTTTCTGTAATCTAAAGTTCTCTTTGAAACTGGCCAACTTTCCAAAATCTGGATTCAGCAAATTCATTACATCTTCATGATGATATTCGCTTATTTTCAAGGTCGCTAATCACTTGAAGCATATATTAATTGTTTAAAAAAATTAGAAAACGTACGTATTTATCGATGGGAATACTAGCTACGGACTTCATAGATGTGCGTAAATATTTTCAAAAAGTCTAATCATAAATCAGTCATCAACTCAGCCTCCCATGGTCGCAATCTTCTCTTGGTAATCTTGAAACTACCATGTTAGTTTATCTCGACGCGTTCTTCTGTGTTGAACCTACCGGTCGCTTATTTTACGCAACATGTAAAACATTTGGTTAGTATGGCACGCAAAATACAAGTTGATAAATCGTGAAAACACAGAGAAAGAGGCAGCTGAGGCAATGTCATTCTGATAATTCTAAAAAAAAATATATGTAAGCACATTCAAAATTCAGAACTCAAAACCTACAGTACGCCTAATTATTCTAGAGCTAAACTACTATTAATAAAGCAACATATTTGTTCTCGGGTGGAAAAGCACTTCGCAAATATTCGTGAGTAAAAGATTACCGTGTCCTGAGAAACAGTAACATCTAATGTTAATGACTAAGCAGATCTGACGTGTACTCATCACTGTAATTACTGAATTCAAAATACACATATCTGAGCTCATCGCGAACTTCGTCTTCGAACCATGTAACAAGATTGTCAGTTAGCGCTAGATGCTGAATGGTTTCCTTACCAAGAGATGCGATGCTCCGAAACCATGAAGTCGATTGACGAAAGATTACAAGAGTATGATGAACAAAAGAGGGAGTTGCTTTCATTTATATAACTTTCGAACTTCTCTCATTAAATGTATGTTAGTCCTGTTCCCTGAGATAGCACTCTTTCAAGTGATTGATGTCAGTTCTAATCCATCACACGTCATAGCTATTGGTACACTTTATCGAAACTGTCAAGTTTTCTTACTGTGATCTCAGAAGGGCTCAAAAAGTTCAAGATAATATCCCCTAGAAGGGTTACCTATCACTTCTATCGTGAATACTGGAGCCCAGCGCATCATCGTTGTTAAAGCTTCGGCAGCTATCTACAGAATCCACTTCACGTCTCGTCGCATGTCAGTGAAGTGATGAAGAAAAGAGTCAATTTTCATTTGCAAAAAGACATGATAAAAATAAGTACCATGACAATTATCTCTTCGTCAGCTCAATTCAAAAAAAATCTGCTTGTCATGTTTGTTAAAATTCTCAACTCGGTGACGGCGTATCGAAATTTTCTCTGTGCTTACAGCTGGTTCATTTGCAAGCTCAGCGATTTTCAAATGGCCATCGCCAACAAAAACGGGTTGTCCCCTCTTGCAGACTTATACTCCGCTTTAAAATTTTTTTCTGGTAACATACGATTACTGACCACGCTACGTCAGATGTAAGTTTGACGGTGCAAGTCCCCTGCGATTGCACGTCCAGGTTTAATTTTATGTAAGCAAAAAAGGCTGTTTGTAATTCCTTGTGCAGTACAGATTGATATGAAACAAAATCGTTGAACTTGATATATAGAACTCCCTACTGCGCAACAAAATGTAATTAAAAAAAACCACAAAACTCCAATCAAAGATCGAATTTTAAGAAGAAACAAACTTTACTCTCGCCATAAGTATTCCATTACAAAGCATAAACTTTTTAGATATATGCGTTGCCAGACTTCATAAAATCACCGGGCCTGAACTAACTTATTCATGTGACAACTTTCACAATTTCTCCACCGAGAAACCCTGAATCATTTGGAAGGTCGTCGATTTCTAGTCATATTTTCACTCGATGCTATTAGCAATCATCTGTGAACGGAAATGAATCACTGATTTGATGAAAACAAATTGATATTGAACCCAGTTGAGCTGAACGTATTCAAAATCACAATTTCTTTGATTTTTCATTCACCGAATATTCAACAATAGAGCACATAAACCCCCAAATAAGTTAGCGCGGAATCGAAGCCCTTCTAAAACTGCAGATTTTGCCCATATTTCAGCATCTCTGCGGTTGCATTTCAGATTATACCCTCATGGAAAATGAAAAGACACAAATTTAAGTTAAAGCATTATAACTCAGATGTTTATGAGATTCCTAAACTAATACTGGATGCACATTTTCTGGAATGTACGGATGTCACGACTGTGTGAAATTATTAAGCGACCCAATTAAGGTATCTACAGTTGAAATGCTGTGAACCACTGCCGTTTTGATAGTCTTCGATGATTTCACATCAATATTCATTGTATAACAAACTGAAAATGATTTACACAAGGGACCGCTTCTAAGTTTAAGTTAAGTATAAGTTTCTGAAGTTATCAAATAGAAGAACGCCCCAACAATACTCTACGACGAAGAGGGACAAACACATTAATCTATATGGAAACAGAGAATATTTACAAGATTTACTCACGAGATCATTTTCGACGAAACAAAGCAATACAAACCCCAGGAAATATGTCGTGAATCATGGAGCTTGGCGAAACAGTAGTGGTGAGATGTTAGTTTGTATAAGTTTATAACGCTAATCAACGTTATCCACAGAATTTGCAAATCGGTCATCTTAAACCTTCATTCTGGCAGTACAAATACCATTTCATTTCAACACCTTGTACCAACCAACTGCACTCTTGGCATTCATCAAATAATTAGATATTAGTAGTCGTTCAACTTACCTTTTTCACGCAATAAAATGTTCCGTTGGCTTCTGGTGTCAATGACTACGAAGTTCATCAAAATTTTCGTATCAATAAGCAAATCACACTATGCTCCTTCCAAAAAAAAAAGAGGATTTCACAGATTTCTAACAGTTTTTGGTGACTTTTCGAAACAACTTTGACATTGCCAGAAAATTGGCAAAGCAAGTAATCTCTAAGTGAGAGCAAGCAGAGATTCAAAAAAGCAGCCGCGTCTTCCAAAATACAAAAAATCTGGCGGCTCTAACATATGCGTTTGAAATCAAATATTGTACTGTACTCAGTGCAACTATGGGAATATCAAGTGCACGACCAGAAATTATGAATTGTATATCAACATGACCAATGAACATCACGCAATCCTCAAATAATATGTATGACGCCATACGTGACAAAAACGTATGAAACCATGATTACTGTAGTTAAGAGCACTGGGTGAGACAGGTGGCTATATTCTCCTTTCAATGTTCATAATATACGGGAGAGATAGAATCTGCGATCGAACTTTTTATGTACTGAATAGTATTTCAATTTTATGTTTTGATAGTAATAAAACTAGAGAACTTATCAAGATCGGGACTCGAGATCTTTTAATGTACGAAACAATTATGAAGGGAAAGTAGCCTAGCAGTAGTGATGCCGTTCATCATGAGCACGGTGCTGGCTCGACCTCGCGACGAGCTCATTAAACTCAAATCCCTGCGAGGTTGCCGAATTAGTATCAAAGTTGTATGTGAAGTTCACTACATGCAACCCTAAGTGGTCTAGCTTTAGCTGAACTATCCCAAGACTCCAGAGAAAGAACCGACTTGAAAAATAATCACTGATATTCATGACAAAAGAAAAATCTTCAAGCAGCCGTCATGAAAAGTTCGCAGACCTTCGTGGATGACACATGCGAGGAAACAGGTTGAATGCAAAAAGTGGTGGTCGCACACTAGATATGAGGACGGGTCGTTAAAAATGACTTAAAAAGAGGTAAATAAAAGGAGTCTTATAACATATCTTGAGCCTATCAAGAGGTTTGTTATGGCACTTATACAGTACTAGGCACGTGTAAGGGTATAAAAAGAGTCCTCTTCACCGGAAAAAACCACGAAAATTCCAGAGTATTCTAAATTCTTGCTTCAGCCATGCCTTTTCAAATGCTTGAATTTCGCAAGGCCAGTTCATCAAGAATAATATCTTCCGCACTTCCGACAGAAAACTAGAATTAATTCATAATCAAACGCTTCAACAAAATAGGTGGTTATTTATGCAACTCAACCGACTTCCAGTGATGCGCCAACACTACTAGTAATTTAGGTTCTGGACGAAACATTCCAAAAAAACCTACATCAAAAACGAAAATGCGAATATGTCAAAGTGTTGTATTCGTTTACTGACGACTCACATCCTGTAATCGAAATTGCTCACTCCACCCTGTCATTGTCATCGGCATGCACGGTATCGATTGTAGATGTTCATCGATGGACATCGTCGGTCTTTCCACTAATGATGAGTTGTTCATCATCGTCATCACGACTGCCGCATCCTGCACGGACGTACTTTCATGTAATAGCAGTTGATTTGCAGTTAATGTCGAAAAGATGGACTGAAAAAATAAACTTAATCAAAAGCTGACTGAAAATGTCACGGGTAGTAGTTGGTCACGTAAAGATTGAACAAGATGCGTAGCCAATTCCTAAAGTCACAGACCCAAATCTCATTGGTTCATTTGAATCACAAAATTAAAAAAGCGGCTCTTTTCCGTTTGCTAACACATATTTTCAAATCTATCCCCTATGCTGTACAGGAAGTTTTCATGAAGTGTAATCAGTAATCATTCGAAAGCTTGAATCTAAAGCTAGATCCTTTTATAACGCTGTAAAACTCGAAATAAATTCATCTTTCATATCGACCCCGCAACTGAACTATTACTTCGCTGGAAGCATGAAATCACATGAGCTTGTAGAGAACTTCTTCCAGTAGCCTAATCAGACGTTTACTTTGGAGTTTCTTCCAGAGCAGAGAAACAATTTGTAATCAAATACACTTCACTTAGGTGACATCGATCGATGTTCGTGCCGATCCCCCCTCCCCCTGCCGCCCCACCCCACACCCCGTGATTTGGCTAAAGAGCACTCGATCGCGTGGGTGAACCAATCCTATTTTCTCTACTGCGTTGTCAAGAAACGGTCTCTACAAGATATAAGCACAGTGCTGGAATCGGTAAATCTTACGCTATTGAACGAATACTAATAGTTTGAAAAAAGAGTTCAGTCCGGCTAGAAATGCGCACGTGTGAAACGTAATTTTATTCTGAATATTACAGCGCTATGAAAGAATCTTTTCAAGAAACCGACCACGTACACAGCTGGCTTGATACTTGAGCTTTTGAATGATTACTAACATTCTATATGAAAACCCTGGTCCAACAAAGTGGATAGGCTTGAAAAACTGTGCTACCGAACAGAAAAGTACCGAAAAAGTTTGTAGGAAATTTAAGGCCCTAGCGAAATGCGAAAAAATTTTGTTCCCATACATTCCAGTAAGAAGATCACACGATTTCTCGCTTCTCATCTATATCAACGAATGCGGATAGATTTGTGGAAAATGCTGGATCAAAAACAATTTGAAGTCGTTTTATACAACGAGAATATAGAAGTATTGTAAGAAGTTTATAACTATCACACGGCTAACGCACTCTGGATTCTGTTGTCATTACAAACTACAAGGTTGCACTTGCTACTGCAGCTTTTGATACTTACCTCAGTGGGTCCGTTGTGACTATTGTTGTAGTTCTCATTATACGGATACAGACTGTGGTTCATCGAAATCAAACTAAAACGAGAAAACACAAGTGATGAGAAGGTAACTGCGGTCAACTTAAAACACGTACAAAAAGAATCCGAAATCTATAGATGGAGTTGAAAATAAAGACTTACCTCCTCCACTTCACATTCCCAACTGACGCGCCTCAATCATAACTATGAAGTTACAGTCTGAAACCACTACTTCGTGATGGAGTCATGTGCAAACTTAATCAAAATGATGTGTATATATGTCACACAAGGATGATCTCTGTACCAAATACTAATCGATTGTAATTGAAGAAAAATTCATGGTTTACTCAATCAAACTGAAATCATAAAGTGCAGAAGGCAACAACTGAAAGCGAGTAACGACATCTTTAACAAATTTCAACAAAGTTGACTTAACAGGTACATATCACATATTGGCACCCTACACATAACTAATTTATACTTAATTATCTATCAAATAATAGTACTAAGTAATGAGAACACAAGCTTTCTGACAACCAATAAGGTACAACCAGAAATTTACATGCTATTGACGTTGTCGAAAACGAGGGACATAAATTTTCATGTGATAAGAAAGCTTCTCAATGAAACACTACAAATTTGCTCTTAACTGCCTGTACCTCACCTACTCATAACACAATGACAGCTATGTTTGATGTGAAAAAGCCACATCGAACGTGTGATCTCCGATAACTTTTTCTTCTTTCCGTCTTCTTTCAAACGCTTTTCTCATCGATGGCTTCACTCTTTCATAAGGACGTTCCTTGTCGCCTCGACTCGACATCAATTCAGAAAAAGCGCGATACACTGCCCATTCTTCACTTGTTACACCAGCCACCTGGAATAATACACCTACCATGTCTGGTATATTCTTCAAGTGGTATTCATCAAACAGAGATATGCTCAAATGACCTTCCAATTAAGTGATTCGGAACAGCGTTCTCTTTGAAAATACAAGGATTTCTCCAGATCTTCTTCTTGGGATAGAGCTTTTCCCTTAGACTATTAGTAATCAATCATAAGCTTAAGCCTCGGTGCTTTCAATACTGTATTCAGTTGAATAAAAGCCACTCCAGTGCGCTGTAGTAGTGAAGATAAAATTATGCTTCAGCATTCATAAGAATTTCAGCAGCCGCTGGATAGTTCAAACTCCAAAAATTCTAACACTATAATCGGTCGTAGAAAACTCAATAGATCACTGTAAAAACGAAAAACGATGTTATATTTCATAAGCGATATAGTAAGCCCGCAGCCTGAACTTCGAAGTGGGTTCCTCACAACTTCATAGCATCAATATCGTGAGAGAAAATGAAATCTAATACCTAGAGAGAGTAAATTAAGCCTGTTCTGAAGATCCTAGTACAAAAGACAGATATTTTCTCGAAGTTTAGGAAAAAATTTCCAAACAGTTGACAAAAACTGCGCCGTTTCGAGGTGGCATTGAAATCGCTCAACGCGGAGTACGATTGAAAGACACGTGATTTCGTTTTCTTTAAAAACTTTTCCGTCCAAGAAGACATTTCGATTTCTTGATATTGTCATGCTCCACGACTTTTTCATGATGAAGAGAACCCAACTTCGAATAATCACTTTTTCATAGCTATAGAATAAGTACTGGAATTTTGTTGGAAAGTCATCCACAAACCCAAGTCGAGCAAAAAATGCGCGCCAAATGTGGAAGGTGATACTAGTCTTGCTGCTACAACGTTATGGCAAGGCCTTTTTGAAGCACTAAATAAAATGATCAAAATCGCCAAGATTTATGCTGATCGAATGATTACTGAGTTTCTATGGGAAAAGTGGAAGAGGTCTCGTCCTGAACAGATCGATCAAAAGATTTGCTGGACGTCTAGGATCAACTCTCAGTGCAGCAGATATCCCTCCAAATCACAGGGTACTGACAGTGATGTCGTCTCTCACACGTCTACATCAACCCTTTCGGGACGACCTGTACCATGAAAACGCGGTTTCTCGTGATTTTCTCGTCATGCGAAGATTTCATGCTAGATTTCTAGTAATCATTCGATAGCTGAAAAGAATGTGATTCTAAAAGTTTGCTTGGCTTTTGAAAGCCGCTTTTTCGGGAACTGTAGCAACAAAGAAAATTACTTCTCTTCTTTCACGTGTATAGCGCATTTTGCAGTCATATTTGATTGGCTTTTTCATCTGAGGAAACTTTTTCGCCAGAGTATTATTAATCATTCCGTAAATCTCTGTGGTTAAAACGTGAATTTCCTCTTGCTCTTACAGCACTTCATGGGAAACTTTCAAAAAACAAAAAATACAGTTTTGGAAGCGAGTGTGAAATATACTCTATTGCCGCTGTCACAGCGCACTTAAGAACTTTCCTCGATAGCCAAGTAAAGTCTCGCGATTGTAGAGATTTGAGCTATCGAATGATTACTAGAAGTCTAGGGTGGATGCTTTCTCCACCGAGAAAAGCTTGGTCCTGTAAGGGTCTTTTTATACGTTTGTTATCGATGACCTGGCATCGCACGCATTGTGCAACATCGATTTTAACGAACTCTCCATTGTTTTCTGATTTTCAGCCACTATGATAACTTACGAGCATTATATATGACAAAACATAAAGGATTAAAAAGATAAAACTTTCGGCGCTGATCAATCGGTGAGGGTTGCGCTATGCATTCGCCTTTGATTTTTGATTTCGTGAGGTGATTGAATTCATATCTAGCCTTTACAATGATTCGCAGTGGCCTCCCACTTATATCGAGTCAGTGCTGCTTATCTTCCAGACAAGTCTGATATCATTCTGGTACCAATTTGCTATCCCGAAAGGATGAATGGTTTGGTGAGCCACAAGCGCGAGGTCGAACCATCGACCTTGTGTTCGACGCAGAGACCTCTAAACATTTTGCCACATGCGTTCATACGATAAAATATATCAAAACTAACAGACATACTATAACATTCTTAGCACAGCTTATTACATTCGACGAGTATGCTAACGATAGTATGGTAACGTGGTGAGAGGGTGCTTTTGAGCCAGTAGATGAAAGTTATATTCGCACTAAAAGCATACAAACGTGTAGAGAAAATCGTGAAGTATCGAAGAATTACGATGAAAACATAGAGAAAGTCTCTGAATAAATAACAAAAATCGCACGTCTGATGCGAATCGTACTAGCGCGGCAACTTCTACTGTGGTATCAAGCGGGTCAAGTATTCAAAAAATCACACTCGATAGGAATTTACGCCAGTGAGGAAGGGAATTTGTAAATCTTAAAGCTGCAGCGGAATCCACACTTCGGCGAAACTACCTCTACAGACGATCATTGCAAGAGAGCAAAACGAATGGAAGAGGTGTTAATGAGAGCACATGTTAAGATGAAGTGAGTGTTTAAGCAAATTAGTAATGAATAACAAACAATAAGTCCAATGATCTACCGATTACCGTGGTAGAAAATACTTCTAATGTACAGCGATGCGCTTATTATGGAAAGATCCGTTCAGCAACAATGTTTCTCAAGTAGGTAAATCCTCCAATTCAAACGCAATGGTGATTGTCTTCGATGATGACCAGAAAACATACTGCCAAAAATTTCCGAGATTTTGCGAAAAAATATGGCACTGTAAAATGTTTCAACTAAATAGAAGACGAGTCTCCTGGAATTATACACATTGTATGCAGACGTGGTGCCGGCCATGCCACCGATCGAGGCAAAAAATTGGTAGCTTTCCTCTGTTCTGAGTATCACTCGAGGCTTGCGGCTGTAGCTTTTTGATGTTCTCACTTTCTATCAACCATACGGATACTATTCTTATGCTATGAATCCGATAACTGTAGCGAAGTAGGTATTTCACTAAACAAAAACCTTCGTCACTGGTCCGCCTGAACGCTCAAACGAACGACAGTTGCAGTTCCAATGGTTTCTGCCACGCTCACCAACTTTCATCCTACCTTACCTCTTTGTCTATTCAATCTCGTTTGTGATAAACTGGCTTAACTTCGACCATGTTCTACAGTAACTGCGAGCTACTCAAGTCAAATACAAACACGGGTTTCGGATCAATATTAACTTTATTCGACGACGTAACCTCTACATAAGTCCTACAATGACAAACAGTTTCCGCTTCCAATCACATCACTTAACACTTGCACGGTTTTCAACATGCGCCGCATTGGGCGAAATCTATTTTCAGCTGTTTTCAGTACACTGGTTGGCCAAAAATGGATAGTTCTTCGATAGCAGGAAAACTTGAGAAGTTTAGAATATGACAGCAATGTACAAGAGATTACTCTGCCGTTTTACGGGTGAATGGTATGTATGCTATACGTTATACTATTCACTACTTTCACTATTTTACTACTTGCTAAGCGTTAATATAAAAACATTACTGTAAAACTCTGGAAATGTTCTGCAAAATCTGCTATAACTCTTCCAACATTTTTATATCCTTTCATTCCAAAAAACTAAGACTCATACAACAAGTGTAATTACAATAGCAGATAAATGCTAGCAAAATTAGCAGCTATTGAGATAGTAGGCTAAAAAAAGATTTACAGAACGCAGTTCCTCTACGCCAATGCTCGCCACAATTTGTATTGGATAAGCTAACAACTGATTATATTAAGTGTGAGAAAAAGGCCTGTGTGCCAAAATAGACTATGAAAACAAAAATTATACTCGTACACTTCATAGTGGATACTAAGGGAGGAGAAAAAAAGAGGGAGGGAGGGCGGTTTGACTTAGAATGTACGCCGCCCGTTTTTTTGATAAATCAGCACATCAGTCATAGTGGATCTTGTTAACTCTATTAAATAATTTAGACTATACAGATCTTTGCTTGGAAGTCTTCTACACGATGAAAGTTTCATGAATGTTCCACAAAAAATTTTAATTTCCTGCAGACCATGGCAAGTGTTTCACCCAGCGAGTTTTGTTCAGTTACACGATGATATTTCCTAATATGTCTATGAATTTCACACTTGCTACCTTTCTGATGGACATTGTGAAAGCTTAAATTCAGTTCAATCATTTGAAAATCGCAGATGAACATATCCTACATTTGGTGTGAGATGTGAGTTGATTTCCACCCACGTCGTGCTAAAATGATTTCCTCTTTCAACTCCGAATCAACAAACCTCAGATCATAGTATGCAAGGTCTCTTCTATAGTTTTATAGAGTCACGATATTCTCAAACCCTTCAATGATCACGAAACAATCAGATTAGGATATGATTTGTTTTGAGCCAATAGGTCTACTGCCATATAGCGCCTGCTTCGTCCTACTGAGACTCATCAGTATGACGAAATAGGGGCCTATATAGCACTAGACCTATGGGCTCAAAACAAGTCATATCCTTATCAGATTATTTCGTTTTGAGCGGGTCTGTAAAAAAGCGGTCGATAGCAGAGATCTCTTGAGAAGATTGGTCGCGAAAGCGTCAATGAAGCTTTACTCACGAAGACATTTCAAATAAGCTATCCATGTGCTATTTTATGGATTATAGTTACAAGGAATTTTTTTTTTCGTAAACGTTTGAAGTTTAAAACTATTGACAAGAAAATACAAAATAAGAGCCTTATGACAACTCAAAAAATCTTATTTTGGCTGAAGTCATAAATTCAAGGCCATTTTATATCAATTCGCTTTTGACGAAAATACCGTACCTGGACTGCAAAATGATCGTCGCTAGAATCCAAGATCTGATGTAATCGGGGATTTTCCTTAAAAAGAATTTTTTTGAACCACCTTGTTAAAATCTAAAACAAGGGAAAACTCCAATTGTTTGTGCAGAAAAAAAAAACAAAGGAAAATCCATATGAGCCAATATTCGAGCTAGATGATTACTTGCGGTTGGAAGTGGCCTATGTTACGTATTCTAGTAGAACAAGATAGCTCAATCGATAGGTTGTGCAAAAAAAAAAAAACGGGCCGTTTTTTATATGATGTTTGCAATGAAATCGCATGATTTTGGTATGGTTCAGTTGCACATTTTCTTGCAAACATTTTGGCACCAAATCATGCAAGTTCATTGCAAAAATTATAATCAAAAATCACTACGGCACGAATTTTGGTACAATTCCGCTGTCAGAAACATTTTTACGGGGACCTCTTTTGCTCGACGACGATTTCCGTTAAACCGTTGGTAATCACTGAAAAGCTTAGATCATTGTGAATCCAAAAATGTATTTGTTTTCAAAAAATCCCTTCTTACAAGGATGTAGAAATATAATCAAAATTTCATTTTGACGCAGGCTATCGCGTTTATATTTCACTGGATAGAGCACGTTCCCCAAACAATCACTAACCATTGAATACAGAATCTCGGCAATTTGAAAAATCTACTTGTTTTCATGAACGGTTCTCTTCTTACAGCGTTGTAGCAGATTTTTTTTCAGAACAAACAAAGAAATTTTCACATGCGTACTTTTCGCAAGACAAAGCGTATTCGACAAGCTATTAGTATTTATTTGATGGCGTAAGTTTCGTGCACTCCAAACGTGTGCCTATTTTCTGGAAACACCGTTTTACTGCACTGAAGCAGAAGATAATCTTGAGCTTCAAACACGCTGCGTACTGTTTTTCGGCTAGGGTGTGTATGTGGCGAGCTGACATTCCGGTGGCTTCAAACTCTTCTGGTCATGGAGTGGTCAAATTGTGTGCTACCTATACAGTCAAATATATACTTTATCAACAGAGAAATCGCTTTAAATCTTACTAAATACAAAGCAGCTATTCCACACATCCACCGCTCTCTTTTAGTATTCCATTAGGCATTTCATGCGGAGACTAACTGTAGAATTTACATGGGTTGCCAATCCTCATTATTTACGCATAAGAATATAAAACTTCAGCGCGCAAAAACCACGACATATTTTGGATAAATGACAAAAATTCGAAAAGAAAGGGTAGGGACGAATGCCTCGTTATAGTGTTTGATCTGACACAGTAAATGAGGGTGTTAATTTGATGTGAGGGTGTACTCGAGATCCATGTGAACTCAGTACGGTTGGTACTCTATTCGGTGGAAGACTCAACAGAAGAAGTGAATGCGCGAATAGCTTCTTCGTATCCGATGGAAGTGACCGTGATTTTTCTTCAAAACCAAAATTTGACAGATTAGGCAGCGGTCGATAGGAGCACACTAGGTTACACAGAAGGGAAAACTATCGAAGCGTCAGATTGTACAAATGTATAACAAACACCTCGTAGTTGCTTAACAGAAGAAAAATTGGACCGTAAATAATATTGCAGAGGATTTATCTCACTGATAAAAGAGCTCACCATCTTTTTTTGTGGATGTTTTGGATCCGGTGTCGTATATCGACCGGTCTTCATAAGGAACTCATGTCTCATCATTATATCTTCAAGATTCATAACCGCCCAATTGGTGCATTCCTTGAATTCATCGCCTTCAATACACATCTGCAAAAACTTCTCCACCATTTTTTAGCTATAATTTTAGTCGTCAAAGTAGAAGAAAACTAACAGCAACAACAACTTAAAAACCAACATGAAAAAAAATGTATTCATATTTCTCTTCCAGCTCTTCAATATTTTTTAACAGTACTTCAGGAGCAGTTTGCACAATTGCTGTTATCTGAAACTATTCAATATTTAAAATAGAGGGTCTAAGAAATTAGAGACTCGCACTATGGAGACGGTCAGATAAGAAAAGCGGTACACGCCCACGACGTTGACCTGTCAGGTATGCTCTATGCATTCGATTCCAATTATAGAGATCATGTACAAATGAATGGACACATATTTTGTGCACAAAAAGACTTCTGACAGTATATATCAGGTTAGTGTTATTTTAATCTTTGAGCATAATCCAAACGGATCAGAGAGGGTTGAAAATGTCTTAACCCTTTCACGCTCTACCAATGACAACGTGGGTGGTCATCGTATTGGATTGGTATTTAGTGAGTAATCAGCAGATGGTAAAGACGCGGAGAACTAATTCCAAAAAATCGTCGTTCTAACCATGGGTTCACTAAGTGAGAAATAGCTTAAAAAGGACCTAAGCGGTTCAAAAATGAATTTGAAGGTACATAACTGCTGCGCGTGTACCGCAATTTGTACACGCGGCCATGAAAGGGTTAAAGATGATGTGTTGAAGGTTTACCGAGAAGCCCATGTGTATGAAGTAAATAAATTTCATGCATTTATTGTGCTGAATTAACTTTGAGTTCAAAAACAGACGTACTCCACTACATCTCGAAAGGCTATTTGTTGGACTAGTGACTACCTAGAAAAAAGATATTTTATAAAAACGAAAAGTCAAACCTCTCTTCTTGAGAAGAAACCACCTAATGCTTCGACCAACTTGCGCATCTCCAAGGGGTCTCTCGCAAATAAAATTGCTGGGCATTTTCGTACAACTCGACCGCACGCTCTGCCGGACTCCAAGTCACATGTCACTAGTACGTCCACACGAGCTTGCACACTATCAGATGAGCAAGCTAGAAGATCATCACCGTAGCTGAATAAATCTTTCATTCTTGAAAACAGCTTCACAAAATACACTATTCAGAAAACATGAGGAATATAAATTCGGACGAATTTCCGTAGTCTAAATAGGAATGAGTTATGAACCTTACATAATCTAACAAATTGATCCAAATAATAGGTCATATTTTTCGTAAGATTCAGGTACGCTCTCCTTGTGACAACTCCTATAGTGATCTAATCTATTCAAAATATCTCACGCCTTTTTTGCACTGGAGCTTTTTACTCGTGCCTGAGGACTACATCTACCCCTTAAAACTTTTTACCGTTATCCCTTTTTATTCCATATCTACCTAGCGGAGCACTTGCGCGACTGTTAGAGTTTCCGACTAGGTGTTCTCTTATGCTTCGACCAACATGGACATGAAATGATCTGCTCGATTCGCCTATGTATTCATTACCATATGCCTTACAGAAGACCAAGTAGATTGTGCTTGAACTCATATAGTCCCGCCTCAACCACTGAGGATCATCATACAAATTTCTGCTTTACGTAGACGGTCACACAAGCGGTTTTGGACCAGTTGGTCACGTAATGTGTTAAGAATGAAATACCACATTTTTCTGCTTGTTATGAAAAGTGCTTTCGATAGTATTTTTTATTTGAGTATGGCACGCCATTGTGACCGTCTGTGTAAACACAGAATCGCATGATTTGTACTAATGGTAGAAACAGAGACGGCGTGAGTTCAGGTACAACGTGTTTGATCTCTTCTATGACATGTGGTGATGAATACATCAACGAAATGGGAGAGTGGGGGGTCACTTTGTGCTTACGTAAAAAAAAAAAACAATCTAGATAGAGAGTTGAAAAATCGGAGAAGAACTCCTCTGAGGAAATATGAGATAGAAAGCCACAATGGTGAAGACTGAGTGGTAACAATGAGAACCTGGAGCACGAGAGTCAAAAGCGTCTGCGCGAAAAACCTTTGAGGCTTTTTCGATGAACTTCAAGAGTCGAAGAACAAATAGAAGAGGAGTGTCTGAAACCATAAACGATATGGCACCTTATCTCAGATTGATTTTCTTTTTCGAGTAAGATTCATTACTCACTGTCTGTGACAACATAATTGTGACCTTTCTCACGAAAAAAAGTTCAACGGCCGGTTATCTTCAATGGGCAAACATTTGAACTGATTTCTGCAACAGATTTTCACGAGATATAGGTATTGAAAAGAAAATCAATTCGGTACTGCAAAGTACATCCACGCTTTGAAAAAGGCGAAGTTGCCGAAACGGCAGTCAGTGATTTCGAGGAAGAAATACCAACCCCGCGCGAGATTTTAGAAAAGACAATTTGCACTAAAATCAACTGAAAGTCGATCTTTTCGAATCATCTCGGATATCTACGTTGTCTTCGCTAAAATTAAGGAAGAGGATATAGTGGAATTGAAGGTAATGCAGGCCATAAGATGCGAAGCACTTATTCAACCCTCCAGCGGACGCTCTCCTGTAAATACACATGAAAACGCTTTAACTCGGCTATTTTCAAGATTGCGAGGAGATCCCACTCAACCGGCATTTCGTGACACTCATAAGGAAGACAAATTTGGGCAGTAGTCGATACAACGCATGAAATTTTCGAATCTTTGGTAAGATGACTACGAGAAAGCGCATCGAATATGAAATGTGCTGCGATACGCACGGTAGATGTTACGATGAACGGTCCATGTGGAAATGAATAGATAAATAACTTTCTAGGATAGTCACTAGTCAAACAGTAAACCACTGAAGAGGATTCGACCTGATACGACTATGAAAACCCAGATAGAAGCTATGACGAACAACTGTCAACTGTCGACCCCAAAAGAGACGGCGTCAAAAAGTCAGCTGATTTAAGATTTTATAAGTTTTTATAAGCTCCACAATTTCAACTGATGCAATGATTCTAATCAGATAACTGTAGTTGTTACCAGTACTCATCATACGAACACGACTTTCTCATAGCACAAAGATAATGAAAAGAAACAACAGATCAGTAGAAATTAATTCTTTTACAAAACCACTGGTCATTGTACGCTCTTATCAACGCAGCTGTATTACTGGCTTGAAGTTCGAGGCTTGTATTAATATGTCAACGACATTGCACAAAGCCAGCAAATTATCATCCGTGCAAATAGATTAAACTTTTGCCGGATATTCAAAACACCAAAGAAAGGGCATTATGATATTGGTCGATGAAACACTGCAAACGATACTTTATCTAGCAGAGAATGAAGAGAGAAATTTGATGAATAAGGTGCAAAATATACTTATAGAAACAGTTACTAGAAAATGACTGCACCTGGCTGAGCAATAAATACTTCTATTTCAAAAAATTGCATCACTAATGCCGAGTTCGACCAAATACTAACAGCAATATGCGAGAAACCAAGCTAACAGGAATCGTTTCGGGTGGAGCAAAAGGAACAAGATCGAAAAAACTGTGCCCCAACATCCGCTCAACATTACAATGATTGATTTCATAAGGTTCTTATAAAAGAAGGGCATCTCACAAATCTAAAAACTCACTCTTGATAAAAGTTAACAAAACGTGAAATTTGCTACAAAACTAAAGTCTTAAAGTACGAAACGAATGTGACGGAATCAGCACTTCAAATATGATAAAAGAGCATGAAAGTGATAAGAAAAAGTCGAAGCTGTCAGAGATTCAAGGGTGAGAATTGCATCTCTAGAACATCAAATGATTGAAAAGAGAAACTGAGATGAATTTGCCATAATACTAGGCAGTTCGGAAGACAAAGGTAGAATACTTTTAGACTTCAAATGAAATATATATACATATGTATATGGGCATATATACACATGTATAATGTGCTTATTTATATACACTTATAAATGTGCATGCATAATGCATATACACGTATACATATGCGTGTATACGTATCTATACGTACAGATACACACGTACACATACATATGCACTTGTATCCATATGTTAGAGTACAAAATACATATACATGCGTACATGCGTGAATACATGTGTATATATACGTGCATACATACGTAATACAAGCATGGCGCATTGTAAACCTTATTAACTAAAATGGAAACTTGTCAGAAACTATGGCGTCACTGCTAACACGATAAAGTTCATTTGTTTCATTAGAGTAAAATGCGAAACTTTTGTAGATATTTCTATCAACTTTTAAGAGAGTTCTGCAGTTGAAGATATCCACTGCAACTGTTCGTCAAGGTTCTCAATTTATGACTAGACTGTTTAGGGATCTACTGAATATGCTCAATTATTAGGTAAAGTTTTCTATTCCAATTCTTCGAACTTTCAAGGTCTGTTAGGTGAAATAAAGCGGGCAGTTAGGGTAGAACGAAGCTGATCACTTTCTATTGATCAGTGTCGGGCGCATCGAATGTAATTTGCCGTACATTTTATCGTCTGACAATACATCCGTCCTATAACAAATCCACTGCGAGCAGGTTTCATCACTTACAATCTCAACGTCCAGCTCTTAAGAAACTCGCCTGTAAAGTTTGCTCATTAGATATTGAAGCACCTGAACTGTAAACGTACTCGAATGTGTAGTTCTGCTTCAGGTAACGTACCCAAATAGTCACTGTCTGTGATAGTTGGACGACCTTCTGGTTCATCAATTTCAAATTATATGACCTTCAGGACTCATGCCCTCTGCGGAGTTTGCGGAACCGAACGTTTCAAAAATTCGAGCGGAAAGCAAAATTTAACACCGAAACTGCGAACGATTTTTGCGGTTTCATAGGTGTTCAATGTTGTATTCAAGAATTCCTCAATGCAATTCAACACGAGAACAGCAAAGAAATGTAGGGCGCAACGAGTGCTCTAAAATGCCACACAACTCAACCCATTAGGGACCGAGATGTTTTGAAGACGTTCTCTACTTAATGATTCCTCATCCTTGAGTCACAGTGCAATTCTAAATCTGACGTGGGTCTGAACACGCGTAATGATTGTTGGGTTGGGGTTTAAAAACTACCTACTGACACAAAACTGGGAAAGAGCAGTGTTGTACGAAAAGAAAGAGATATGAAAAGACAAGTTCGCTTGCACCAAAGGATGACGTACGATGTCCGAAATACGTTAACATATTTGCTGATGTAGGTTTTTAGATTTTGATTTCACTAACCAGACACCCGAAAATAAGTGTTCCATTAAACTCTACGTAGATATTAGAGAACAAAGTTAATTTTATCAACTAAGGTGATGTATAAAAGAAATGAAGTGAGGATTTTAGGATTTTCAAATCATAGACGTGGAAGATCCCTTGAATAAACCTCAATTTTTTAGACGCCACAAATCCACTTGATTTTCTGTTACTACGCATATTTCAACCAGTGAAATGACTGAGCAATACAAAATCCATTCTATAAAACAATGATGCCGTAAAATTTGAAGTGGACTTCTTTACAGTATCAGAATTCTATACGTATTTTTCAGATTCTTGAAAAGATATGTTTGAAATTGAGACATTTTACCTTTGAAACAGAGTAAATTTTCTCTTACAACACTACCTAGTTCAGAATGCATTGAGAACTTCACTTATCATAAGGTTACAAGCAGTTTAGCAGTTTTCGACAAAGTAGCACGGTAAACGTGAACGTGGGTAGAGAAAGATGCACAAAACTGTTTAACATGAAGAAAATTCCAAATTGACCTAGATAGAACCGTAAATTTTTTGAAGCAATATGAGCTATCGATGGACAAAAAGAAATAAGCCAGTCACAGAGTAAGTCGCTTAGAATACATTTTTACTGAACGATTCCGAAATTATAATAGAAATAAAAAACACCAACCTTGAAAACATACGGAGCGAATCCTCATAAGTCATACCACACGAGTTAACAAGGATTTTGAGAATCTGAAGTAAACTAGACGATTAATGAAAGACCGATTGCATCACCTTCGATTTCTTTCAAAAAAATTTTTATTGATTATGAAAGTCTTCCACAATTCTCTCCGTTCATAAGACACTAAGCATTCGATTTCGGAAGACGCAATTAAGAAATATTATAACTGACAGACATCAGTAAATCATTTTTCAACATATAAAAAGGACAGAGCTCTTAGCGTTGATGAATTTGTGAGAGATGCGCCATAAGTTCGTGTTCATCTAGTATTGCATGAGGTGTCTGGATGCATATATGGCCTATGTAATGACTCGCGATGTCTCCCCGATGTAGCAAACCAGTGCTGTTATGTTTTCCAAGCAAATCTGGTACCGATTCTCCAATCCTGGAGGATGGAAGGCTTGGTAGCTCTTGAAGGCATAACGGACCATCGATGCTTGGTGCAGAGCACCTGTTACTACTGCGCCACTCCTCTGATACACTATGGAAAGTTGCATAGATGGATGAAACACAATACTTTTGCTGGTTCTCGCATATTCTTTGAGTTAACATTAGCACTAAAAGGTTAGAAATCAACAAAGTTATGGAAAAGGCTGGCTTTATTATAACGTTCCATAAGAAAATATGAAGATTTCTAAATGTGCTGCAGATTTATAACGGCTCAAAGGTGGAATTTTCGGAAATAAGAGTGATGATCAGAATTTCCAAGGTGTTCTACTCAAAAGCGGGACCCATAACACTATCAGAAGAAAAGGTACACCAAGAGCTGGACGAAACACCGGTTATTCAAGTGGGTACGAATTTTCGCTACTTCATTTCAAACAAGAATCGTTATCACTAAGAGTTACGAGTGATCAAACTTGTTTGCTGCAAACACTTCGGGTCACGTCTGAGTGGGAACCAAATCATACTGCCCACTCTGCACTACTCTTACGCATAAGTCAAAATCAATCCATACTTGGTCAAAATTGATAATTTATAAAAAAGGAAATTCAAACTACTAGGAAGCTCCTGCTAGAACTCTGGTGGCATTAAGAAAGAACATATTGCCAAATTACGTAGTATGGTAGTTACCTGATATGACTCCTCTCCTTTCGTAGTTAGATTGCGAAACAAGTCTGGATTTTTTCGACAAGCATCGATCAGAAACTCAGGCTTGACTCCTTCAAAAGACAAATCACAAACTGGTTATACAGACTACTTCATGAGTGTTGCTTGATTACCTGACCACTCACCAATGTTTACAAGAGATCGTAGGGAGTATGCCAGTTGTTCCATGGAATCCGGATCGGCTGTAGGCAGGATGAACTGCCTACCACTTTTATTCAAATCTGCGACAATACGTCGTAGCATGTGGGGACCAGGTATGAGATCTTTCGATGCATACTCATTTCCAAGTTCAGACTCTTCTTTATAGGCTAGTGCAGATAAATGCAGGGATCGCTGAGTGGCGAAGCGCTTGACTCGTATAAGAGACGATATTGTCTAAATTGAAAAGTATGTGAGAATAGAACCATTTTCTCCGATGAAACTGATTCATTTATCACAAAATATAATAAAAGAACTTCAAGTCGCGGAATAGAAATTACTGAGAACTGAAAGCTGACGAGAGATCTTGGCGATACCCACGATTCTCCTCGAAATTACCAACCATATTAAAATTCTATATGAAATGCTGAGGATCACATAGAACCACTCACCATCAAAGGAGTAGAACTGGTAGGTTTCGACGAGCAGACATGCCTTCGAAAAAACTTCTCCGCGTACGCTGTGTAATGACGCATCTGGAAGCGGTAGATAGAACCTGTGAAGGTAGCAGGGGATAAAAGCACATTAATAGCGTCACAGAGGCAATATGAAAATACGTAAGAAGACATTGCTTCTGGTAAAATATGCCAATTAACGAACACCACCTAGACGAGAATGAAATCGAAAAAAAAAAACTTCATTTTCACTCATATTAGGCGCAAACAAATGCCTTGTTTTCAGTAAAACTTACAACGAAACAGAACTAGTAATTATGACGAAACATGAGGGAACCATAAGGAGATTCCAAGATTACGACAAGATCAAATTATGCAAAGTGGAAAGTAACAAGAAAAGGGCTCTTAAGGAGAGTAGTGACCACAAAGATTCTAAAGTATTTTTCAACTGATTTCCCTCAAAAGAAATTACGAGAGCACGCTTAGGCTTAGAGAATTGATGAAACCACAACTCTCCACTAACGTCAAGAAAACAAAACAGTTAAGTAGAAAAGCGAATTTAACATGTCCGATCTAGTCATAATATCACAAAGACGTCAAGTTTTGATTATAAGATCAATTAAGAAAGATCTAAATATAGTTATTTTGTAGGATGCTAGCCTTAACAAATCAAAAATCACGATGATTGCTAGTGTGTGATAGAACAGATCAATGCGATATCAAAACATTCACCTGCATTCAGTTATAGATTGGGAGCAAGCACCGTTAGGAGAGTTCACACAGAGTGATTTTTCTTTACGATAAAAAAAATCAAGAAATTTGAGTAATAATTTGCCAAGAAACGAAAAAATACAAAACTAATGGTTAGAAAATAAGACGATAAAGCCGAATTCCGTATTACTAAGAGCAATATCATTTCATTCGCATTTGATAGTCTCCATTTTGTGTGATATACCTAACCCATGGCAGAGCTTGGTAGCCACTTTTCTCGATGATCTTTAAATAGCGAACCTGTAAGAACTCTCATTTTAGCAACTCACTATGAATATTTTCCGGTTAAAATGTGGGGTGAATGAACCACGAAATTCAACAGAAGGAACAAAATAAGGCACCTGAATTCCGGAAGTGGTGAAGTATGGAATCTCAAACTTCACTTTAATTGGAGGTCTTCCTTCGGCTTCCTCACCAATAACAGATGGTAGTGAGAAATGTGCACTCAATAGGTATTCTTTACCACCTGAACAAGTGCACTAATGAACGTCTTCCTCGAAAAATCAGTTTCCTTAGAATAAGAAATATCAATAAGCTTACCAGGAAAGCTTTTAATCGTCCAGACAAACGCACTCTGCTCTGGAGCATACCTTACACTGCCAATACTTGTCTTAAACTTCGGTGAATCAGCGTCCGATGGTACAGGAATTATAATTTCAACATTGTTCGCAGTAGAACGACGTTTAAACTGAGATTTCGCCTTAAATAAAACTTTAATCGAAAAAAATATAGGTCGAAAAAAAACAATATGTCATAAGCATTCTAAAAAAGGGTAATTAGAAATTAGAGGAAGAAAATATGCTGAGAAAAATTATGATAAACCACTGTCTAAAATTCAAGAAGCATTACTGACAATATAAGTAGTGCCTGGAAAGACTTATGTACAATATCTGCGAACTGAAGTCACTAAATAACTTACTTTGATCATAAATTCAACACGTGAGTGCGAGTGCCTCTCGATATTTGTCTCAATCCAGATCAGTGGCTTCACAACGGTTGTGAGGCGATAGCTCATTAGCTCGAATGCTCCGTCAGGAGGAATGAACGAGATTGTTCTATCGTTGTCGAAACGTGAAAGACGAACACACTGATGAAACTTCACGTCCTCCAACTCCACCGATTTGCTTTTACCACCTATAAAACAAGAAAAATATGAATTTCAACCACTATAGGAGAACAAGAAAAGAAACAGGTAGCCATCAAACTAGTAGATGAGCTTTCTACCGATTTCAATGACGGTGATAGAAGACAGGATAGGATTTGTCCTGGATGATGAACAAAATGGGAAAGAATGAAAATATGGCTAACCCTTTTATTGGGTATTAAGTCTGACGAATACGTCAACGGTTTCTTTTCAACATCTTCTCCCTGATTCTGTTCCATTTGATTTCTTTTCCTTGAATAGCCGGGGCGTCGAATCGTGGCCCGATTTCTGTTCTTCGTATAAGTGTATTTCCCGACAAGCCATCAATAAATAAAGACCGACAACAGACGAAAGAGCGCATGTGGCGCAATGGTTAGAGGTGCTCTGCGTCGCACACGAGGTCAATGGTTCGATCTCGCGCTCATGGCTCACCAAGCCATCCATCCCTCCGGAGTCGGTAAATTGGTACCAGACAGGTCTCAGACTTGCCTGGGAGGATAAGCAGCACTGACTCGGTTAAGCGGGAGGCCACCGCGAGTCATTGTAAAGGCCAGATATGCATTCAATCACCTCGAACGAAGTTAGAAATTGAAGTCGAATGCATGGCGCATCCCTCAGAGATTGATCAACGCTGAGAGCTTTATCCTTTTTTTTAAGTCTGACGATTACAGATACCATTACCCTTAGCTCCGATAACAAAGAATCTATTTTCTATTCACAGATTCGAAGTAGGGTAGATTCTGCATACTGATCTTGGCCACGTAATTAAAAACAAATGAAGACAAGACGCGTTTGAAAGGTAATCAGAAGATTGGTTTGCAACTCACGTCCACTACCCTCAAACAACACTTTGTCGTTGAGCCCGAGTCGCAATTCCGGCATTCCTGTTAGATAAACTCGCATCTTTACGCATCCCACAATTTCGCTCTGTAGAACGGTACCGTTGGCGTTCGCCTGCAAATCCGTTTGTAATAGAAATGTAAGGACAAACATCACACTTGCATCAAATGCTTACCAGCATGTTAACGCTTTCGATAACATCAAGGAAAACCTCGTTTTTCCGATATTTTATGCCATCCGATCTCCAAGAAACCGCGTTTGTGACAGCCATTGGTGGCCTCGGTGCGTTTTCCAGTTTGTGGCCTTCTTGTGTGATAAACCTGAGCAACTATGTCATACAGGTAATTCACTCACAATTCCACTGTATCTGGTTCATAAAGGAGAATCCTTACTCCTGAAGAATCCGGCTTTCAGTGGTTTGTGGAAACCCGAAATCCATCATTTCATCAAGTAGTTCATAGATGACGACGAAGTTGTCTCGAATAGACTCCTCCTCTACGTCTTTGAAGTACTCAGTGAAAACCTAAAGAATTCTTGTTAAGACTTAGAGCTTCTATCAACGAATAAAAAAGGGGATTAAACAAATTCACATGAGTGGATAACGCTTGCAGATTTACCTACTAATTATAGAGTATTCAAAGTCGGAACAATTGCACTTTTCTGCAAATTCGATGCACTTGAGTGCACGCATTCACGAAACGACCTAATGAAGCAAATCTACCTCCACACATTTGAAGAGGAAGGAGAGCACCAGGGTGACGTTGACGTTTGATCGACAAGTCGAAACGACTAAAAATAAATTAGATGTTCTCAAGAAAGAGAAGGAAAAGGATAAAGACATTGTCTTAAGCACTAACGATAGATGTTGTTGTGTTTGATGAAGACAAACGTGACGTCCTGATTCGAAATCACAGGCGATGCGAGCCCTTCTTCCTCACGATCCATTAATAACGGAAGGAACCGATCGATGAGTCCCATGTCGACATCTCCTCGATAATTACGGGATATGATCGTCTAGAAAGCGACTGTACAGAGAAAGTTGATTACAAGAATTTATGCGCGACTGAAATGACTATTCGGACGGAACCCTTAGAATAAGAGAAGCGCATTTTGAAAATAAACATGAAGCAATTGCAAGTCAATTTGACCTTTCCAGGCTCGGAAGCGAGCGAAACCACCGGAACTTCAGCCATTAATTATTGTAATACATTGCATTCGAATTCTACCGTTAAGAACCTTGTGACTGCTCATACAGAAAGACACTGACTCGTGCAAGAAAATAATGAAAAGTACCTTAGAAGTTCATAGATAACAGCGGCTTAACTTTTGCAAAAAAGGACGCAAAAACATGCCCATTCTTTTTATTTTGATCACCGAACAGCAACAAAAGTAACAATTACTTATCTTCAATTTTCAATTTCTACCTTCTCATTATCGTTTATATTTATATCAGCAAAATTAGAGTTTCATTGATGTAGGTGATGTGCAAAAATTTGCGCCAGGCGGGACTTGAAACCCGCATTTCACTCAGTCCGGAGGCGCGACTCTAACCAGTTGCACTACGTACTGACACCCGCTTTGCCACCACTTTTTTCTACGCTACAACACATCTATAGAAAAGAGTGTTGTCAAAACAAGGCTCGGTGCAAGGGATAGAGTACGTGACGCGCTCCTAGATTGGGTGAAATGCGGGTTCAAGTCCCGCGTGACGCAAATTTTTGCACATCACTCTACATCAATGCGCATGTCTGTAACATCACACCACCGCCACAAGGTTCAACAGAAAGAATTCCTGAATTGCTCTCAGTTGCGATTTTCAACATGACATGGTGATTTTTTCAAAGCTCTGCACGATAGCGCCAGAAGAGATGGAAGAGAAATTACTGGGAGTTTATAAAGAATAAGAATTAAGGGTAAGAACCGATAGAAAACGCTAAAAACTTTAGGATAAGATAATCAAAAACTGCAAAATTACTACCAATTACTGTTCCGAATAGAGACCGCTCTTATCTATGAGCCGTTCTTATCTATGAAATCTATGGGTACAAAGCAAAAGCTGCAAAATTACCTTTCCTTTCAAATCGAGAATGAAGACGGCGGACGAAGACATGATGGATTGATTACTGAGAAAGGCGAGGCGACACACTACACTGCCAACTTACACATTTCCTGAAGAGCAGAGTAGAGTAGAACAGAGCTACCGATGTAACCAACATTACAATGCACGTTCATAATCAATCAATAACTAGAAAGTAGCAGAAAGTAGAGATAAGCTGGGTTCGAGTCCCGGCTGACGCAAAAGTTTTGCACATCACTAAGCAAACTATTTGCAAATCGAAACCACCCATGATGTTGTACGATTTAGAAGAATTCCCTTCAATCTATCGCTTCTTACAGTAGCGTCATGACGTTATAGGCGATAATCTCGAGTGAGATGCAAAACTCTGGTACCGAGCCCCAGAAACGATGAGACGCGGGTTCAATTCCTATCCAAGGCTCAGAATTTCCTGCATATCTCCACAGGATGCTGAGCAATATCTACTGGACGCTAGTGGGGAGTGGTGGTCCCATCATTTTTCCAAAAACAAGCTTGAGGCTAAGCCTTAGCCCACTCCTAATCCCAAGCCCAAGCCTAAGCCTAAACCTAAGCCTAAGCCCAAGGCTAAGCCTGAGCCTAAGGCTAAGCCTAAGCCTAAGTCTCAGCGTGTTCTCGTAACTTCTCATTCGAAAAAATCAATTTAAAAACACTTTAAAAGTTGATGGGACCACAATTCCCCACAAGGGCCGTTTACTGAAACCGCCAAAGCGCAAGTGAACTCAGAGACAAATCTGGAAGGGCAGCCGAAGAGGTGGAAATCAGAGAACACTGGAGATATTAGGAGACGAAGAATCAGCTCATTAAATAGATTTTTACATCCTTAAAAAGTCGGGATATCCTTATTAGCTCAAGATTCACTGGATAAGCTAAAAATAACCGCAAAAAAGGATGCCGCTGGCTCGAATTTCAGAAAAAAAGAGGCTTTAGCTCGGGTACTTTCGAAAGACCTCTTTCGTCTGCGTCGATCGATACGTATTTTTTCTAAGTGGTGGTCGATCGGACAGCAACTGAGCAAAAGCAGCGCCGAGACGATGTCGACGAGCAAAAATCGGACATGCGAACTGAAAGTGCGAGAAGAGTGCAAAGTTAGCGCGACCGCTTAAAACTCATGCCGTCATTTGTTGTCACGTCGGTTTCAATTTGGTCATCATTTAGCATTCAGTTTCACTACCTAGGTTAGGGGTTGTTCACCCTTCATAGAGCAGCGTGTTGTGTCAGAACAGCAGGAGCCCTGGTAGCATAGTGGTTAGCATGCGTCCTCGGGACGGTGGAACGTGGGTTCCATTCCCGCCTGAACTCAAAGCTTTCCACATCATTCAAAACTCTTGGATCGTTCTCTTCACAACTCTGAGTCATTGGAAACGTCGCAGGATTGCTGTTGTCGTTGTTCTGCTCCTCGTTTTATTTCTATTTTTTTCCCTAGTTTTCCTGTTTTTTTTTTGTTTCTTCCTTTTTGCGCTGCTTATGAACTGTCGTAAGCTCTGTTCTATTTGTAAAAAGAGTTCTCTTTATCTTTAGAAATTTCTAGTTTTTACTGCATTGTTCGCAGTGTTATGATTATTCATATATTTCCGAGAGAATTGAGCTGTGAGCAAAAGCACGGCCTCAAGCCGGAATCGAACCCGCATTTCGTCCTATCCGGGGCCGCGTGCTCTACCACTACACCACAGAGACATTTGCGCCACCACTCATTCTTCAATATCTCTATGTTAGCTATCAGCCATCGACATTTGACAGGTTTGGTCGGGAATGCGATTTCGCTTTATAGACCCAGTTGAGCTGACCGCCATTGTGATGATCTAGTACTCGAAATTTTTAGTATTTTACTACATTTTTAGCAGTGTTATGATCGTCTATATATTCTCAAGAGATTGAGTGGTGGGCAAAAACACGGCCTCAGCTCGGAATCGAACCCGCGTTTCATCCTTCCCGGACGCTTGGTGAGCAAAACAGGCGTAAATAGTGCAACGGGTTCGAGTGCTGTCCCCCGGATAAAGCGAGATGCGGGTTCGAGTCCCGCCTGGCGCGAAAAATTTGCATGCTATCCATTTGTCAGTCATTTTTAATATATTACAAAATTCTTTCCCCTTGATCTGCGTTAGATCTTTGGCTTGGAAAATTTCTTGGCCTAACAGTTCCGAGGATCCAACATGAATCTCCCACTCTAAAACGAATACAAAGAGCGTCATTGGTCAATGCTTCAATTTTTTCCTCCTCATCTGTTCCTACAGTCTTCTCCCGTGTTTTGCTTTCTTATTGTAAGTAGTAGCACTCATTTTCGAGCTCTTCAATCACTTAGGAATTGATTCCAGTCATATCAGGTCATTCCATAAGTTTTTGGGTATCTTCTGGTTATAAAGGGACAAATTAAAAACCGGCCTCATCCGCTGGAGAGGAATTTTTGACGGGACTGTTAGTAATCATTCGAAAACTGAGACTTCTGGCTACAACTCCACATCGCCGACTTTTCAAAACACCCTTTTGTAATACTCTGATCTCCACACAAAGCGATGTCTCAGACGTGCATATTTCTCGGCGGACAGAGCTCTTTCATTGGACTATTAGTAATCATTCGATAGCTCAATCGTTGCTGATTCCAACACTATGCTCATATCCTGAAAAGACAGTTTCTATGGAACGCAGTAGGTAAAATAAGTTGAATTTCCATCTGCGATCGAGGAGGTCTTTGGCCAACGCACGTGCCCGTGCGTGAGGCGGCCACGTGAACTGCTGATGCGACATTTCTCTACGCGTTCATACAACCGAAGAACCAATGGTTATCGCGTCATCGCACGTGCCCGCTTCACGCGCTGGCACGTACATTAGCTAAAGGCTACCTTGCTCACACATCGAATTCAATTTTTCAGAATCTAAGCACAGCGCTGGGATCAGAAACGATTACACTATTGAGTGATTGCTAATAGTTCAAAGAAAGAGCTCTGTCCGTCGAGGAATATGCGCGTCTGAGACATAGTTTTGTGTGAATTTTACAGCGTTATAAAAGGGTGTTTTGGAAATTGACGACGTAGGGCTGTGGCCTGAAGTCTCAGCTTTCGAATGGTTGCTAACACTCCTATGAAAAACTCCCCTCCAGTGAATGAGATCGGTTTTCCACATGTCCCGTCGTAACTACGAAGAACCGTTTTTCCACTAGGGTAATGAAGACCAGATTTATTAGCCCTAAGTGGTTAAAAATTGTATGACTTTAGTATTGTTCAATCGTGCGCTTTCTTGTGAACATTTCGGCATAAAACTTGCCTATATTTGCTTCAAGATGGAGCTATCTTGGGAACAATTTCGCCTGCCACTCATGCATGAATTACGTGTAGGTGAAAATGCTAGCGGAGAGGCGCGCAAGATTAGCAGAGCTTGAGGTGGTGATACGGAGCAGAAAGGACGACTAGGAAGTGGTTCCCAAAATCAAAAGCTGTAGAGAACAGTGTGGAGGATCAGTCGCGCTCGGCCCGTCTCCAGGAAGCTCACTGGCATTTTACCTGCGCAAGAATAGCAAGCAAATGTTTTCACGGCATCTCCATCTTGAAACAAGTATAGGCAGTTTATACCTTTCCTTCGAGTGCTTTATTAAGACCACGCTCAAATTTCAATAGATCCTTTCATTACTATTTGAGCCAACTTGTCATGTGGTCTTGTAAGGGCTCTTGTACAGCCCGATACACGTGTTTCGTCCTTACAGACTCGTCAGTCGGGCAGAACCCGTCGTCTTTCGATATCTTTATAGTCAGTTCTCTCGGGAGCTCTGCTCCATTACAGAGAGTTATCAGACCACTACATGCAGATTACTAAAGTCTATTGTTTGCGCGGCTATAAAGCATGAAGGTAATATGATAAAAATACAGCAATGAGCGTCGAGTGCGCAACACTCTGTGTTAGGTGAAAGGTTTCACTTGACATAGAGTGTAAAACGTTCGTCTCCGATGACTCTCTGTAAAGGAGCAGAGCTCCCGAGAGAACTGACTATAAAAATATCGAAAGACGACGGGTTCTGCCCGACTGACGAGTCTGTAAGGACGAAACACGTGTATCGGGCTGTACAAGAGCTCTTACCAGACCACATGACAAGTTGGTTCAAATAATAATGAAAGGATCTATAGGCATTTTATTAAGCAAAATGTTTGCAAAAAAATGCGAAATTGAACGGTACCAATATGCGATTTTGAGCACTTTTGGTTATTAAATTTGTTGTGTGTATTGCTCTAGTGCCAAAACTTATAGAACGTTCTAATAATTTGAAAGCCTACCTGACCTTTGACAATGACTCGCAATGGCTTACTGATGTATCAAGTCAGTGCTGATATCCTCCGAGACAAGTCGCACCAATTCTCTGACTCCTGGAGGAATCGAGAGCCTGATAAGTCTCAATCACGGCGCCAAACGAGCCCTAATCTCTCAAGATAAAGGAAAAAAATTCGTTTACTTGTTATACATAACTCGTTCTAATCACGGATATGTTGAGCTTACTTTTATTCATTTGTAAAGCGCTATTACACGATTGTCGTTCTCTTTTTCTTCTCATTTTTGTGTTGGTATTGTCCATGAGGATGTTCAATTATCGGAGTTTGAGGTGCGCACTTTGGAGACGAGTGGGACCCTAAGACTCAGCCGGCATTGATAAGCGACAGTGAGCAATCATCGGCCTGTCACCATAGAACGCGTCGCTCAAGCAATCAGTCCGATCACGATCACTTCTGTACGACTGGTCAATCGTCTCAGGTTCAGCTGAGTCCTACTCGGACCTTTTGCAGCAACTTGATGTTATGGTTGGATTTCGCGTATCACTTGGAACTAAACTGACCCTATTTTAGAATTGAAATCGACCCACTCAAGAACTCAATCGATCAGCGTCACCACACAAACAAGCTAATCGCTGATTCGCATCGCCACAGTGAAGCCACATCTGTCATCATCACATCCAGACTTGAGGGCAATTTCTTGAGCATTTGAGGAAGGAATACTTCATTATCGATGCAACGTCGGCTTTCTAGTGAATGAATCAATAGATCGACGTATAATAGCTATCGATAGATAGATAGATATCGAATCAATAGATCATTTCTAGACAATCGAATAACGCTGTCGAAATTTGATCAGGACTGTGCGACAAGTTGTACTGTTTGCTATCTTATCATCGAAGTTCGCTATCCTATCAATCAATCTGCAAAAAAAGGCCACTCCGAACTTCTCAACAATTCTGCCTAATAAACAGCGTCGTTATTCTTGCACTTTAGCATGATTTGGATCATTACGGCGTTAATTTTCCAGAAATCTCTATCGTTAATGTCTACAAAAGCCGACCTACTGCGAGCTCAGTTCTCTTTATCAAAAGTGCTCGCAGTAACAAATGGAACCCCCATCAAAGGGTATCTTTTACCGAGCACCGATGCACATCAGGTTTGTCTCTGTAGGGTTTTCTCTTATTATTTCTACTGAAAATCGGTCGTACGAGCTCTATGTTTAGAGTGAGTACCTCGCCGACCACGATTTCCGTGTGAAATTTCTCACTGGCTTTACTGGTTCTAATGCTTATGTGGCTGTGACGAACGAAAAGGCTGTGTTGTGGACTGATGGACGCTATTTCACGCAGGTATGATTTGATCATTTGTATTCTTATCGCCAGGACGTGTATGGTACGGTGGTCAGAGCAGCCCAGCGGCACATATATGGTGGACGGTACGATCCCGCGCCCAAGGTCGCCAAGCCTTCCGTCCCTCCGGGATGGGTGAATAGGTACCAGTCTTGTCTGGGAGGATAGCTGCACTGACTTGATAGATCAGCAGGCTACACTAAGTCATCGTAAGGACCAGATATGCATCCAGATCACCCTCTAACAATGCTTGTCAAATTCATGGCGCATCCATCAGAGATTGAATAATTAACGAGAGCTTCATCGTTCTCGTTTACTGAATAACCAGGCTTATTTGAGACAGAGTTCTTGCGAGTTGTCCGTAGAGAGAGCTCGCAGGAGTGCGTCTTTGTAATATTTTTATATGAAGCTCCGACAATGTTTTGTTCTTACAAGACTTTACTCTCAGATAGTATCATTTTGAATACAGAAGAATTCCATTGATGATGCTCTGTTTATCGTTCATTCCCCCGTAAATGGTGAGCTTCTAGGCTTCAGAACAGCTGGTACCACCATTTGAGCTGCTGAAACAAGGTCAACCAGATTCGATTTCTGTTGAAGATTTTATTGCTAAAGAACTCACCGTAGGTGATTGGATAGGAATTGACCCTTCGCTTCATACATATGGTTAGTTTTTCATAATAAAACTATTCGAGACACTATTTGTCAAACTTAGCTTATGTAGGATCTAAGGTAATCGTGTAAAAGTCATATGTTAAATATTCTATCTCTTATTCAAGTTTTCTATGCGACACCTCTTGTACTACATAAATAGCTTCCTTTCAAGCAACGATTCAGCCCAGAGCGGGTACAAGAGAAGCTGTTCTCTAGACATATATGATGCCTACATTTATTAAACCTATCGTTAATACCCTGACCGTTAGATTAAAAGTCTAAAAGGAGATTAAAAGGAGCGCATGTGGCGCAGTGGTTAGAGGTGCCCTGCGTCGCACACGAGGTCAATGGTTCGATCTCGCGCTCATGGCCCACCAAGCCATCCATCCCTCCGGGGTCGGTAAATTGGTACCAGGCAGGTCTCAGACTTGTCTGGGAGGATAAGCAGCACTGACTCGGTTCAGCGGGAGGCCACCGCGAGTCATTGTAAAGGCCAGATATGCATTCAATCACCTCAAAACGAAGTTAGAAATTGAAGTCGAATGCATGGCGCATCCCTAAGGGATTGATCAACGCCGAGAGCTTTATCCTTTTATCCTTTATCGTTAATACGGTCGCTACGCTTTGGCGCAGATCCAGAGCCATATTCTGTTCGTTTTAATAACAGTAATTGACCGTAAATAGTTCTCCTTTTTCTTTGGAATTTGACCTGTCTATAATGGGACATGATCACCTAAGCGTCTGCGCACCCGCGTTTTATTTAGCTGATAGAACTTCAAAAAACTGAACCCTTGAACTTTGTAATTGCTATCTTTTACAGTTTTAGTTTCCTTCATGTGCTTCAACGGAAATTTTTGAATTAAGGAGATTGAACAAGGCTGTATACAAAAACTGTCGATGGGAAACGTATGTATACATATGTAACATGCTAACATATGTAGCACTTGCTGGTTTTCTTGGCGAATGGAGACTAAAACTTCGTCAGATCACTGTTTTTTAGGAATAGTTTTGTTCCATGATAGCACTGTACATGTTGAATAACTCCAGAAGACTTGCCCTTAGGTTACCACGACGTGTTAGACAAGTTTACAGAACGGTTTAGTCATGTAACGTAGAAGTGTACTGTGCAATGCCTTTTTTAGATTTGGGTAGCTGAGTAGCCGATCATGAGCACGGTCTGACCTCGACTTCTATGTCGGAGTTTTTCGGAAAAAATGGAGCGAGACTTGTTTGGGAAAACTTCACTCTTTGTAATGCAAATAAGATCTCTCTAGCGCTATCTCAGGACCCCAGGGAGAATCGACTCAACCAATAATCAATGTCTCCAATGACAAAGAAAATTCTCGAACATCAGATGAAGCCTCACTTGAACGTTGGGAAAGTCTCGTGCATGATGGATACGGGGAGACGAGGCGAATAGAAGTACTGGAATCCGCACATATATGTGAAATACGGATCCTGTAGAATAGATTTAGAAATTGATTTCTTTTATTTCCACTTGAGGACTATTGAATTATTCCCAATCTGTTGGGCATTTACTTCCATCCTCTTCAACATTTGTTGTAGATTTGTTTGAGAAGTCCTCCCTCTTCTTTCTGCACATTTGAAATACATGGATTGTACTTAACCTAAAGATGATTACATGGCAACTGAAGGTATGTAGACGTCATCCTCTATCAAGCAACTCCACGAACTCCATCGTTATCGATCGAACTTAAGCTAAATTCCCGTCTGTTAAGAGGTTTTTGCCGGCATATACCATAGTTTCATCTGTGAATCACCTTTGTTACATAACTTGCTTACATAACTCTCTTACTTGGTACCTCTTACGAGTAATATTTGTTAAAGTATAGATCGCTTTTTAAACGTCACAATAGGCGCTTATCAACACTAGTTTTTTTCTGGACCTATAAACACATGCAATTTCTACTGACAACTTCAAAAAAGGGGCCGATGACCTGTAAATTTTAGCTAGCGTTGTTCTTTTGATGTAGGTGAAACATTAATTTTTGCTTGACCATTCGCATGGCATCGTAGCTACTTCGACCTTTTCAACAGGCCTCGTTGTAATTCCAGTAATCAGTCAATCCTGGCATCTCGATAGTCTGAACATGAAGGAGATTGGAAATCCAAGGATCGTGAGGTACCACACTTGTTGGTTTACCGCTGACCTCATCAACCGTTATCACATTAGCCCTCGTCCGATTCACTTCCTTTACACACCGTTTGATAGGTCACGAATGAGATTAACCCGTTTGGGACGGCGTGTACTTCGATGTGTGCACGATTATTCAAAGGCCTTTTTCGCTAGATACAGCTTTTTCCTTAGATTTTTGGTAATTACACAAAAGCTCAAATCTCGGTGATTCCGCCACTGTGCTTATCTCTTGATAAGGCTCTCTCAGTGCGCTGTAGCATTAAAACTAAGATTGTTTTCCACAGGTAGCGCGCGATTTTTCTCCGCTAAGATACGTGTTTTTCATTGAAAATTTGGCAACCATTTGATAGTATAAAATCTGATTTTGAAACTAGGTTTGATTCATAGAATGGCCTTTGTAAATTGTTGTAAAAATAAAAAATAGATAACTTTCCACTTTCGGAGGTTTTCTTTGCATATAAGAGTTATATATGAATCAAAGCATGGTAACGTGTAGAGAAAATCATGGAGTATCAGAGAAACACCAAAAACTCAAAGTCTTTTTTCCAAATAGGAGAAAAAACATAAATAACGAAAATCTCCGCTTTTCTCGGGAATAGCGCTTCGCGACCAGTCAACTGCCGTCTAGATCGGGTTAATGATTGTTCTTCATGGACGTCATAAAATTCTGGTCGTCCAGATGTCCTTGCAGTCAGTCTCAGGAATAGCTAGGCTGTGACGTTCGTCGATTGTTTGCCGGATCATGTTGGAAGGTTGGGGGGATCAGTCTCGCATTAAGCATTGTCAACCACTCGGCTATCCTCTTCCACCTTATTCATATGATTTAAGTCTAAGAACTCGTAAGACAATTTCATATTAACGTCGGAGATGATAAATTGTTCGTTGTCTTCCTCATAAACACATATGGAGTTGCTATCTGATTACACAATGGTCTACGTTTCTGCGGATTTTGCCTCTTTCAGAATCTGGAAAAGTCAAGTTAAATAACAACATGATCAGCCAAATGGCTCTACAACGTCAACAGAATAACCACGATACCGGAATCCAGATGTATCAGAAATATCAGAACTTCTTTATACATCCAACTAAAATCAACTTCTAATCAGTAGTTAATTAGCAGTTGTCATCCAGTAGCATTGTGATCGCGTCCTGTAGAGTGGATGAACGTAAAAATCCTTTGAGAGCATTGAGACATATCATCGTAAAGCCCGCTTCCAATTGACTACTTTTAGACCTTGCAAAAAATTCAATATAGTCTGATAGATTAACTCAAAAGTTCGACTATCTCTAAAACTCGGCATGATTGAAGAAATGCAAAATTTCTCACAAACTGCTCGTGCAAGTTTTAAATGAAGAAAAGAATAGTCAGATAGAATGTCACAAGCCTTACCTCAGGTTGTGAGCTGAAGCCTGTTTTGAGCCTGGTAGCGATGAGCTTTGCGAAAAAGCCGAAACGTAAGCCGACCAATCGCGTGCCATACCAGACCTCTTGAAAGGCTTAAAACATCCTATCAGACTGTAAACCCTGCTCCGAAATGTGCGCTACAGTATAGCTGGATATTGGGCGATTTTTTTCACAGTTCGCAAGAGACGGCGGTTCTCCAAAACCAATGAGGAAGTGCGTAGAGCAAAATAGTGGGTACCTAGGCAGTTGGGATAAAACATAGAGATAACGGAGAAAAAATACGCAGAAAGAGGGATTGTAGAGCAGAAAAGCTTGAAAAGAGAAACGAGTATAGTCATTGAGCAAAGTAGAGCAGATATAAGCAGCAGTGAGAAAAAAATGCGCAACTATCTTACTCAGTTTCAGGCCACACTTGGGGTTTGTAGGGATATATCTTGCAACATTATCATAATCTCACTAATATATAGTAATTCCCTTTATTTATCGCTGGTACATCGTACCTGCACTTCGTGAAGGGTTTACGGTAGAACTATGTGTGCCACTGAAGCTATCTATAATGTACAGAAAAGGACTGAAAGAATTTGATGAAGCTATAAATTTTTCAGTTGTAAAGTGCTGTATTTTTTAGAGGGTGGACAGCAGCTCATAAAGACCTTAGAAAGCATGGGATTTCATGTTGCGCCAATTAGAGGAAATCTTGTTGATGAATTCTGGAACGATCGACCATCCCTTCCAGCCAAGTCCGTAAGTATGAATCTACCGCTATGCAATCCCATCTTTCTTCTGTCCTTGCTATTATTCCTTCTTTTAGCCGATAATATTGCTCCCAGAGGAACATGGACGTTGTGTAAAGGACAAATTAAAAGAACTACGTGAACGAATTAGTAACAAGAAATGCAATTCTATTGTGCTTTCCGCTCTTGATGATATAATGTGTAAGAGATTTCAATGGACAGTTGATGTTAGGACTGAATATGAGAACATCTATGCTGCAGATCTCAAATGATATATAGTTAATTGATGTAGAGTACTAGTTCAGCATTTAGGGTTGCTGAATATTCGTGGTTTCGATATCAAACATAACCCTTTGGCATATTCGTATTTGTTGGTAACAACCTCAGAAGTTCATCTATTCATGGATAAAGCTAACGACGAGGTAATGACTTTCAAATTTATCATTTTTCCATTTAAACCACTTGATTCAGCAAATTTTCTTCAAGAAATCTTGTAATGCCTTACCCTTTTCGTGCTACATCTGATCTAAAAAGGTTCACGATATTTTCTTCTCTGAGTTTTTGACCTTTTTTTCCAGATGCGGAATTATTTGGAGCAAGAAAATATTGTGTTGCACCCTTATGCAGAGGCTTATGACTTCATCTCAGAGTGGAATCGAAAACAGAAATCAGAAAATGCACAACACAGGGTAAAATCTTTTGTCAGAATTGAGCAATGGAGAAAATTTCGTCATATGTCCTGGCAGCATATTCTAAGCCTTTTATGAAGTCTGTTATGGCACTTATACAGTGCTAAACACATTTGTCAGCCTTTCGGCCTAATCACCAGCGCGGTTCTTTCGGCTACTCGCCTACTATTATAGGGAATTGCAGCCTTACAAACTGAACTCTGCTTAGGATGATAAAATCACCGTGGTGTTCTTTCATAGTCACTGATTGTCGACTGTCGTTTGTTTGGCTTACAGCTAATACGCCAGCATATATATTATCAGCACTTTCAATCGACTATTCTGAGACCTCGCTCAAAATATCGACAATCAATTACTCTGAAACAACACCACGGTGATCGTTATGTCTTATAAAGAGTGTAGTTTGTATGACTGCGATTACCTATGATAGGGGGCGAGTAGCCGAAAGGCCCTGTGTCACTGATGAGGTCTACAGGCCGAAACACGTGTCTAGCACTGTATAAATGCCACAGCAGACCTCATAAAAAGATTTGAATATGCTGTCTGGATGTGGTATATATTTTAAGCAACGTCTCAAAGCAATCGATTAAGAGTGTCTTTTAATATATATTATATTAAGGTGTTTGTACCTACTTCTACGAATTACTTGTTCGGCAGCCTTTTCTCGTCGTCTTCAGTTGTTAATGGCAGTCCAGTACAAGTCATGAAAGGAGTGAAAAACCGTGTAGAGTTGGAGGGTATGCGTCAAAGTCATGTAAGTGAACTGCATTTTAACCACCAACTTTCATAAATTTCATCTAGATGAATTTCCCACCTCTTTGAGGAGAAAATAAATTGGTAATTGATCTCTAATGCAAATTTGTAGAGGATTTTCACACAGCACATAGAGATAAACGCCTGTGAGGTCTTAAGAATCTGAAACTTTATCTCTAGCAGACCATAATTGGAATTCAAAGAGCTAGTTTTATGTTTTTTTTTTTGTAATTATAGATTCGCGACAGTGCAACACTGGTAAGCTTTCTAATGTGGATAGAGGCAGAGATGATTGAAGGACGTTCTCATTCAGAGATTGATATGGCCAGCAAGGTCGACTCGTTGAGGGCTGGCACGGAGAAATACGTTGATTTGAGGTTTGATCGATATGTTCGATTTTTCTATTGTCTAGGAAGAATTTTGGTTTCGTTTTCTTCTCTTCTTCGTTAGGGATTATCAGCTCTATTCCTTCTAGAAATCCGAGAAAAAAGCGAATTTTTATCTCTCAATGATACAAGGCATAAGCGAGTACCTTAGAGTCGACTGACTCATATTCAACTACTGTTTACATAGAACCCTTCCCTATTTCAGCCTTCAAGAATCAAACTTGAATATTTGCTGCTAGCACCGAGATCTGTCTTGACGGGAACTGCAGCTGGATCTACTCCCAAAACCTTCAGTGCAACCGCCACGACCCCTCTTAGAGGTACTGTGCGTCGCTTAAGGTCGATGGTTCAACTCCGCGCTTATGGGTCACTAAGCTTTCCATCCCTGCGGTGTTGGTCACTTGGTACCAGACTTGTTTAGAAGAATAAACAGCACTGACTCGATATCGCGGTAGGGAGGATAAACGGCACTGACTGATACCGTGGTAAGCCACCGCGAGCCATTACAAAGGCCCGATATGCATTAAATCATCTCCAACGAAGCTGAAAACGGAAGACGAATATGGCGCATCCCTTAGAGACTTTCAAATGCCGAAAGCTTTATCCTTCTCTTTTTACTTTCTTCTCCTTTTACTCGACTGATTTTCGCAGCAATTTCTCACCTGTTTTATTCCAGCTGCCGATTTTGATTATTGGGGTGAGTAGCGTAGTGGTAGTGATGGCAACCCTTCACGCGTACGATACTGGTTTATATCGCCCCGGGGTCACAAAGTTTCTTGCTTCTGAAGTCGCGAAATTGGTACCAGGCTTGTCTTAGACGTCTTATGGTGGTTATCTCAGGACTTTAGAGGAATTGGACGCAACCGTGTTCAACGTAATTGATGGCGAAAGGGAAATCTGCACGCAACACCGAAGTTAACGGACATGATAATGAGAAGGCCTTCGTGGCTGATAGATGCGATAAAACTACGAATGGCAGGAAGCGCCTGAGATTCGTGCAGCAGACGAAGAAGACGGATGGTGTGAGAAGATTTCGAGATTATATGGACTATATATTTTGAGAAAGACGCAAATTTCGATATAAGAATAAAATTTTCTGAAGTCTCCATGTTTTTTTAAGGCGTTGACAACTAATTCCTTTTGTTCCATCTCCTCAGTGGTATTGACATTTGTAATTTTCAGTTTCTCAACAATCTCAGCTGCTGGTGATCACGCTGCCAAACCACATTATTTTCCTGAAGGTGAAGAAGGCAAACGTTTGGTTACTGCCAATCAAGTGTACTTATTAGATTCTGGAGCACATTATAGGTGAGTTTGCTATTGGTGATAATGGCAGTAATTAGCGCTTTGGCATAGAATTTAGTACAATGTTTCTTTTCTTTGGCATAGAATTTAGTACAATGTTGCCTTTTCTTACTTTAGAGACGGAACAACTGACGTGACACGCACAATATGGATAGCAAGAAATTCCAGTGTTCCGGACGATTTCATCCAGCATAATACTCTTGTTCTCAAAGGTCACATAAACCTGGCAAATAGCGTGTTTCCACAAGCGATAACAGGTTTGTGATATTTAATTTTAACCATCGAAAAAAATAAGAGATAAACCTGTTAGCGTTGATCAGTTACTGAAGGATGCGCCATGCATCCGACTCCATCAAGCAACGTTTGTGCACTATCCTCTCAGAAAGTCTGGTAGGAATTACCGACTTCAGAGGAATGAAAGACTTGGTGAGCCTGGAGCTCCACATGGAACCGTCACTCACGTGTATATGCCAAAACAATTACGCCACACGTCTCCAATTTCAGTCATTTAGTGTCCAAAATCTTTGGAACGTGACGACAAAGCAAATGATGTTGTAATTTTTTTTTAATAGCACACTAACTCACTCAATGTCAGAAGTTCATGTTATCATCGGAATCGAGTACGTCTAGCGCAGCGGCTTTAAGGGTCTTGCCATTAGCACTTATGGCCAGTGGTTTGATCTCTTCTCGGATCACTCTCGTCCATCATTATCCGAATTTTGAAGATGGGAGCCAAACTTGTATGGAAAAGCAGCAGTGATTTGACATGTCACTAAGCTTCCATAAAAGGCCACTTGGGTCGAATTCATGATGCAATCTTGAGGAATCCTCAAGATCGCCAACAAGTACTTTGAAGGCAGTCTTATTCCTCATCAAATGTAGTTGTTACTCAAATATGATTCTCATGTCACTTCACATTATTTGTAATGTTTTTGCTCAATGTTTTTCTTGCACGCGAGTGATCCAATTTATTATAATGAAAGTCGGTTTCATGTATTCGTTTGGACACACTTACACGACATGCATTATGGCAACTGGGGTTGGATTTTGGACATGGTACTGGTCATGGAGTGGGACATTTCCTAAACGTCCATGAGGGCCCAGGTTCGCTACTTTATTGCTTCTCCTTTATAATTTTTTTTAATATTATAGTTTGTGTATTTTCTAGCCAGTATTGGCCATAGGGCTGTCAACACGGGTTCGGACTACTGGGTACGAGAAGGCATGGTTCTGACGATTGAACCTGGCTATTACCTTGTCGGAAAATGGGGAATCCGGATAGAAAACTGCTATGAAGTTAGATCTCTTACTTGTTTTTAGACATTTTGTTCTAATCATTTTGTTTCTATTTCTACAATTTGTAATTAAAGTAGCATATTCACCTAAACAAATGGCTTCCATTCATGATTTGTCTGTTACAACAAACTTCTAATTTTTACTCTCTCACTTTCCCACACCTTTACCTCCAAAGCAGATTAACTGATCGACTTAGCATTTGTATATCGTTTGAGCTTCCATTAGTTTTTAGCTTACTTTTAGTTTCAATGTTGGATGAAGTAAAGCCTTTGGCGTTTATCAATCCTCCAAGAAGATGCCATGCACTCGACTTCGTAAGCACCACGAGTTGAATAGATATTCGGTTTTACAAAGATTCACGGTGGGCTACTGATGTATTAGGCCAGTGCTGGTATTCTCTCAAACAAGTCTGATATCAATTCAATAACTGCTATGGAAGGCTTCGTAACTTGCGGCTCGGGATTGAACCAAAGATTAATAATGTGTTGATATCCTCCTCTAATCATTGCGCCGACGAAGCGGCCCGCCAGTCCTCTCATCTCCTGTCTTTTTTCGGCGCTTTCACAAATTGCATTTCTACATTGTATATTGCTTAATTGAGTAGGATTATCTTGTAACCTCAAGCGATTAATCATAGCCGGACGCCTTATCCTTTGTGTTAACGTTCTTTTTTTGAGCAGACATATGGTTGTTAATGGTGATGCTTGACACTTACTACTTGAACAGCCCGTCTTCACTGAGCATGTGGGCCTCTGCACAGGGAAATTGTACTGGTTTAGCTCTTTTGTTCCTTGAAGTCCTGAGGGAAGACTAGCCGAGGTTTCCTCAGTTCGTCACCACATTAGAGCAATCGCCGGCCGTTTTGGATCAGAGAGAGATTACCACCTTACGAATAGTAGTCATCAAAACGGCAGTCATTCTTGGTACGGTCTATTTTTGGCTGAGCTTTCTGAGTGGAAACGTCGGACTCCTTTTCAGCTTGGGTGGCCCTACTGGGGTTGAACGCCCCGCTGTATCTCGCAGTTTGATACACAGAAACGAACACTTCCCAGACTAGTGATGAGGTGGTGATTAATGGGGGAGTTTAGTGGCAGTTATAATAATTATTCAATGATTACTAATGTATCAACTTTTTTGCTTTTCTCGGAGTCGTTTTTCCTCCTAAAAGTCATCTAGTTAGTAACAAAGACTAGTCGCACAGTCTGAAGTGGATGAGGAATTGAGTTGCATTAGTGAGTGTTCCGAAGAGGCTATTTTCCCATGCGAGTAAAATTTAGGTATTGGGGAATGTTGATTGGTATGGAAAACTTCCAGACCAGGCGGGAGTTCAACTCACGTAAAGTTTTTCATAGACTATGACTTTTTTCTGTTAGACGGAAAAAAAGAAATGACCTCTCTTGCTGAACAAGAGATTTAGACGAAAGTATCGGCAATCATTCAGAAACTTAGACTTCTGACTACTGCGTTACGTGACCGTTTTTTGAAAAACCTTTTATAAGTCTGTTAATCCAAAATAAACTTATGTTCCACGCCCACCGTGGGCTTTTATTTTTACTTCGGATGGAGCGCGAAAAGCATATGAACGTGTGGAGGAAATCCTGTAGTATCAGATTCATGTGTTATATCTTGAGGATCCTTTTAAGCGGATAAGAATCTTAAACTGAATTAAAAAATGGCAACACACATGTGAGTTGCTCGAGCGCGACTGGTTGGTAGCGTAAGATCTACGGCAATGTACACACACAAACCGACAAGCACTTGTGCGGCGTATCTGAAACTCAATATTATTTCCACTTACACTGCAGTGAATCTTTTCGAAATATAAGCACAGCGTTGGAATCGTCGAAACTTACACTATCGACTAGTTACTATGAGTCTAAGCGAAGATCTCTGCCTGCGAGAAGTACGCGTGTTCGAAACACAAAACTTTTCTTCCTGCTACAGAGCTATGAAAAGGATTTTTCAAAAAAAGGGAACGTACAGCAGTCCTCCGAGATTCAAGCTTTCAATGATCATTAAAACTTTTATGAAAAATTCTTGTCATACGAAAGGGGTCGTTTTTCATTTGTTTCCATCTATTGGAAAAGAACCTAGATTATACATATCTAGGACATCACCTCAATTGAATTTCATGTTCATATGTATATATCAAATCAGACCAGTTGACAGATGACTGTTGAAAGTTACGATAGTTTATATCGAAGAAAGATTGGTAGCAAAGCGGCGCTTTCTGTGATGTAGTGGGAATCACGCGCCCCGGTATAGGTGAAACGCAAATTTAACTCCCGCCAGATGTCGCAGGTCTTGCATATCACTATACGTTCTTGAATGTACAGTTATATCATTCCAGCACTGCTAAGAAACAGTGAAATAAAAGGATCTATCTAGGTTTCGAGTTTTCCTGTTGAGCCTGCAGAAGTGTTTGACTAAGTGCATTGCTTGTCAGTTTGAGCTAAGCAAGTCCTGGAGAAGACAAATGCCCATCGTCCTCCATTATTGAATGAATCTTCTTATTAGTATTAGGAACCTTTTTTTTTGAACCGGACAACTTGTTGGTCATTGTTGAGGTTAGTAGAATGTCTTTCCTGATGCCTGATCTTTTATCCTCATATCTTTCTCATGGTACCAGACTGGTCTTGAACTTGTCTGGGAGGATAAGCAGCAATGACTCGGTACAGCGGATGGCCACCGCGAGTCATTGTAAAAGCCAGACATGCATTCAATCACTTAAAACGAAATTAAAAATTGAGGACGAGTGCATGACGCATTCCTCAGGTATTGATCAACGCCGAGGGCTTTATCCTTTTATCCTTTTATTTTTCTCATCTGAAAAGTATCGAGGCGTTTTTATTTCAACTTCGACTTCTAATGTAAATGTAGACAGCTGGAAACTAAGCTTGAATTCTTTCTTTTTCTCATATTTATAAAGTTTCTCCGCTGCTTCGTCTCATTTAGTATTTTGTACATTCCGACCAGATTTACCATACTTTTTTTGCAGGTTGTTAAAGCAAAGGTGCCATCCGGAGCGGATTTTCTGGGATTTCGTGCTCTCACTCTAGTTCCAATCCAAACCAGTATAATTGACAAGTCGTTACTGTCACCTAAAGAAGTCTGGAATACTATCTTGATCGTTCTCATTCCACACTTAAGTGATTCAGATGTACTTTATAGATTGAATGGTTGAATGCCTACCATGACGAAGTGCTCTCAACGATCGGTGGATACTTGCAGAAGACTAATAAGACGAAGGAGTTCGAATGGCTGAAGAAGCAGTGTGCTCATATTTAAAGTGATCAGTTTTCTCCCTTTCAGTTTTTTTAAATGTACTTCGTTTTGTGATAGCAATCATGTGATGTGAAATACCCATTTTACGCGTGAACTTAATTTCCCAATTATTACTTTTCGTTGAGATTACGACTTGTTAAGATTAAGATAAGATTAACGTACATGTCCAAACATATATCAGCCAAATAAGTTTTTTGCGAAGTTTACAACATTTGATTGGCTTACGAAACTCTATCATTTTCACTCCTTAAATCATGTATCTTAATTCATTCCGAGCTGCGCTCTTTTTTTTTGTCTGGCCCACTCGAGATCGAGCAGTGTTTGTGTCCTCGCCAAATTGCTGTTTTTTCTATTAAAAAATAATTTCTCGAACACCAAGAGAATATAGAGGTTATGAAAGTACGAGTTTTGTGTAAGAGACTTTGCTCGGTCGTTTCATGGGTATGAGCGATATGAATTTTATCATTTGATATACGGTACTATGGGGTTGAACAACAATACGGTCTTGCTGGTTTTACATTGAATAGGGACCTTGCATTCTGACAGATAGCGAGTGAAGATCAACCGATGGACGAGAGCCGTTACCGACTGAATTCCTCGGGACGTCAAGCGCTTTAAAGGAAGACCACTGAACCGTTGGTCCGATTTCTTCACGAAAGCGATGGAAGAAAGATATGATGCTCAGCGAAACCCCCTAGAGCGAGGAGGACCCACTGGGCTACTCTTGCACGCGATAGGGAAAAATGGAAGAGTTGCTGGTACCCGCTCGAGTCACTCGACGATCAACGGGACGACAGGTGATACAGGTGACAGGTGATACCATGGGGTTCCAAATGCAATCACACTGCTGTCACCATTTGGATCGGTTTTGCAATTTATTTTGGATTTTTTTTTTTTGGTATTTTCACATTTTCGCATTCCGCACCACGATCATAGCAGTTCAAATGAAATGATAATCAATTGTGTCCAAGTTGCCAGTTATTGAGATTTTTTGCTAGTTCTTTTTCTTGGAGATTATCAAATGCACAGAACGCTGTTTCCGCTCTCACTCTTGCTGTTTTGATCTGTTTTTGGTAGCTATCTAATGGATACACATACATGCTTTGAAGAATTTTGTTACCTAGATAATCATAGATGGGTTGGGTAGTATTCACGCGGCCAGATTGGTCAGTACTTCATGGGTGGTATACCACCCGTGTCGCCAGGAATGGTTTCAAACCGGTCTATCTGATTCTAATATCGGTGACATGGAAGTCGGTAATCTCTGGTGGGTAACGTACTTTCTATAGTACTGATAGGAGAAATTTCCCATCATTTCCCCTAAGCAACGCCTAGTTTTTTCTTACCCCAGATTCCCGTCAGGAGTAGTCGGCTTGCCTCAAATGTGGATGAATATGTAGTGTTGTAACTTTTTCATTTTCTTACACCTCTAGAACTGCAAATTGCTGTTCTGATAAGATAATAAAGTCTATATTATTGGTGGTGATATGAGTTTAATTCTGAATGAGTTGTTCTAGTAGAGAAATTAATACAGTGATATTTAGCGCCTCATACGGAAAACGAGATAACGCATATACAGGGTGTGCAAAGCGTTCTGAAGATTTTGTATTTTGTTAATTTTAGCAATGACATAATAGTTTTCCAAAATAATATCGATAATTTTATTGAATTCTTTATTCAATCTCTTCAGTCTTGGTCTTAAAAGTGTCTTGTTTATTTGACTTGTTTCAGGTATACTCAAATTACGGATTTCAAAAGTGAACGTATCGCGGTAGTCGAGTTGCACAAGACGGGAATGAAAATAGCCGACATTGGTAAAATCAAGTGGTTTCAAACCAGCAGTGTCTACAAGCCGTGAAAATTTTCAAGGAGACTGGAGAAACTGAAGACCATCTTCGAAAACTTTGTTCAACCACTGCATCCATTTTGGAAAGCATTTAGAAGATGCGTTATCAAAATCAACGAAAATTTGAAGCGTTCGATGCGCAGAATGGCTCGGGAGGCATGAGGTCAACGAGTGGAGTGTCTGAAACATTACCAAAAGTAAGCTAAGACTGCTCAGTTGCAAGATCGCGTGTGTTCATCTTCTAGACAGGAACATGGAAGAAGAACGGCTTTGACGATTCGCTGAGTGGTTCGTGTGATAGCTACTGTTCGTTTGTCAAAAATGTTTTTCACGGATAAGAAGATATTCACGGTTGAATCACTCCTTTATTGCCAGAATTGGCGTCATTTTTACAAGAAGAATCAGCAGAAGCTTGCAGGAGCAAATACCATGGGCCACAGTCATCTTCTTGTGTCATTGATAATCTGGCCGGCATATGCGCTACCGGAAAGTTGCTGCTGGTTTTCATCAAGGCGCTGCCATTTATCAGCAGCAAGATTTACTGGGCGCACTGCAGCTTGGAGTACTCAACACTTTGATGTCGACGGGTTTACACTCCAGTAGGACTAGACTCCTGCGCATTCGGCCCGCTCAACTATCGCCATCTGTCAAGAGCTGTTTTTACGCTTTTGGGGCAAGGACATTTGGCCGTCAAACTCGCCGGATCTCAACCCAGTGGATGACATCGTGTGGTCTATACTGGAGGAAAAATCTCCTACTATCTACACTATCGAAGAAGAGCTTAAAACGGCTTTTACACGCGCTTCGGACGAAATTACGATGGGATCGTGTGTGGCCATCGTTGAAACTTTTCGCAGACAACTTCGTTAATGTATAGACGCCAGAGGAGGCAATTTGAGAACTTGTTACAAATTTTCTTTCTTTATTCTCGTGATTGTTGATCTAATAAACATAATTTTTCCTTCAACTGAATGAATTCATTTGTTTATGTTTTCTTATTGTTGAAATATCGTTAAAATCATCAGAACCTTTTGCCCACCATCTAATGTAGCCAGTCTGTGGTTATCTTGTAACTACTATTAATTGTTGTTGTTCATTCTCACACATGCACTAAAACACTGGTTAATTAGGTCTGTGGAAGGACGGTTTCTTCAAATTCGTTTTTAAGGTCCGGGAACTGTTACAGATTTTCGATCTGTGTTTCAAATTGTCATGACTCAGTTAGAAGCTGAATTTCATTAAGGGAAGTAAAAACTATTCTGCACTTCTTTACATTTCAACCGACGAGTGATCAGCTTACTAATTCTAGCTGCTCAAAATTCTAGGGTTTTGGAAATAGCGAAGTTAGTGAAGGCAATTTCAGTCTGGGCTCAATTTCTATAGCATCTCTCGCACAAAAACTTATTGAGATGTTTGAAGTGGTGGAGGCGTCTGGCGACTAAGATGGATGGGGCAGAGTTTTATAGACAAGTTTGTCCAAACTTTGTGACGTTACCGGTGCTACCAGTGGTTGCGCTTTCCGTTCATATGAATCGACGTACTTTTTCTTGTTACAGTTCCACCGCGATTCCGCAAATACAATGTATAAAAGTAGCAGTATATTATCAAATAGTCAGCGATACCTTCTGTTGCACTGCTTAGGGAAGTACTGCAGAACTTCATTGGCGTCTAACACTGAGCCAACAGCATATTTTAGGCCTTTCACGAGGTCTGTTATGAGCACCTGTAACGTGTTAAGAAAGACACGTGTTTCGGCCTTCTACCCTCACCCACGGTGCGTTTCGTTTGAGCCAATCCCTTGTAGGGGAGTATACCCACTAAATGTAAAGGAATCTACGACGAACAACTTACACCGCATGTGTGCCAAGTTAAAAATCACGCGACACTGCACTGATTGGCAGGCGATTGCTCAGGGTTTGTAAATTTGATAGTGATCTTTAACCGTTGGCGGTTGTCCTGATGAATCTCTTTTTCGTTACATGTCACAATACAGTTGATTGCTCCGAAGAAAGACGTGTTGTTTAGCAGATCAAAGATCGGATCGAAACGAATTGTTTCCGACTGATCTTTCTTCAAATGTAAAAAGTTATGAAAAAACAACACCACTTTGAGCAAAATAGAAAGACATGCCGTCTGATTCAGTATTGCAGTCTGGAAAATCAATCCATGTCATTTAACCTGGTTCTTTCTGATGATGAATGCCTGTCAGTTATCGATGACATCCACTTGATTGAGTGATACAGGTTTGTCGACATGATTGGAAGACAGTTCTTCCTATTTTAGTCAGATATAAAATCAGGAATGTTGGATGGATGCAAAATATTGAACCTAGGTCGAGAGTTGAACCAGAGTTCTAGCTTTCCCGGGGCGCGTACTGAGCACCACATTACCACGGTTGCTGTTCTGCTATCACTCCTTTGCATAGCACGAAGTATCGGAGCTGTTACCCTCCATTTTTGTACGGATTAGGCCCGTTAAGTATATACTGGCATCGAACCCAGTTGTGTTATGTATAACAGACACATCAATAATGATCACTACTGTAATTATATTTGCAATAATTAGTCGTAATCTTATAATGAGTAATAATTAGCATAATTGATAATTGGCATACCACTCAATAATATTATATTATGGAGATTGAAATCATAAGTATAATTATAATTATACGCTACAGGATGGATTGATGCTGAGAAACAAAATATCGTAATCTTATAATAAGTAATAATTAGCATAAGTTGATAATTGGCATACCACTCAATACTATTATACTATGGAGATTGAAATCATAAGTATAATTATAACTATACGCTACAGGATAGATTGATGCTGAGAAACAAAATATTGTCAGCGGACGACCATTATCATCAATAACCATCCCTTAAAAAAATTATTACTGCCGATTTGAGCGATTCCTTTTCAAAAAAGATTCGACTCGACCGACAATAAAATCGAACACCACAATGAGGTCGACTGTGAACTATCGCTTTGAATCAGTCGCCTATAAAGAAGACGAAACGTGTCGAAACGACAGGCAAATGAAAACCTTTTTTTTTCAAAAACTTTGTGCTGTGGATTTAAATATGCTGCGTGGTACACAAAACATTGAGCCTCAATGGGGAGCTGAACCCGAGTCTCGCCCTAACGGCGAGCGGAAGCTGCTTGATAATGACACTCATATCAAAATAGAATGGTGTTCAACATCGAATTCTGCAAACATTATTTCCACCGTGAGAAACAGGCTTCTTCAAACATCTTGTTTGGATTTGATTTTTCTGTGTTGAACAACTCCACGTTCGTATTCATGAAAATTTTGATCCTTCATTCGAAGTGCTCCGATAACTTGTAGTTTATGGTGCTACTTTTTTATCTCATGGAGAAAACTTTAAAATCGTATCTCTATCAAGGCATTTAATTGATTAAATTTGAACGGTAAAAAAGTGAAGAGAAAATGAAAAGTGCAGTATAGTGTACTATCTTTATCGTCCTTTTCTAAACGACGTCATAGATCACTTGCTCTTTGCGAAGATGGAATTGTTTGTAGTAGTTTAGATTTCTTAGGGTGTAGGATAGAACTCGTGTAACTGCATGGGATCACTTATGATGTGAATTCCATAGAACTAATTTCATAAAGGAGTAAGCCCTCCATATTTCGTAGCCAGTGTGGATAGCTTTTTGCGTTATGGGACACTAGCACTTGCTGGGGTTTGTTGATACTCTTTTAGATATTTTCTCAATCATTTCACAATTCACATCATGAATGTACTGAATCGCCATGACTTTATGACTGAATGCACGAATTTCCTGATAATATGAAAATTTTTACTACGTTCTAAGTGCAGTAGTTTATTGTATTAAAGTCATATTCAAGAAACTTTGAACAAATGGAAAGTCTAAGTTTGAATAGATATTTTGAAGATGCAAGTATGATTCTAGTTGATTGAGAAAGAGAGTTGCGCAGCGGAATAGGAGCGTCACTGGCATGAATTCAAGTTCGCACTAATTTATTAACAGAAGCGTACACTCATCATGCAAAAGCCAAGCAATAGCCGATTCGGTTAGTTTCCTATGCAGCGGATATCAGTTCGTTACCAGAAATTTATTCAGTACAGTATAAACAGTACAAAGCAGAGAGTTTCAAGGGCTAAAGTTTCGGCAATTTTCGCGTTTTTGAGGGCCTGAAAGAGTCAAGTTTATATTCCAACGACTATGATTGGAAAAAAAGTACTGGGGCACTATAATAAGCATGAGATAACTTCCATGCATATATGGGAATATTACAGCTCTTCATGCGGGATCTTCCTAATGAAAGCTTGGATGAAATTCGTTTTTCGTTTTCACTTTGTTAAAAGCCTCCGCTATGTTCAACGATACCATTGGAGTTCGTGTTTTATTGCCTTAATATAGGAGAAGGGGTCTTTCACAGCAAGCTGCAGTCGTAAAATCAACGAAGTTGAAGAGGAAGGCACAACAAGCAAATACGCTGATTTCAACGGTTCTCAATGCCAATCTTGAAGTCGAAGACAAGCCTCGTTCAGGACGTCCAACAAAGCTGAACAATGAAGATTTGATTGCTGCTTAGGAAGATGAACCGTCGATACTTCGATCAGATCCGCGACTTCACTGAATACTCGCAGAAAGTCGAAAGAGACGATGGTCTTTATTTTGAAGAATAGTTAATAGTATGTTCTGTCTGCTTTGATTACAAGAGTGTTTGACTGAGTAGACTGCATACCAATTTGACTCTTACAGGCAAGGCAAAAATCGCCGAAACGGCAGCCATAACTCTCTCTGCATCGTACTCTTTGAACTGTACACAATAAATAATCCTTTAATAAGCTCGTGTCCGCAGATTTGAAGATTTTAAAATTCGATCGATACCGAGTTTGGATAGTTGCGTCCTGGAAAGTGCTGAAAGTCGATTTACAGTGATATCACTTCAATATCTTTTTGATTACGAACTTAGCACAGTGTTCGTAAAAAGTACTAGTCCTAAGGTATGAAACTAACATTTTAGTTGATTGTCCACTTACGGTCGTCCCGGCGCTGTCGGCAATTCAGGAGTGGAGCACCGCTCGAATGATGTGTTCTCGTTCAGCAGTGCCATTTTACGCAGTAAGGTCGCTGATCTGATAGCGTTCACTATGATCCATCAGTCTATTTTACATGGTGGTAAACCTTGTACTAAACTTGTGCTAGCTATATAATCCAGGAATTTATGGACAAATTGTGCAGAGGTAAAACAAAAGTACCTTTAAAAAAGTAAATTATTGTGTATCACTTTGACAGAATTACGATTGCATAAGACAATTTGTCATCAAAAAACATTCTATCATTGAAGGGTCAACAGTTGAATGACACTGTAGAGTGCATTACTTAATTGCACAAGTTCATTGGAGAAGAAAAAATTACGACCTCTACAGGATAGGTTGTCTTCACGAAAACAATTTTATTATCAAAGGGCAAACAAATGAATATTAAGTCTCCAACTAAGTTCCCGAACTGATCCAGAAAAAAAAATTTTTTTCTTCTTTCACCTATTTTGCGCAGAATTTTCTTATACATCGTTAGGTATATTTTTGCGCATACTTGTCCAACAATAAAACTGTCATGATGGGAAGTCATTCAGAACTTACTGCTTTACGAGTTTCAATTGCGACACAATTTTCAAACTGCATTTGACATCATCAATCGTCCAAAAGGCCACTAAGCTGTGGGTAGAACCATGGCGTATGAATGGCTTGCAAGGTTTCGCAATGGAGATACTGATTTGGCCGATCGACCAAGATCCGGAAGACCGCATGAAATTGATCGAGAAGCAATCACTGAAGCGATTGAAGAAGATCCGAACTGGTGATTTGACCGATAATTTTCAATGTCCCGACTATCAGATCCGGAAGATTATGAAAGATGCAGGCAAGAAATGGCGTAAGGCAATTGGACTACTGAAGAATACTTCAATTAATGTTCTTTGATACGTTCGATTACTTGGAAAAATGAATTTTTGATTTTTAGATCAGGTTCGGAAATTTAGCTGGTGGCCTGATAACATTGTAAGATCGTTGTTTAATTCCACAAGTACTTGGAAGAGGGAAGAGTTACGAGCGCTAGAGAATGATTCGTTTTCATTGAAACATCACATAACCAAAGGGCAAACAGAAGTGGCACTATAGGGTGTCGTTCCTTAATTAGACAAGTACTTGGAAGAAGGCAAAGACATCGAAATGGTAGCCGAAGAAAAATTTCATTTTCAAGACTTCGTTATACTGTGTCAATGTTTGTCAGTGGAACTGTACCGATCATGGTTATTACACCTTGTGGTTTTTTTTTTACTTTGATTCTCGTTTACGAATGAAACGCCTACGTTTCAGAACCACGAACTGGCAAAATATCACTGCACAACTTTGTAAATAATCTAAGAGTGTATAATTGACGGTTTCGTCGAAAAGTATACGTTTCTTAAAGCTTGAAATCGGCAAATAAAATGAGGTCGTGAATGAAAACAGCCACGAAAGAACCACACTGTGTGGACGCGATCTGTCCGACAAAAACCACGTGCTGAGTTCGAAGATGAAAAGTTCGAATATTATATGTTGTACTGTTGTTGTGTAGTTTGAAACTCTAGTGAATGTGTTTCACAACAGCCGTGTTTGTTCGTAGATGATTACGCAATCGAATATGCTAATATGGCCAACTATGGCAGCGTACAATCTTTCAAGTTTCAGTTAACCAGTACTATCACCAAAAATACCGCCGCTACCAATATCACCACCATTTTGACCTACGAGCATAAGTATGCTCATAAGGTGAATTTCTATATTTTTTCCTACACCTATTAAATGCTCCCGTTGTAATGATATTGCGAAAATTTCTTTTATTTAGATAAATATGAACTCATTCATAGATCTGGTCGCCTTATTTGCGTTTTTCTTTATTGAAATAGTATTGCTTTTGCAGCTTAGTGGGGAATTTTATGGATCTCGCACCGATTTTTCGCCATTCTAAACGGAATTTCTAAAATCTAGGTGCATACCAATTTACCTACACAATGAAGTTTTGGCTGAATACGGTAGCATTTGTGATTCACCTTCTATGAAAGGATTATTTCAAATTTCGTGATCGATTAATAAGTTGATTAACCGGAGAAAGCGTTTTTTAAAACAAAACATTCCTCAGAGTTGCATGGTGATGATGCTCTGAAAGTTGGCTTAGATTAGATAGATTGTGAAAAACTAGATAGATTGTGCGGAAGCGCTTGGCCAGCCACATTTCCAACCAAGCCTAGTGACCGAGTAAGGAAACTGATAAGAGGTGATCAAGTCTCGAGTTACAAGGACGTCATTGAAACCGGATCCACTGAACACCCGCCCACGACATCATAGGGGAAGTGTTTACTTGCTTTGCACGTATCGTACCGTGACACTACTCAGACGCCTATTTTTACGCTGTTCTTGACGTCGCTAGCCTCATCAAATTTTTTTAATCGCTTCACAGCAGAAGGGAGAAGTAGAATACCGACACAAGCCAATGAGTCGACGGTATTCTTGCTCCATGGGAAAAAGAGCTTGTCACGAATTGTTGGTTGCGTAGGCCATGTCGTCCACCTTTTCATTACCAAGCACGGAGGTAAGTCCTTTCATAAATTCAGTTTTGAATATTTGAATGCAAATCTTGGAAGGAGAGCGCAAATGAGTACAAGGTAGGAAAAAGTGAAGTTTGGAATCAGATGAGAATTAACCGCTCCGCAGGACTATCGTTTATAGCGCGTTTTTTTATGGAAACCATTTATTGAGAAGAGTGAAAATTAACAGTGAACATACAATATCTACTTGAGATCCTTAGGGTGTCATCATTCGCCACCAATTAGTGTAAGATTGGATTCAACCATCATACGGAAACGGACTGCCATCATGCAAGACTGAAGAGAGACAAATATGATAATCAAGAATTTTTCAATGAAATTTTTTTGTGTCCCTGCACTCGTCTCTTCATTTGGCTAAGGGGTAGAGGAGGTAATTGGAACAAGTGCCATAGAGATGTGCGCAACTATGATCTGTTATCTGCCGTGATGAACAAAGATGGAATAATCGCCACATCCCGTTACAACTTGAAAACTATAATGGGGAACTTCTGTACCAACCTTTCTCATTTCTCGAATCCCGTCCTGAGCCTTGAGATCCCTGCAACTCCTTCCTCTAGAGGTTCGATCTAGGACAGAAAGTGTAAAAAATGTAGATTTCATGAGCCGGATAATATCATCACCAAATTCTTGGTGTTGAACACCACAGATTATATATAGATCTCGCCACTACCTAATAAATATTTTCCTTCATAGGAACATTGTAGGCCAATGGAGGACGTCACTTACAATCGTCGTCCCCAAGATGAATGACCGCAGGAATTTTCGTAACTACGATCCGATCTTTTGTTATGTATACTTCACGATGTATTCACTAGTGTTACGTTACACAGCGCATCAAGAATTATAGATTGTGGATCTAGTTGAGCAATCAGAAGTAGAGCAGGAACTCTTCTGCATGGACAACATCGGAATTTGTATACGGGTCGAGGAATTCCGCAAAGGGTACCATCGGCTCCTTGTTCAAACGTTGAAGGATTACAAAGGCGTATTTCACAGCGCTGAAAGTGAAACAAATGCATCCCTATCAAGCAAGGCTCGTCAACTATGGAATGGACCAGTCCTAAATAAAAATTGCTGGCTACGTTCGCTACTGCTGTGCAAAAAATACACCTTTCCATCCGACCATAGCATTTTTACAAGAAAATGGATTTGACGAGAAGACATGAACTTGCCAGAGGTGTCAGAAGACGCATTGTAATGGATAACAATGTCACTTAACTGGAAATGAAAGGACATACACATTGGTTCACAATACCTATCGCATATTCGTTTTTCTGGCGAAATCATAATTTTTTTCGAGGCGCACCACTGAAGCTACGACGATGTTTAATGATTTCAACGATACGAGAAAAAAGATTGATTACTCCTAGTCCACGAAGAAACTCACACATTTACCTATGAAGGAAAAATCAGACAAAAGAAGAACAACAGCACGGGCCGTGATCGGGTCGGTCAAAGAATTTACCGACTAACTAATAAATCCGAAACTCAGTGCTCACTTCATCAGTTCATAAGACCTTCTAGCGCCTGTAAAACAACGGAGGCATGAACGTACTTCAGCAATGTCAAGAAATTTGAGCAGCACTTTACAGGGCACATGAACCAGTCCTCCTGAAATACAATCAGAACTCGCAACGTCCCAGAATATGCAGCTCAGATCTTCAAAATTCATCTCATCTTCGAGATCTAGAATAATATACTTCGTTAGCAACGCATAGATGAATTGACCACATAACAAAAATGGCGACTATCTTAACGATGTTTGGGGTTAATTTCAACCATCAGAATCCTCAGAAAAGAACGAATTTCAGACAACGAAATGACCCTGACAAACATTACTATGGGAGGATCATAGACGACATCAACAAGATACAGATAGCATAAAGAATGTTCCAGAGTTCGCACTACTCACGACGACACGTCACCTAAGTTGCCAAATGAGCAGTTTAGTTGTGTTAATTAAATCGACTTTAGAGAACAATGAGAGTGATACGTCCTTAGTGGACAGTAGTTTTGACGTAAGCACTATAAAATTCATAAAAAAGTAACAGTGCAGATCGAGCAAAAAAGTGGCTTTTCTTGAAAATAAGAGTGTAAGGTAATACGAGTTTTGTACGGCTTATACAGTGCGAAAGTGCAGGCGTAAAACTGTCTTCATTATGTTCGTATTCTGCCTTGGCCATACATGGCTCGTTAGACAGCAGGAATGATCATCACTTCGCGGTAGACTTCGTTCCTTTACCAATTGAACAAACACGAGCTGATTAGTGCATTCCATTCCTCACGAGATTTCGATGTTTTCGTCTCTTTGAAAAACAGGATGGACTAGAATCCTTAATCTATGGCTGCTTGTTCTCGCAGCGTGAGTTTTTGTTGAATTATTGAGTCGAAGCCAATGGAGTCGAGCATTGCTGAAGTTCATCCACAACTGTCTCAGACAATTTGTTGATTTGTTTTGGTGGAGGAAATGAAGCTACACAAGTCGGTGTCATATAGGATCGTACACAACGTTGTAATATTGGTGGGACTTATTGCCCACTGAATTCGGCTCGACCTGACAACGAGCACCGCACAATTCAAGAATGATGAGCTGTAGTCAGTCAATTGGATCGATCTAAAACTGAGGAACACGAAAAGTCGAAACGATCGCCGACTATATATTCTTCATTCAACCCTTGCGTTTCCGCAATAGCCTAGAACTTAGTGGGAGCCTGTTTTGGAACAACATTCTTTGAGAGATGCGCCATGCTCTCAGCTCTTTTATTGATTGTAGAGGTGATTTCATGCAAAATTTCACTTGTATGAGGCTCATCCAGTTCCAGTTACGTAGCACATCATACCGTGTTCTTTGATAGACCAGTATGGTGGCAGTCTCCCAAAGCTAGTAAGGTAAGGGCTCAATTTGTGCGGTGTGTTGGAATTGAACAGCGACTCCTTCTAAGTCATTTATTGCATTGCACCTTTTGAGCAACACTGCGTACCTATGCAAAGTAGGTCTTAGACTACGCCGTTGAACATGCGAGGTCTTCGCCAAGGGAATAAAAGAGGATCACTTGGATCACCTGTCGTCCCGCTGATCGTCGAGTGATTCGACTGAGCATCAGCAACGCTTTTATTTTTTCCCTATCGCGTGCAAGAGTAGCCAGTGGGTCCCTCCTCGCTTTAGGGACTCGGAGGGTATCATATCTTTCTTTTAGTCTTTTCGTGAAGAAATCGGATCATTGGGTCGGTGGTCTCCCTGTAGAGCGCTTGATATTCCGAGGAAGCCAGTCAGTAACGGCTCTCGTCTATCGGTTGTTGTCGAAACGCATCACGTGTGCGACTCCCCTTGTTTTCGAAATCTTGGCGCGTAGCAAAATACAGAAAAGAGTACGCAGCGCACGTAATAACAAAAAAAAAGTAAAGCAGAGGAACATTGAATCAAGTGGTCATCTACAATAAATATTTATTCCTCGCTAGCTCGTACGTCGCTCCATGAACGTCGTCTGTGCGCTATGAGATCCTATTGCAGTACCTGTGTCTTCAATGCTATTGTATCACCTGTGCCTTATTATCTTACATGTTTTGCCCCAAGCTGCAAAATTCGTTGAGATCAAACTCTGATGAACTTTTACATTGTGATGACGAATTGTGATACCATGCGGTTATATTTGAACGACAGTGCCTAGTGAATAGAAAATCACAAGAATGCGCTTGTTATCATGAGAATGAAATAAGTAGTACTAAAAGAACAATTGAACGACAGTAAAGTAAGTTAATCGTGCAACTCTACCGATCTTAACGAGTGGCTTCATCGATCAGTATTTGTATTTTACTGTGCTTTATGTGCGATTTTGTCCACCTCAGCTCGTTATTACATCCAATAAGTCTGATAACCAAACATTTCGTCCATTTCGCTATCGGGAAACAATTCAATATTCGACCTTATTCGCTGGATAAGAACTTTTCATAAAGGTTTTAGTAATCATTCGAAAGCCTGAATATTTAGCTAGCGCGATGCGCAGCCGGTTTTCCAAACCATCCCTCTATAACGTTGTCAAATCCGAAATAAAATTGTGTTTTATAATGGCCAAGCAATTCAACTATTGCTTCACTGGAAGCACGAAAAGCACATGAACATGTGGAGAAAATCTTTTAATCGAAGAAACAGTTTCTGATTAAGCATCAAAAATCGCGTTTTCATGTGCCCGCCGAGAGGTCAATTGATCGTTGACGGTAACCTGCACCCCGCAGCACTTGACTTGGTCAAGGAATACATGCTGAGGTTGCAATCATTAAATGTTACGCTATCGAGCAATGCTGACGTATGTGAATTAATCTGATTTTCCTTACTGCACTGCAGAGAAACCATCTTTCCGAAAATAAGCACGGCGTTGGAGTCACTAAAGCTTACGCTATCGAACGATTACTAGTAATTTGAAGGAAGATTGCTGTCTTACGAGAACTATGCTTGCGGAAGCGTTATAAAAGGTTTTTCGAAACGGCCATGTAGACCGTTAGCCAAAGATTTAAGCTTTCTAATGATACTCATAAGAAAAGCTCTTGTGCACGCATGAGGTTGAATATTGATTTGCTCCTCACTAACAGAAAAGAACCTACATTTTTTAGATAAAGTTTATAAGCAGAGCGCAATATCGCTCTAAACCAAAACAGGTCGTATGATTTACCATACAACTTTATTGCTTTTCTAGCAGTTTTGATGTCATAATTATTTAAACTAGAATGCTGATTGATAAGCAAAAGTTGAAACCTCTGGCAAAAGTTGAACCCATATTTCACCCATATCTCAGAAAAAGTCATAGCAGACCGTAAATCTCGTTTATGTAGTGGTATCACATCACGATCTGGGTGAAGCGCGAGTTCAACACCTTTATGGAATTTCAAGCTCTGCATGCCATCAAAAATTTCTGCATTTACAAATTGTATCTCGACAACGTTTAAAGGAAGAATTGTCTTTTGATAAATCTTGTGAAAGCGATGTTCATGAGGATCGTATAGGTGTTGAATACCTTTTCACGCTCAACGGAATAAATATCCTTAAATGCTCCAGTTACGTCTACTGAGTTCGGGAAATCAATACGATGAGTGACATACCCCAGGGTTGAGCAGGATGAAGCCAGCGGTTTGGGAAGCGTTTAAGAGCATCGAGGATCCAATGAACAAACAACTAACAAAGAGCAAAGAACGGTACTAAAAATAGTCCGTGTTCATCTTTTCAACTTAACGATTATATCATATCTGCCTTAATATATTAATCAGAAGCTGACCGCTACGTAAACAGGACGGAATGTACCTAACAATATGTACGCGTGGTCGAAAGGACGATATCGGGAGTATTCTGTATTTCACAAAATAGGGGAAGAACAGGATGTTCTTAACTACTTCTGCGACCGAAAACGAAGGACGCCGATCTCCAAATCAGACTATCGAAGACGACATGGGCGGCCGGACACGTGATGTGCTTCAACGACATCCGAGGAATGACAGCCTTTGTCAACCGAATTCCTTGAGATATCAAGCGTACTACAAAAAGACTATCAATCGATAGTCCGAGTTCTCCACGAAAAAGAAAGATTTGATTCTTATTCAGTCTCTAGGATGAAGAAGATTGGCTGGGCTATCTTTACGCGCAATAGGGAAAAATCGAAAGTTTTTTGGTGCCCACTCGAATCACTCGGCGATCAACGGGGTGGCAGATGACACAGGTGATCATTTCTACAGTGGATTTCCAAAACGTAATCCTTGGCGGCTTCCATTGATCTTCTCATGTGTGTAGATGCAGAATCAGAAACATGTGAGTAGATACAGGACGAAGTATAAACCTTTGGCCTGCTCAATCCCTCTAAAATGCGCTACACTTTCGACTCCACTTATTGCATGACAGAGGTCACTGAACGCATATCTAGCCTCTGTAATGATTTGCAATAACCTACCAAAGAATTAGGTCAATGATGCTATTCGCCTAATCATATCGAACATCGATCTGCTGATTTTGTGAATTTGAGTGTTAGTGAGCCAAAAGTGCGGACTCGAACCAACTGCCGATCCAGTGTGTGTGTCGCAGGTCACTTCAAATTCTGTAGAAATTTGTAGTGTTTTCGTTTTTCAACATGATTTTGCAATGGAGCTGCATGCCTTTGTTTCATTTAATTGTGCATTTTCTTACGAATATCTTGGTGCTTCACTGTCGAAGTGACTTGTACCTTCTGGAGTTAACGTCATACATTCACATCGTAGCCATATTCTATACTACCGGTATATTTTTGTCTGGGTTTAACAGTCCTTTATCGACTAAGCTAAAAAAGGTGATATATTGGAGGATACATCAGCTTGTTGATAGTTTGGAATTTTTTCCACAACAGCCGTTTTCACATCTAGTGCAAAGATCCCGACAGTTGCCATCGATTCGTCTCTTTACATCTATTGCTCTGAACGACTTCGAATGTCTCTCTCTCTTGTTTTCCTTTTTTAATTAGATACAAGGTTGTTATCAATAGGGTTTGTTAAATACAGTAGTTTTACTGTACAATAAAAGCAGTTTGGCTAGTTTTTTTGACGTGTTTCGCCTTTTTCAAAGCCTGGAAAGGTAAACTGTTCTGCAACTCAGTCAAATGCACTTATGGCCTTAGCAGAAGGATGTGAACTTTTTAATGACTGCACATTGAAAAATTTTATTTGAAACACTCACCGTTTGATCGTTATCATAGTCTTTCAACTAATCATTGGAGACAAGTGTCTTAGTCTTGCATACGTAAGAATGTGCCTGACTCAGGCCGGAAAGATTAGGCAGAGGTACGGTGCTAGGTCACCCGCAATTACGAGGCACTCCTCTTAGAGGTTCACTTTTGGATTTCCTGTATCAACCCAAAAGGCTTCCAGAGTTTGTCGCGCAGATGTCTCGTATTCCTGTGCGAAAATAGCGATGTTTACACTGCTCCTTACAGCATAATTTAAGCTTTTTATAAGGTGTGTTATGGTAGTTCTATTGTGCTAGACACGTGTTTCAACCTTTCGACCTAATCAGTAGTACGGTACCTTCACCTAATCGCTGCTATTATGGGGAATCAAAGCCGTACGAATCACACTCTGCGTAAGGCGAGGATCACCCTGTGTTATTTTTAGAGCGATCGGCGATTGTCGTTTGATTGACTTGCGATCATTGCGCCATTATAAATTATATAAATAAATCATCACTCCCAGTCGCCTATTTTGAGACCTCGCTCAAAATACATTGTTTCGAAGGCACCGTGCTACTGATGAGACCGAAAGGCTGAAACACGTGTCTAGCACTGTATAAGTGCCATAACAGATCTCATAAAAGACTTGAAATATGCTGCCAGGATTATATAATTCAAGCGCGAGATATCAAAATAGTCAATTGGGAATGATAAAATCTGCTCCGTTATGTTTTGCTTCCAAAGCTTCCTTATCTATTGAAGTCATTAGATTAGAACTGTGTTTTCCAAATAGGTTGGATAGGTTTTCGCATGCCGATGCGAAGTAGTCTAGCCATTGACCAATTCGTTTCACACCTCATAGCTTACAAAAGATTAGGTATATCGTACCAGATCTCATGCAGTCGCGTCCCTACCATTGGGACAAACTATGCGGATTTTCATTTCGAAGAGGAACTCGTGCTCGGTTGCACACCATTTGACGTCTTAGAGTGTTTAAGAGGTGGGGGGGGGGGGGGTGGGAGGTCTTAAATCAAATACTGCTACCGAGATATCCAAACCTGCTCTTTTCAAGCAGCGTTCAGTATCTGTGCTTACTGTTGTTGGAAATAAAGGACAGAATGGATGAAACCTTGATTCCGCTATCGTTATCCTCTAAAGACGCCAATTCTACTCTGAGTCAAACCCAAAGAGCTCCTACCGTTTTTCGTCGCCATTGAAGATGGCTATTTCTTGCGCTAAGCTTAGGGGTTCTACCTTGTGCTAATTCCCTGTGCACACATTCATAGCCGTTCACAACATTTGTATTCATACATCCGCGTTTTGTGTATGATAGCATTCAATACCAGTTTGTGTTGTAAGCGCTTCTGAACAGGTCGACTTGAACGTTCAAAAAAAAAAAAAAAAGAAAGGCATACTTACGGTTACTGTCGGCTAACTTTATGTACTCTGACGTCTATTCAATATCTCAAAATACTCGTCCATTCCCTCTTGCGTGGAGCAGATGACAAAGGTATTATCTATATATCTACGGTAGAATAATGGCTGGAGATCGATTATTGGGGGTTTATTCTTGAACCTAAAGGGTAGAAGAGCTAGTTGCTGTCCCACTGCCTGAAGTATCTCGACGTGATTGCCTTTATTAGAACGACTCAAGTGATTCTGCAATTCAGATTTTTCTGTTCAACAGATCATAGCCCTTCTAAAACAGTGCTCGAGCTGAGCTGCTCAAATTGTAGATAGTCCAGAGAGTATTCCGCACAAATGAGAGGAATATTACTATAGCCTTCATGTCTAAAGTGGAAGCCCGTTCCCAAATGATCGATCTGTGACTAGTACTCTACTATAAATGTATACATGATTTCGCTATCATGTGCTTCATACAGAAAGATATGGACAAATGTCTTAAGTTACTAGATAAAAAGTCAGAATACATAAAATTAATCAGAGAGTAACCGAAAGCAAATTGCCTCCTACCAACTCAACCTTCGCGAAAGTCCCTACAAAACAAAAAGGCACTGAAACGCAAATTACAGAGACATCCAGATTCATTGCCTTTTTTTCTCATCCTTTGAGCACAAAACGCGCACATGTGAAAAACATGTTTCGAACAGCTATCACTGTGTGCACAGGAAAGAAACATAAGGTGTAATCCCTGAGCCTGGCTCAGAAAATAGCCATCTCTAATGGCTGCGAAAAAGTCGGAGCCCTCCAGATTAGATGCAGAGGAAAAATTACGAAGCCAGAGGATATGTCAAAATTGAGGTCTCGTTGACCCTGGCCTTTATTTTCGATAAAGTAAGCACAGCTATTACACGCTCTCTAGAAGTAGCAGAATTGGATAGTTTAATATCAGTAATTGTCATACCCCCCAAACGCTTTGGAGCGCCAACTGGTGCGTAATCCGACTGGTGCGTATGACCGACTTTGCGAAATGAAAAGCTGCATAGTTTACCCTAACGATAGAGACGGCGATTATATCGAATTGGTACAATATATTTGGCTTTTTATAAGATATGCGAGGGCGAATATATTGGCAGATCGGATGGACCACTTGGCGTCGGTATAATAGAGAACTAGCTGGAGAACGCAATATTAATCAAAATACCTTACCAGGTATGCAGAGGGAAGAAAATATAACGGAGTAGATCTCGATGTAAAAATCTTCATGATCGCACAGGAATCCAAAATACCTATGCGAAAAACTCTAGAAACCTTTTGGTGTGATATAAAAGATCCAAAAATTAATTGCTAAGAAAAGTGCTTCTACTTATGCGTGACCTCGCACCATACCTCAGGCTACTCTCCGCGATCTGATTAAATTACATTCTTAGGTAAGCAGGACTCTAAAAGGCTTTTCATCAATGAATGATTGGAAGACTTAAGTAACAACTGAACGGTGGTGTTGCAAAGGAAGCTTATTACGGGATTTAATATTTGTTTATTACGTTATTTGCCGGGGTTATGAGAGTGCTTTGACCAAGTAAATTGCTCGTCAATTTGACATTTCCAAGCTCTGAAGAAGAAATTCGTCTAAACGCCAGCCATACAACTTTTGTAGCACTGAATCACGACTGAACTGAATAAACACTATTATGAACAATCTTAAATCTGCTCAACAAAAAAATGTATTACCCGATAATGCCAAGGTTGATCGACGGTCGGTGTTGGGAATTTTATGTGTTTCTGCTGCTGCTTGTGGACGTCGCTTCCTTATTTAATGTTGTAGAATGCTGGTCGAGATGATTTCCATGCGGTTCAGAGGAAGCCGAGCTGAGGCGTTACTACGGGTATTGCAAGGGATCGTTCGACGACGGGTCGGACGAGCACCTTGCTTCTTCCAAAACACGTCACTATCCACTCCGCTATAACTCTAGTTGGGAGATAGCTATAGGAATTACTCACTTGGTTACTCGGATACTTAGACAGTCCATCTTCGTGAATTGTGCGAGCCCCAGCACAATTTCCATTCGTTCTTCTTCTTGCAACTGTCGTCCATAGTGGTTACTTGAGTCGAGCATGACGACTGACGCGAGTTTCATACCATGATTTGTAGAATATCGGCAGAAGCGAAAACAGTTTATGCAAATACAGTTGATCTAATGATCACGTCCGCCCAACGTCTAGATGGTCGTCCTCGGGGACGGATATAGTCTCGTAGAGCACACTCCACAGTTCGTTTTTTCCATCTACAGGAAGCAGTGCTTTCAACGTTTCGAAGGAAATACATGAAATATACAGGAAAATAGTGCCATAAATGTTCTAAAGGACAGGCCGATGATCAGTTATTCTTCATCTTAATCAGATTCCATAGTACATTATGGTACACTACCTCTTGGTGCTCTTATGCGAAAGACCAACAGAGATAAATGAACTCAGGCGGAAATGTGATGTTTAACGAATGCCTACAACTGAACGTTTTACTCTAGGCTGTCTACCATTGAAATATGAGCATGCTTATTGCACTTATTCCTATGAATTTTAGCTCCAAACATTCGCATGCATTATTGAGTTTAGAAGGACAAGATATCTTAGCCTTACTATCGTCCGGTTAACATTATTTTGACAGTAATGTGGATTCAGTAGATGTTCTTGTTTATTGTTCTTTCTTATCGCAGCAAATTTTTGAAAAGTTTCTAATTATGACCGTGCCAATTTGTCTGCATACACAGTCTGTGTGGGCTTTGAAGTCTGACCAGCTTAGCTTGTTGTAAAATCGAGATCTTATCGAGTGATATAACGGTGATGAACAGTGATATTCTCTTCGATTCTGCTCTATATATTCTAAAGAAGACTGTATTACGGTATTTTTGGATTGAATAGGAAGGTTTAGAGTGGTAGACAGTAATTAGATTCATGCACTGTAAAAATGTTTTAGATTACTGAGCCACTACTTAAATTTAGATATTTCAGTACCAATGCAGTAAAACTTGGTTACTACTGAACAGTTTTCTTTGATACATAATTAAGTAGATACTTATCTGATCTGATGTACTAATGTTCCAGCTGTTTTTTAGATTCAGCTTTGATAACACGTTCAGTCAGACAAATACCTTATGCCAGATAAGACATGAACTCACTCCGTCCGTCTTGTAGAAAAAAGTGTCTTAGATAATATGGACGACGACCAGCAATCTTGGTCTGGTATTTAGTTATGTTGTCAACAGTTCATTTTATGTGTTATTATAGTTATCGCGAAACAAGTAAAATGAAAAATTGCTGGCTGCTTGTGGAAGCCGTTCAAAATATTGGACGATGCGAACTAGTCAATCAAAACTACCATGCATATTATTTATTTTCTTGATGTTTGATTATTTTTGCTAGCAGTGTGGTAAATACTAAGTGTAATCAGTTCATAGCGGGACATACATCAATAAAATGCGGAAACCGGAAGGTGTTCGACTACATCTGATGTTGACTGTTTTGACATGGAATCGAACACCAGATGAAAACGACTAGGCTGCTATGAAAAACAAAAATTACTATGAGCTCCGACCTATTAATTTTTATCTTTTGTTTTCCCCCCTTATTAATATTTTCTGTGGTTTACCTCTCGAATATCTTACATTCTGTGCATATTTAATGGCAGTTCTTTTTGGTTAGAACGGGACAAATGAAAAACCGACTTCATTCGCTGGACAAGAAGTTTTCATGGGAGTATTAGTAACCATCGGAAAGCTGAGATTTCTGACTACAGCCCCACGTGGTCGTTTTTTCAAAACAACCTCTTATAACGCTGTAAGATCCAAATTAAAACTATGTTCTGATGCGCATATTTCTTACCGGACATCGCCCTTTCTTCGGACTATCAGTAATCATAAGATAGCGTAACCGTTGCTGATTTCAACTTGCTTGATAATTAATACTCGAACGGTCCGTCTTCACTAACTGTGCGGACTGCAGCACATATTCCATTCGTCTCTCTGCGGCGCGACAGCCGTCCATGACGGTGGTCTAATTTGAGCATGGTGACTGTCAGAGTGTCATACCGTGATGAGAAAAAATCGGGAGCTGCAAGTACACCAAATCCTCAATTCTTTTAACGAGTACGTCCGCTCAACGTGTACGTGCGTCCTTGACGGCGCGTATATTGTCGTGTAATTCACTATACAGTTCTTCTCGTCCATCTGTCGTCCGTTCTTCTCAGTATATAATCGGCTCCTTCGTGTTTCGCTGTAGATGTATAGACCTATGGGTCACGAAGATGGGGACAGATTCCGAAGATCTGAGCCACGCAAGCCGGCCAGATGTTGTGTGCTCCGACTGAATTTGAGAAGACATCGTTCAAGGGCTCTGTGAGTTGTTCGTAGCAGTCTTAACGTGGTCGAAGTATCAGCCCACGTCTCAGCTGCATAGCAGAGCGCCGGGAAGACCGTTGAATCGAAAAAGAGTGAGCACGGAGTTTTGTGTCCGCTAGCTGGGCCGTGGCTTCTCTGAGAGGCTCGGATGCGGCCCATTCTGCCCTCCACTTCTATCTCGTTCTTTCTTCACATTGTTTTCCATGTTCAGTGAACGCCCAAGGTGTACATACGAGGTGGTTTTTGCAATCAGAGAACCATCCATTTTGACTTGATTACCAGTGCACCATGGGTTCTTCATGAACTGGGTCTTCGTTCTAATAATGCGTAATCCGATCTTCTTTCCCGCTTCGTTCAATTCCTTCAGCATCTTCTCTGCTTCTTGCTACTTTTCAAAAAAATGACGATGTCGTCTGCAGAACGAAGATGTGACAGGATTTCTCCGTCAACACGAATGCCCTTCTCGTCAATCGAGTGACTTTATTACCCACTGCAACGGTGAACAGGTTTGGCGATATCGTATTATCTCGTCAAACCCCTTCACCAATGGGTATGGTCAGAGGTTGATAAAAAAGCTGTATTATTGTGGTGCAGTTTCGATAGCAGTCTGACAGGGTTCTTATATAGGACGGATCCACTACTTGATCGAGAGTGCAGATAGGAATGCATTCGTTTCGACGCTATGAAACGCTTTTTCATAGTCGACAAATGTTAGAATTATGGGCATGTGATATTCCCGACAGACTTCAATGACCAGTGATACGGTTGGGATGTGGTCCGTACAGCAGAATCCTGCTTGTTTAGTTGGCTGTGCATCATCCAAAGTTCATGATATACGTTGAAGTATAATTTCGTAAAGAGCTTGTAAAGTACGCTCAACAAGCAAATTAGGCGATTATTACAAAGATCTCTTTGGTCACTTTATTTATATGTGATGACTGTGCGGACGTCCTTCACTGGTCTGGAATTTTTTCTTTCTGAAGGTTGGATGTCATATATGTAGCGAGTAATACATGTAAACTATGGCCTCCAACTCTTAAAAAGTCGGCGGTGATGTTATTAAGTCCTGGAGCTGTGCCATTCTTCATGCCTTCTATCACAAACACGTGCTTCAGAAGTTAAAATCCTTGATAATTTTTCTTCAATAGGGATTTCGGGGTCAGGAACGGGGAATGTGGAACGGAAAAGGTTGTCGTAAAATTCTTCCGATATCAATTCCATGTCATGGCGGGATGTTGTAGCATTCCCATCGTCGTCCATCAGGGTTGCGAGCGGAACACTATAATCGCACAAATTCCGAGCCTTCCGCAGTGCTCTTTTGCAAGTAGAGTTTATTATCACTCGAGCTAGTTGTTCTGCATTAAAATCGGGCCTCACTTTTCTCCTGTTTCTAAGCAACTCTTTAGTGGAAGTGAAGATGCGGTCTGAAGTTCTTGTTGGAGTAATTGAAGCGGACTCAGCACAACTTTTCAGTCCTCTAACAAGATGATTTTAACGCTGCGCTTATGTCCTAAAAAGACTGTTTCCTGAAAGACAACAGGCGAAATAAATGAATTCACTTGTGCTCTACTGGCTGGGAGTTGCCCGCCTTGTAATTTACACCACAAAGGATGTTTCGCTCTTTTTCGCAGTAGCCCAAACAGCCTCAAACTTGTGTAATAAAGGTTTGTAAGCAATATAATCCGCGGATCTCCATCTTTGAGGGATCCCGCCCCGTTAGTCGCGTGGAAACTTGGCACGTCTCTAGGTGGTGGGTAAGGGAATAAACACAAACCAAAAGCGATCGTGTGCTTCCAGACACAAGTGAATTCAGGGGATGAGCTCCCTGCTTCTGCAACGCCGGTTTGACAAAACTCCATTTCTACGAGTCAAGTCGGCCAAAAGCCTGCAATCCAGCGGTTGGGAGATACATGGGAAGCGGTTAGGAGTCGCCTTCAACAAGTAAGGCCCTCCCGCTTCTCCGAGAGAGGCTGGAAAGCTACTCGCGAGAACCCAATTTTTACGTTCATAGCCTACAAGCTATAAGTTGGGTATCAAATTCTTAAAACAGTAACAGATATACGCTTTACTCTCCTGACATCGAAAGAGCCTCTGGCACGGCAGCGCCAGGTAGGACGAGTACGGAGAGGCTGCTGGATCTCAGGGCCTAAAACTACGCTGCCAAAATGAAAACGGACTAATATGACGATCTGTACCTACACTGCAAGAACACTTGCTGACGAATCCGCTATAGAAGATTCATTGATTGAAGCAGGAAGGATAAGGTACGATATCATTGGCATTGCTCAGACAAGAACATGCCATCCTTTTCACGCTGTTTGTGACACCGGATATGAACTGTTTCTTGGAACATGCGATAGCAGAGGTGTCGGCGGCGTTGGCGTCCCGTCAAATCGAATCTGACCGTGAACATCGATTCACTTGAACAACTAACAACCAGTATCGGGCAATTACGGTTGAAAAGATGTGGATCAATACTGGCTCTGAACGTCTTCGTTGCATACGCACCAACATCAAGCAGGCAAACTGGGTTTATCATAACGACCCAAATCATCCGTGGTAATTCACAATTCCAAAAGCCTCACTCTCAGCGATGGACGTGAGAGCCTCCCAATGGAAAGTACCATATCAAATTAGATCACATCTTATTGAATCGAAGGTTTTGCCTGGCCGATGTTGCTGATGTTCCTTAGTTCTACACGGGATCAGGCCTCGCCTCCTTCGTGCAACGTTGTGTTAATCGCGAAAATTGAAGAAAGCCGCTAAAATCAAACAACGCAGTCTTAGAACTACGATTAACTGGAATGTTTTCGAATCATTAGCTGGCTCTTGGGAAGATACTGTTGTCGACAACATCGACAAAGAATACGATCGGCTCGCCGAATATCTTCACGTTATCGTTGTGAAAGCCGAGAGTCCTAAGGTCACGAAGAGACGCTTGTCTCCGCAGACACTCGAGCTGACACGTCAACTTGGAATCGCACGAGCTAAGGCAACCCAACCATCACGTCCGAACTTGCGAAACGCTGCAGAAAAGCGATAAAAGAAGGCCTCAAAAAGAGAAAAGCAGCAGTTATGGCAGAAGCTGCAGAAGCTGGGAAGAGCAAGCGCAAAGCCCAGCGATGCTTTGCCAATTACAAGACCAATGATGACTGCACTCCGACGCTGACGGGACAGTGACAGCTTCCAGAAGGACAATGGAGAAAATCATCCACAAGTACTATTCCGATCTCTTCGCTAGCCATGTCCTTTTACCGTCATATAAATTAAAAGAGGAGGAATCTGTCGTTCTATTGATCATCACTTCCAAAATCCGACATGCTACATCGTCGGTGAAGAACAGAACAACACCCGGTTCAGACAGGATTAGACCAGAACACCTGAAAAACCTACCACCACTTCTCATCAACACCCTGGTTCGGTTCTTCACTCGCTACCTGTCAGAATCCAAGGTTCCTTTCAATAGAAAATCACCAAGACCGCGTTGTTGTTCAAAAAGGGAGACGTTTACTTGCTGACTGTATAAACCCTTCACTCGAGTCATCCTAAATAGGATTAATAGTATTGATAGAATACTGGAGAAAGGGCAGCCTTGCGAACAAGCAGGGTTTCGAAAAGGACTTAGTATCATAGACCATAACAACACGACCACAAGGCTTACTGAAGTTTTACGAGAGTACAAATTATCGCTCTGTCTCACTTTCATTGATTTGAAGACAGCCTTCGATTCAGTGGAAAGAGAAGCGGTTTTAGAGGCTCTGGATGACCAAGGCATCCCTACTCGGTGCATCACGATCCTTCGTGAACTATATAAAGATTTCACGACCAAAATATCGCCATTCTACAACAGTATTACCATAGACGTAAGAAGAGGGGTTCGACGAGGCTTTCATGACTCTCTTATGGCATCATACTCGACGCACAATGTAAAAAACTACCATCTCGTTCTTTCAGAGTGATTAACTGCCGCTTACATGCTTACGGCTGTTAAAAGCATATGTAACAATACCTTTCAATCCACTAATTTTAGACTTCTCTTTAAGTCAATATATCCTGACAGCAGCAACAGAAAAGCATCAACAATCAATCACTCCGAAAGTCTAAAAAACGCCACTGTGACTCTTGCACCGTACGTTGAGTGTAAAAATTTTAGCGTTAAATACTCTATGTAGGGGTAAGTCTCCGAGAAACTGACTGAAAGGAAAGGTACCGTGCAGCCGATGAAGGCAGCAATCCGAAAACGTGTGTCTGCTCTATATAACTGCCATAACAGACCGCTTGAAAGGCTCAAAATATGCTGTCATTATGTATTAATTTCAAGTGAGTCGTGAAAATGTTGATTGCAGGATACTTTACATTTGTTTGTCACTCTATTTATCTACTCATTTGTCAATTTTTCGTAGTTATATAGCTTTCAGAAATATGATTTGCCATCAGAAAAGAGATTTTCATTTTTTTTTAAAATGATAACCGACTTTCTTTTAACCTCGACATGGCTAATCAATCTGTATTCTTTCGCCGACAAGCTAGCACAAATTTGAAAAGTGATAACTTATTTGGCTACGTCTCGGTGCCTTCATCTTTTGTACATTTTCTTTAATGAAATGATTTTCCGCTTTATGCTAGCAGGTGATGGTACCGAATTTTTGAGGGCAGATTGTCCGCAGACGAACAAACGATCATTTATAGACATCATATCCATCGTTTCGAGTGTTTTCCTAAGACCACAGCTCAATTCTCAATATGCTTGTTAATAATATTTTTGCGCCACGCCCATCAGTGGTCTATTAAAGAGGGCTGACTTAAAGAGCCCGATACACGTGTTTCGATCTTTCGAACTCGTCAGTCGGGCAGTTACCCTCTCCCGTCTTTTGCCAATCCTGTGTGGGTGCTCCAGTCCCCACACTAAGAGTTAGCGACGACGAACGTTTTACATTCTATGTCCAGTGAAAATCTCACCAAACATAAAGTGTTGTACACTCGACTAATCTTGGCTAGTACATTCAATATATCATATCTTTCGTTTCGAGTGTTTTCTTGAGATCACAGCTCTTATTTCAATATGCCTCATAATCATTTTTTGAACCATTTTCTGAGCGAAGATATGATGTTTTGAGCATACCAGCCAAGAGCAATCGAGTGTACAACACTCTTTGTTCGGTGAAAATTTCCCTGGACATAGAGTGTAAAACGTTCGTCGTCGCTAACTCTTAGTGTGGGGACTGGAGCACCTACAGAGATTAGCAAAAGACGAGAAAGGCTAATTGCCCAACTGACGAGATCGCACGATCGAAACACGTGTAAAGGGCTCTGTAAGTCAGCCCTTTTTAACAGATCACTGACGTGCGTGGCTCGAAAAATTATTATCAGACATTTATAGACATTTGCAAAATCGCTTTGTATAGAAGAGCTTCGCTTAGTGAGATTACCTGCGGGCCCCATCGAAAGCTGCCCCATTAGATTTGCCTCCCTGCGATGGCGAACACTTACATTGGAAAGGTATTGTGAGCAACCGACGACTTATATCAGTCCGATTCTGACGAAGGCGAAGTTATCGAAACGCTAGCCGAATAAACTTTTCAAATATCAACTTTGTACTAGCCTAATAATGAATCGTCTTCATTTGATTTGCATGGCTTATCACATTTTTACTGTGTGGATTCTACTACTTCTCTTCAAATGGTCCGCGTGTTGTTCTAATTGCTGCTTGAGAATTCCGTCACCTTTATGAGTGTCAATGCTGGTTTAGACTATGCTCCATTCAGTTATGGGGATAGCCGAGCTAAGGCGTCCCCACGTGATCGTAGTAAAGTGTTGAGGGCAAGGGATCAACCCAGTGCCTTGCTTCCTGATAACCTCCTTCAGTGACTTTGGCCACCAATCATTTTTCCCAGTAACGAAGAAGATGCATGAATTTCCATTGTTTTTGCGTTAAAGTTATTCGTTCGCCGTAGATATTGATTTTGTTTCAAAAATTTGACATTTTACAGCATACATTTCACTTTCTTTCTTGGCGATGTACTTCTTCAATCGTACTCGTTATGTAGTGCTTATCTTGGCAATCACGTGCTTAACCCTGATCGTCTCCAATAGTATTGCTCTCAACTTCACTATTATCTGTATGGATGACGTCCGCCTTGGATACTATCAACAACAATCAATCTATAATAATACAAGTTAGTAATGCTTTTACTAATATAATAAGCTTGGCTAAGATAATGCGCTTAGCGTTGATCAATTTCTTATGTATTCCTTATGAGTTCGTGACATGATGTAGGTAGTTAAAGTATAAATATGGTCTATACCGTCGCTTTCAAAGCCAGTGTTTTCCAAAACACTTCCAGAGAAGTCTGATACCAATTGCCGAGTACAGGAAAGGTGGGAAAATGGGTAACTTTGGGGCACAGGATTTTGCGTATTACGCGACACTTGTCAACCACAGTGCTACACGGTCGCATCGAATCGCATCCTAAACGCTACAACGCAATAAAATTCCTTTCTAAAAAACAGACATCGTTGAAATCGCAGAGATCTAAGCTTGCCAATGATTACCAAATGCCGGAAAGAATACTTCTATACAGCGAGAAAGACCTGCAAACAAATGTGTATCATAATCGATACACGTCGTCCCTCAGGGATTAAACTTATTCTGTGGTCTTTCCTAAGCAAGTAGTGTTTCAAAGAAAGCTGACAGTTGGGTACGCATAGATTTCAACCATTCCAGCCATTTTTCCTGCAATAAGTCCTTGTTCATAATATTCACTATTATATTTTGATATCCAACCACAAAAGCTGAGATGCGAGTAAAACTTTAAATTAGACGTGGATTGATGAAATCACGATCACACTTCAGCAAGTGTTCACATATTAAGCAATGTACACCATGGAGCCCACTGCCTTGCTCTTCTCTCACCCATGTCTCAGCTATATCAGTTGCTACAAACAGTCATTCTTCAACGGATTGAACTGGTGCGGCCCAAATAGGCGTTGAACCCAGTGAAGCAGAAGCTGCGGTCGAAATCACAGTATTAGTTTTAACTTACCACCTATATTATTCCAAGGCATGGCACAATACATCCTCCCATTATTATTTGAGCCAACTTGTCATGTGGTCTGGTAAGGGCTCTTGCACAGCCCGATACACGTGTTTCGTCCTTACAGACTCGCCAGTCGGGTAGAACCCGTCGTCTTTCGATATTTTTGTAGTCAGTTCTCTCTGGAGCTCTGCTCCCTTACAGAGAGTCATCGAAGACGAACGTTTTACACTCTATGTCAGGCGAAATTTTCACCTAACACAGAGTGTTGGCGCACTCGATTGCTCGCTGGCTGGTATTTTTATCATATTATACCTTTAATTCGAATGCTTTTTTAAGACCACGCTCAAATTTCAATAGATCTTATATGATAAAAATACAGCCAGCGAGCAATCGAGTGCGCAAACACTCTGTGTTAGGTGAAAATTTCGCCTGACATAGAGTGTAAAACGTTCGTCTTTGATGACTCTCTGTAAGGGAGCAGAGCTCCAGAGAAAATTGACTATAAAAATATCGAAAGACGACGGGTTCTGCCCGATTGACGAGACTGTAAGGACGAAACACGTGTATCGGGCTGTACAAGAGCCCTTACCTGACCACATGACATGTTGGCTCAAGTAATAATGAAAGGATCTATTCAAATTTGAGCGCGGTCTGAGAAAAGCACTCGAAATAAAGGCATGGTACAATGGTAAGTATAACCAGACGCGTTGACAGGTGACTGCTGACTCAGCAATGCTGGAATATACCTGTAGGGCAGAGTGAGGACCTCGATGATGTAGTGGGTAGCATGTGAGCATTCCGAAAAGCGCAGGCTCGAGTCAGCTTAAGGTCAGATTTCAAGCCTAGCTTTATTCATAATATTGTTGTGGTTGTACTTCGTGTCGTAAACTGTAGTGCTACGGTTTTCTCTCTTTGAGGAGTCCTGTCCTGATAGTCGCGACGGCACGTGGCGCGTCATCAGATGGTGGATAGGGAAGCTCAACGCGAACCAAAGGCGACCGTGTGCTTCCCAACGGCGCAGGTGGATCCACGTTAGGAGTTCCTTGCTTTTGCAGCGCCGATTTGACGAAACTCTATTTCTACCAATCAAGTCGGCCAAAAGCCTGCAATCAAGCGGCTTAGAAGTACATGGGAGGCGGCTAGGAGTCGCATCCAACAATTAATCTCCTGCCGCTCCTCCGAGAGAGACTGGCATGCTACTCGTGAGAACCCAGCCCCACGTCTAGAGCCTGGCAAGCTACACGTTGGGTATCAAAATGCCAAAAACAGTAACAAATATGGGCCTCATTCCCCTGACCCCGAAAGAGCCCCTGGTACGGCAGCGCCAGGTAGGACGAGTACGGAGAGGCTGCTAAAATCTCAGGGCCGAACTAGGCTGCCAAGATCGAAACGGACTAAAATGACGATCTGTACCTACGACGCAAGAACCCTTGCTCACGAATCCGCAGTAGAAGATCTATTGATTCAAGGAAGAAGAATAAGGTACGACGTCATTGGCCTGGCAGAGACGAGAAGGCGCCATCCTTTTCACGCTGTCTATGACACCGGAGAAGAACTGTTCCGTGGAACATGCGATCGCAGAGGTGTCGACGGCATTGGCGTCCTTTTCAGATCGAAATTGACCGTGAACATCGATTTGTCTTAACAACTAACAACCCGTATCGGACGATTACGGTTGAAACGATGTGGTTCTATACCGGGTTTGATCATCTTCGTTGCTTACGCACCAACATCAAGCTATGACGAAGGACCTCATCTTAGTAAAGCGAAGGTTTTGCTGGACTGATGTCGTTGTTGCTCCTAAGCTCTACACGGGATCAGACCATTTCCTCCTTAGCGCAACGTTGCGTTTTTCGCGGCAGGGAGAGAAGGCCGCTAAATTCAAACAACGCAGTTCTAGAACTACCATTAACTGGGACGTTTTCAAATCATTAATCGGCTCTTGGGAGAATACCGTTGCCGACGACTCGACGAAAAATATGACCGACTCGTTGAATATCGACACGTTAGCGCTGTGAAAGTCGAGAGTCTCAAAGTTACGAAGAGACGCTTGTCTTTGCAGACACTCGAGCTAATACGTCAACGTGGAATTGCACGAGCTACAGGCAACAGAAACCTTACGTGCGATCTTGCAAAGCGCTGTAGAAAAGTGATAAAAGATGACTTCAAAGAGAAACGAGCAACACTTATGGCAGAAGCTGCAGAAGCTGGGAAGAGCATTCGCGAAGCTCAGCGAGGCTTCACCAACTATAAGACCAAGATGATTGCACTCCGATGCCCTGACGGAACACTACAGCTTTCATAAGGGCAGTGGTGATTATCATCCGCCGATACTACTCACATCTCTTCGCTAGCCATGTCCTCTTACCGTCGTAAAAATTGAAAGAGGATGAATATGTCGTTTCACCGGTCCTTTCTTCTGAAATCCGACATGCTATATCGTCGGTGAAAAACAGGACAGCACCCGATTCAGACAGAATTAGACCAGAACACTTGAAGAACGTACCGCCACTTTCCATTAACACCGTGGCTCAGCTCTTCACTCGCTACTTGTCACAATATAAGATTCCCTTTCGATGAAAAACAAGCAAGACCGTATTGTGTTTCAAAAAGGGAGACCTTCACGAATAGGCAATTATCGCCCAATCTGCTTGCTGTCCGTTATTTATAAACTCTTCACTCGAGTCATCCTGAACAAAATTGACAGAACACTGGACGAAAGCAGTCATGTCAACAAAAAGGGTTCTGAAAAGGATTTAGTGCCATAGATCGCAGCCGCACAATTACAAGGTTCAATAAAGTTTCACGAATGTGCCAAGTTCCAGTCTGTTTCACTTCCATCGATCTGTAGAAAACTTTGATTCAGTGGAAAGAGAAGCGCTTATAGAGGCTCTAATTAACTAGGGCATCCCTACTCAGAGCATCACGATGCTTCGTGAGCTATATAAAGATTTCACGACCATAATATTCCTATTCTGCAACTATATCACCATTGACGTAAGAAAAGGGGTTCGACAAGGCAACAAAATTTCACCGAAATTATTCACTGCCACATCCAAAACGTCACGCGAACATTAGAATGGGACGATATAGGAGTGAAAATCGACGGTCGACAATTGAACCATCATCGCTTTGCTGATGAATTCTTCCTCATAACACCGAGTATCAGACTGAAGCGGTACGAACGTTGACCGATTTCGACAACGCCTGTGGAAAGATTGGTGTTCAATTAAACCTAACGAAAAGGATGTTCATGAGGAACGGATGGGTTTTGAATGCCCCATTCACGCTGAACGGAACGACTCCGAATGCTCCAATTACATCTATCTAGGTCGTGAAATCAACATGATGAACGATCTAGCCCCAGAGTTGAGCAGGAGGAAACGAGCGGCTTGGGGAACGTTTAAGAGCATCGAAGATGTAGTGAAAAGGACAAAGAACATCCGACTCCGTGCCCACCTTTTCGATTCAACGATTATTTCTGCCCTGACGTATGCATCAAAAATCCGGTCGCTACGCAAACAGGATGAAAGATCACTTGGCGTTATTGAACGCGCAGCCGAAAGGTTGATGCTAGTAGTATCCCGTATCTCGCAAATGAGAGAAAGGATCCGCATTTGCGACCTACGTCAACGACAACGATCGGTGGTCAGAGACGTCATTCTACACGCGAGGAAATCGAGAATAAAGTGGGCCGGAAGCGTGATACGCTTCAACGACAACTAATGCACGAGAGCCGTTACCGACTGGATTCTTCGGAATATTAAGCGCTCTACGAGAATACCACCGATCCAGTAGTCCGTTTTCTTCACGAAAGACATAGAAGAAAGACATGATGCTTAGCTGATCCCTAGAGCGAGCAGGACCCACTGGGCTAATCTTGAACGCAATAGGGAAAAATGGAAGTGCTGCTGGTAGCTGCTCGAGTCACTCAACGATCAACGGGACGACAGGTTATACAGGTGATACCTTGGCGTGAGAAAAGAATAGGTAGTAATTCAATGTTCTTGTCTTCCACCTGATTATGATAATATCAAGAGAAGGAACAATCTCAATATTATTGCAAAATAGGTTTTTGCATCAAAAATCAGTTCTTTTAATCGGATTAATATCACGAGGGAATACAATGAAAAGGGATCGCAACTTTCATGTTGTGAGATTAACTCTATAATTTTTCCTTGTTTTGAACGAGAATCGGTTAAAAAAGTAAAAAGAAGCCTTCCCTAATTTTGTAATACCTCTCTATATGTGCGCGTTGTGTTCACTCAGGCTCAACGTTGTTCTTTGTAGTTAGTTTAGTCATTCCTCAATTCATTCCTCATCCATCTATCCATTCATTCATTCATGAACCTACATCACAGTGCTGTGCAGATCTCAGCACTCTGATTCATTTTCTCCTAACGCGTGCCATCTGTGCAGATGTTTGGGTACTAGAGTGAGTTTGAATACTCCACGAGTTTATTTACGAATAACGGTAAAAGTCTTCGCTCGTTTTATGGCGAAATTCGATACAGCTCTGCAAAGGCGCTCTCAGGTCTTCAACACATGGACTCGCCCTCCTATGCGGTTCGAAGAGGTTTTTCTACTCAAGCTTGAAATCAAGTTGTTCGTGCCATACGGATGAATAGTTGTTGGACATGAGGGTGGGGCTTGACCGGCGACTATTTGTGTATTACACGGCCTTTATTAAATGAGGAAAAATTACAAATATGAACAAAAATGACACTGGAAGTCCAGATGCAGAAGATTTGAATAAAATAAAGTCAATATGAAAGCATGTATTGTGAATATTCGACATTTTAGATATTTCGTCACCACATTGGATTGAATCGAGCACTCACAAAAATGCGCTTTTTTCGGCGATTGCCATTGGTTGTCTAATTGGAACACTACCATGTACATATATTATACATAAAATTGGTCTTCGGTAAGTGTTGTTGACTGAAAATGAGTGTTCAATTCTTCTATTTCTTTTTTCCAATCTTCCTCTTCATTTGTGCTTCGGTTTCTCTTGTTTTTCAGTTTCATATCTTCCTAAACGCATTAAGAACTATGTCTCACCTTCAAAACGAAAAATTTTCGGATGAAAAAATTCGGTGCACAAAGTGTTCTCTTGAAACTATTGAAATTGATCCATAGTCTAACTCATGCAGATGCCTCCATAGAGTTAGAATTTTGTTCTTTTCTAATAAGCTTATTGCAGAAACCAAGTGGTAAATTAATAAAAGGACAGCTTATCATGGGCTAGTTGAGGTTTTGAATCTGCATTCGATAAGCTATCGACTGATTGCAAAAAGTTGAAGTTCAAAAAAAACCTTTTGCACAAAAGTAAACCACTTCAAAAGATTGTGTGTCAAGAGACTGGAGGGATTGAGGATAGTCCTCTAACAGGTCGTCCAACCACCTGCTGGAAAACAGTCAGAAGACTCGCTGCCAAGATTGACGAAATCCAGAGGATTTGGTTCAGAAAATGGCTCCGAAAGATTGGGAAGCTCGGGAAGCTCAGGATCAGCGACTGGAGCATTCGAAGCATTGTCAGAAGTAAGCTAAAGCGCTCAGTTACAAGATAGCTCGTGTTTACTTTTTGGACAAATAGATAGAAGAAAATGGCTTTGGAAGACTTATCAAGTGATGCGCTTGTCGTGTTGGTGCTCAATTGTCTAAGGTGCTTTATGCGGACGAGAAGATTTTCAAGTGAAGCACTTTACAATCATAAGAACTGTCTAGCAAAAACCATGGGCTGCAGTCATTTTTCGTTCTCTGTGATGGTTTAGGCCGGCATTTGCGCTACCGGAAGGACCGCTATCGGTCTTCATCAAGAGAAGCGTCAAAATCAACGCTCCGTCTATCAGCAGCAAATTTTGCGCGGCGTACTGCAGCCTTGGACTACTCAACACTTTGGCGCCGACGGTTCTACGCTTCGGAGGATTAGACTCCTGCATATTCGGCCGCTTAACGACTGCCATCTGTTGAGAGCTGTTTTCAGGCTTCTGGGGTAGGAACATTAGGCTGCCAAGGTTGTCGGGTCTCAGCCCAATGGATTACTCCGTGTGGTCCATGTGAAAAAACTTCGGCAACTCGTAACACTGCTGTAGACGCACGTGGGACGAGATTATGATGGAGATCTGTGCGAGCATCATTGGAAATTTTCGCATATGACACGTGCATGTACAGAGGCCAAAGCAGGAAATTTCGAGAATTTGCTGTAAACTTTTTTGCTTATTATCATAGTCGTCGAACTAAAATTAATCGTAAATATTCCTTCAACTGATTGAAGTTATTTGTTTATGCATACCCGAAAGAACTAATAGAACCTTTCTCGCACCCTATATATGCTATATATATATATATATATATATATATATATATATATATATATATATTTATAGACATTTATGTACATATATATACAAACATAAGAGCGCATGTGGCGCAGTGGTTAGAGGTGCTTTGCGTTGCACACAAGGTCAACGATTCGACCTCACGCTCATGGCTCACCATGTCATCCATAGAGTCGCTTAACCAGTATTCTGCGGCGTTCAAGAAGAAAGTGAAACACGAATCGAATGCTAGAAGTACTGGGATGCGCACAGTGAAACGAACAGCAATGGGATGATGGATCAGATAAAATAAATTGAAAATTACGTATATGCATGAATACATATATATATGTACGTATATAATATGGTAAAATGTTTTGAGCTTTCTAAGAGGTCTGGTATTACACATATCTTTTTGCGTACGACACCATTCTCGGGTGGCGGGCGGTTCGGACGGTTTGTGAAGAGAGGCTGCCGGCGTCTGCTTGATATTCACATTCTCATTATATATTTACATGCGTATCCTGCATGCACTGTTCATGAGGTTCTCTGGAAAATGATATGCAAAAGATCACATATGCTTGCGGTAATAAAGTTCTGGCGCCTAAAAATAAATGTGATTTCTTAGGGGTGACACTTTTTTAAAGCGGTTTATCCCTATGCACAAAAGTTGACTTGTGGGCTTTCTGTGATGATGATAATTTATAAAGCCTCCAATGACCAACTATATGCTATCTTCCCATATATCTGTCAATTGATTATTGGCAGCAAACTTTTTCACCAAAAGGAGCAAAGTGAACAGTGAGGAAGCATCTGTAATAATACCACCGATTAATCATTGAGGTACTCCAAGTGACGAGTTTGTGCACCAAAACTAGCTACTGGAAAACATGTGATTTTTTGTGGACGGGGCTTCGCCGTAAATGCGTTGAAAGTTGTCAAATATTGGCGCTAACGACGGTTAGACGCCCCAAGTGGCTAGTTTTTGCCTGTCTTCTGCACTGTGCAATGGAGGATGCTGTAGAATACTCTTCAGCCTCCATTTCTACACAACCTTAACTTATTTCTTTGGGGGTTCATATGCTACGATTCGTTACAATCCGCGCGCCGTCCCACCTCACTCAACTACTGTAGCGACCTCACCTCTCTCTGTGAATTTGCATTGCTGCATATCACAATGGAAATAAGGAAATTATTAGGTAAACTGAGGTTCTAAGGAAACATCATCATTAAGAAATAATGGATTACCATTGAAGAAGCTTCCACAAAGATAATTTCAGTCAAAAAGAACTTTCATATGTCAGAAAAAACCTTATGCTTCGACGAGGAAACCACATGTTTATGATAATTAACATGTTTGCAGCTCGAATATAACACTTGTTTCTTTTTATAGTTGGTGCTCTTATAGTCATTCGATAGCTTTAGAATTGCCAAAATAAGCTTGTTTTCTGGTTTCACCCTCATACTACTTTTTATTAACAGAAAAGAGATAACTTTTGATTTCAAAGTGCGTTGAATCAACTCTACAGCGGAATTTTTTTCAAAATACTATGCATAAATTCTGATTATGAGGGAACTTCATCTCCACGATAAAATGGAATTTTAGTGAATAAGCTTTCACAAACGTGTTTTTAGTGAAAAAAGTCCCCATTTCTTCTAATTCCAATGAGGGGAACGCATGTGACGCAGTGATTAAAGGTTCTCTGCATCGCACACAAGGTTGATAGTTCGACTTCGCACTCATGGCTCAGCAAGCCATCCATTCCTAAAAAGATGGTAGGCTTGTCTGAGAGGATACAGCACTGACTTGATACATCGGTTAGCCACCGCGAGTCACTGTAAAGACCAGAAATGCATTCGATCACCACAAACGAAGCTAAGAATTGAAGACGAATGCATAGTGCATACCTCAATGATTGAGTAACGCCAAACGCTTTGTCCTTTATCCCTTATTTTCAATAGAAAGAGCCCATGTATCGTAAGAATCTCTATTTTTCAAAGGACTGTGAGGAATGCAGCAGCATTGTGTGAAATGATGTCGTGTTTCTTAGCTTTTTTATCGAAGAGAGCTTCTCCACTAGATTATTAATAATTATTTGTTGGCTTGAAAAGTGGAGATATCAACTCTGGAATTGGTTTCTTAAAGTATGCTAATGAATTGAAAATTCTCGAAAGTAGTCGATGAAGTGGCATTGCATTGCAATGTGCAGTATCATTTATGACAAGCAAGCATTAGTTTGTAAATATTTTTCCATGGTTCAACAGAAAGAGCCTTACTGAAGTCTCTTCATCCTGATTCCATCTTTTGTTGATGACAAATTTTGAGTTACGAAAGAAGTTTGTGTCATTATGCAACTGCAACACTGGGAAGACTAGGCGTTCCAATCGCAAAGTCGATCGCTCCGACTGCTGCGCGAGCGACGGCGCGACACCGCCTGTCTATCAAATTTGATCCTCAGAGGGTTAGAGAATGTTAATCGTGTCTATGTTTCTTTTCATCTAACTTTCTTTCAAAGTATGAAAACTTACTGTTAGATTTACATGCTGAAAAAGCATTGCTATCTGTTATTCTGATTTCAACATGTTTCCATTTTTAAGCATTTGACACATTTACGACAAGGTGAGGCATATTTCAATCTTGCATGCTTTTGTAATCCCCTCCATACATTCACACCACTATACAGCTATATTTACGCACATCTTTATCGTACTAATATGATCCATTGAATTGTTCCAAAGAATAGAAAGCAATAAATGGAATCTCCAAATTGACGAATGATACTTTCTAGTGGTACAATGACGGTCTATGGTGCTGCGTCGGTCATCGCCACACTAGCACTACCGTTTGCAGCTCGAACTGGATTCGTTTATGTTTTCATCGCAAGAGTTCTGCAGGTACCCTCTACAAGTACATGCAAATGTATATATATATATATATATATGTATATATATATATATATATATATATATTGGCGCTTTACTGATCCGATTCACAGTGTTCTTTTTTTCTGTGTGGAATCCAGTACACCTAGCATTCAATTCGTTTTTTCGTCTCTCCTTGAGCGTTGCAATTTACTGGTTGAGCAAGTCTCCTTGCAATTTGAGGATAGTTTGGCTGTAGCGTTCCATAAGGAGATCGTTGTTGACTGCTGGAGAGGGCTGGGGGGGCTTAGCCCGACCGCGCTGCGACGAACATCACAGCCACTCGACCATAGCCCCGACATATATATATATATATCTTTATATAGGCTATATATTCTAAAGCCATTGCGCCTTACGAATCGTCTGTAGTGAGAAGAAAGAGTGGTGTCAAAACGAGCGTCAGTAGTGCAACGGTTCGAACACGCGCCGCGGATAGGGTCAATGTGGGTTCGAGTCTCAGCTGAAAAAGTTTTGCACATCACTCTATATCACTGGGCATATCAGAAAATCATACCATTGCTTAAGGCGGTCAAATAAAACGAAATCTGTTAGAAGGAAGAAAGTTTCTTCATTCAAGGCAAATGGTAATATTTTATTTCGAGTTTATTTGAGCTAGGTGAGGGCACCATCTATCAAAGTTTCTAATATGCGCGTTATAAGCATAAAAGTAATCAATTTGACGGCTTTTTCCGTATTCTGTGGAGATCATATTCAATGCTATGTTTTTCTTATAGGGTGTGGGAACGGCATTGTCGTTTCCTACTACCGGTCTTATTGCCTCGCAATGGTCAACAGTTCGAGCAAGTGGTACTTTCATAGCAGTTCTTTCGTGCCATGTACAAGTAAGTACGAAAAAGCCTACAAAACCAGTAAAAAGAGTAATGACAAAAGGAAAAGACCATGACTAGTAAAAGTAAAGAAAACTGTATGGCCCCTTCATGCTTTAGCACTTTATGCCTAGCAATCTCACTAAGCATTTGTTGTTACCGTGCGATAAATCCAGATCTTTTCAAGAAAATAAAGGTAAACGTCCACGAAAAAATAATGGTAAGCACAACCTATGGAAGATTACATAAAAAAACTGGCATAAATGCTTGCCTCCTAAACAAAACTTTACTTTCAAAACTTATCTCTCAGTGTTCAATGAGTAGATGTAAATATACTAGCAAAATTACAAATGCGTGTTTAACAAAATAATTTATATCGATATATGGCTAATATGTATGCGACAAGGTGTCCTACACAGAACTTATTCAAGAGGGGACATTTTGGTCGCGATGTTTACGCACTTCATCAACTCTTATGATTTATCCATGCCCTAGATTTTTTTAGTTACACTTTTCATGGCCAGTCGATAGATTATCAACACAATCATATGGCGAACCTCTGTGGAGAAGAACTTTATTGTGCGCTTAGAAGCATAGAAAACCTTTTCTCGACCGAGTTCATTGGCTGATAATATAACTGGCAAATGATCTTCGAAATTTCATTTGAACTGCCACAATAAATCAATGCAATTGATGAGAAGACATAAATAAGAGCACATCAGAACTATAATTAATTTTTACAGCTTTGCTCAATTTTCACTATGCCGGTTGCCGGTGCCTTATGTGAGTCGCCGTGGGGATGGCCAGCAGTATTCTACCTACAGGTAAGCGTACGAGATACTATAATTACCTTAACCAGAAGCTATTTATGCGAAAAATAACTCATTTTATTTGCTGGCTAGCCAGAAATTCTTATTTCTTCATAAATAGCGTGTAACATGAGTGTATATGACCGTTCTTCTCGTAATCACACTAATTACTGCTACACAAAACCATGTGATGTAGTGAGTAAAAATTTCCCCAAATAGACAAGGGAAGGTTGAAATTTCGCTGATTGTTTAGAAGTGATTGTCACGCGGCTTATCGCATGAGTGGAAAATTGACCAGGTTTAAACTTGTGTAACTGAATCTGTGAAGACATAATTTTCTTAATAATATTAGGTCGTTCCCTAAGTTTTGGCACCAGAGCAATACAAACTAAATTTGTTGACCACAAGTGATTGAAAACTGCATGATTCTGGTATCGTTCAACTGCGCATTTTCACAGCGAACATTTTGGCTTACAACTTGTCTATAGTTGACTCAGGAAGGATCATTCTTGGAAACGAATTTGCTTGCTATCCATGCACGAATGGCGCGCAAAAGAAAATACTAGTGAGGCGCGCGTAAGATTAATAGAGCTTGGGGCGTTGGCACGATTGCAGAAAGGATGGCTAAGAAGTGTTCGCGAAGTTCAAAGTTTGAGAGAATAATCTGTAGGACCAGTCGTGCTGAGAAAGTCCCTGCATAAATCTTGAGCGTCACTTCATAGCATTTTCTCTAATCGTCGTTCGTGTATGAGTAGCAAGAAAATTTGTTCCCAAGATAGCTCCACCTCAAGGCAAGTATTGGCCAGTTGTATACCAGAATATTCGCAAAAAATGGGCGATCGAACGACACCAAAATCATACAGTTTTGATTACTTCTAGTTAATGAATCTGTTGCTTATTGCTCTAGTATCAAAACTTACGGAACGATCTAATACAAAGGTCGCAAATTCGTCGCGAAACAAAAGTGTGCAAATATAAACATTACACCAACCACCGGGCCAAGATGATATAGAGAGTAGCTGAGGTCACTAGCAGTGCTTAACCCTTCAGCTACGTTCTGGCCAACCGCGATCTACGTAGAAGTAAGCATGAGAGACCACAGTAACCGCAGTTAGCTTGAATGTGCAAAATATAAGTGTTTACATTTGAAGATGGCCAGTAACTTTTTAGCCTTTTCACAACTAGCGTAACATGAACATTTATGAAATAGTAGCTAAAAGGATATCGAACCATCGACTTTGTGTATTTGAGGTGAGGCGGTTCGGGTGAAGTCAAAGACCGTTCGGATGATGTCCTTTTGATCGAATTGATGTTGAGGTTGGCGGCATCTGGGTGTTGCCCTATCCACTTGGACCATTCCTGTCTAAGGTCCGCGAACCTATGCAATATCATTTGCTCTCTGAGGTCATGGAACATCAGCATTATCATATCACATAATTACCATATAGATTATCATATAGTTCCAGAGAAGATAGCAAAGCTCCTTAGGAGGTTTGCTATAGACAGTTCGTTTTCACGAATTATGTGGACCGCAGCACATTTCCCATCCGTCTCTCCTTCTCGCAATAGTCGTCCATTGTGGTAGCTTGATTCCAAGCATGGCGGCTGGCGCAAGTTTACACACCATGAGTTGTAGAAACATTGGCAGCTGCAAGTGCAGCTGATTATATTTTTTGCGAACACATCCGCCCAACTTATGGGTGGTCGTCCTCGGACGGGTGTATTCTGTAGGAGTAGTTAACGTACAGACATATAAATTTGACACAGACGTCGCAGCTTTGTAACAATGATAAGCACGTGCAACTGCAAGCACGACACTGCACGCCAGTTCAAGATTATCCAGCAAGTAGGGTTACAAACAGTGGTGAAGTATTTAATACAATGGTGGTCAAGTGAAATAACACTGATAGAATGCCACGTACACGTTGCAGCCTGCACATACAATACATGCAACCTATCACAGCTAATGCGACTCCTGGGGCTAACATTCTCTGGTGCACCGACCGAGAGGATCATGGTTAACCGGCTGAGGACCACAGGATCCAGAAGGCGTGTCTGGCCTAACCCGCTGGCCTCGTCACCACCAATTACGTCTCTCCTTTGATAGATGATCGTGATAGTGATTGAGATGATAGTGATAGTGATGGTAGTGATAGTGATGATAGTGATAGCGATGATAGTCATAGTGATCATAGTAATAGTGGCGGATATGATAGTGATAATAGGGATAGTGATGATAGCGATAGTATGATAGTCATAGTGTAGTGATGATAGTGTTAGTGATGATAGTGATAGTGATGATAGTGATAGTGGTCATAGTAATAGTGATGATAGTGGTAGGGGCGGTACTGATATTGATCATAGTGATAGTGATGATAGTAATAATGACGATAGTGATAGTGTCGATAGCGATCATAGTGACAGTGATGATAGTGGTGGTTATTATACTGATAATGGCGGCAGTGGTAGTGATAATAACGATAGTGATGATAGTGATAGTGATCAAAGTCATAGTAATCATAGTGATAATGATCACAGTGATACTGGTGGCAGTGATAGTGATAATAGTGATAGTATGATAGTGACAGTGATCATAGTATTAGTGATGATAGTGGTAGTGGCGGTATTGACAGTGATCATAGTGATAGTAAAGATGGTAATGATGATGATTGTGGTAGCGACGATAGTGATGGTAGCGATAGTAATGATAGTGATAGTGGTTATAGCGATAGTGATCATAGAGATAGTGGCAGTTGTGATAGTGGTAATAGAGTAGTGACCATAGCGATGGTGATCACAGTGATAGTGATGATAGATAGTGATCATAGTGATGTGATAGTTTCTTATATTCTTCTTTGAGCCAAACACGAGGTGTTACAATAAACTTTACTTGACAGCTGACGTTTCGGCAGTTCGCCTTCTTCAAAGCCTGGAAAGGTCGAATTGTTCGCAATCCAATAAGCCAAACACCTCCAATACTCCCTTAGAAAAAATCACCAGACCTAGATTTCAACCGCATCAAGCACAAAATCAACTCTCAACATACTCGCGGCTTTTTATATGTGTTCCACCGAATGATTCAAGTGGGGACCACCGGTGAGATCACATAGGCTCGCAATGCACCTTACCCATCAAAATAACAGTCTTATATACTGACTAAAATCACGTGTGATAACGAGGCATTCCTCCCTGCGGTTCATAGTTGGATTGGTGGTATTAATCCAAAGTGCTTCAAGAAGTTTTCGCGCTGATGTTTTTTGTTCTTGCGCAAGGATGGTGACTTCATTCTCAAAATCAGCTCCGTCGTGTTTCTGTTCTCTATGCGACCCTAGCGGGGTGTTCCGTCTATTAAGACGCTTGTCAGCTAGGTGTTCTTCTATGCGGGCATAGAGCGGCCTACCCGTTTCGCCAATATATTTATCGCTACACGCTTTGCAAGAGATTAGGTAGACTGTACCTATGCTCATGCAATCACCGTCTCTGCCGTTGGGACATATTTTACAATCTTTCATTATACAGAGACGGTCATATAAGCGGTTGCGAACTAGTTGGCGTTTTAGAGTATTCGGTGGTATTTCAATAATAGCCACCGATTGCTCTAAAACCGCTTTTTTCAAACAGCGTTTTATAGCTGTACTAATCTCATTTGAAAAGAACGGGAGGATGAACGGGATTTTCCTTTCATTCAAGTTTGCGTTCGGAGGCGTACTATTTCCTCTAAACCTAAGCCGAGGGGCTACAAATTCATATCCATTAGAAGTGGCTATTTCCCGAGCCAATTTCACGGATTCTACTCTCTGCTCCTCCCCAGTACATACGTTGGCTGCTGTTCGAAACATGTTCTTTACTAGCGCCTTTTTCGTATGTGAGGGATGAGAAGAGAGATAGTGAACCAGGATATTTTTACTACTTGGCTTCCGGTACCACTTTGTGATGTAGCCGCTCTCGCTTAAGCTTATTTGCACGTTCAAGAAAGGAAGCCAGTGATCTTTTGGTATCTCACGGGTGAACTTTATATACTCTGACTGTTCATTCAACAATCTAAAGCAATTATCTAGCTCCTCTTGAGTGGAACAGATAACCAAACAGTCATCTATATACCTACAATAGAGTAATGGCCGGAGATCCATCACTGGTGCTTCCACTTTCGACATAAAGGCAATCGCTAGGCTAGGTGCCAGTCGCTGCCCCATTGCCAGCCCTCTGATTTGTGCGAAATAATTCCCGGACCATCTGAAGATTGAGCAGTTCAGGCACTCTTTTAACAGGACCATGAACTGCTCAATCGACAAGCGATACATGTTTACAGCTTCCTGGTGTTGTATCAGAAGCTCATGTGTGGCTTGCAAGGCGGAGTCATTCGATACGTTGGTGTATAGAGCAGTGACGTCGAATGACTCCATTACGTACGCACTGTCCGGGTTCGCGTTACGTAGACGATCCAGGAACATCTGAGTGTTTGTCAGATGGGCTGGAATGTGCCCTAGCAACTGGGATGTTATTAACGTTAAGAAACCATGCTATCCTATCCGTCGGTCCGCCTACACAGCTGATGATGGGTCTAACCTTGATTGGGTCGTTAGACATTAGATCATCAGTGGATACTAACTTATGTGTTTTAGTAAGTATAAGACAGGACATGTTGGTGACTGGATTCTAATTGAGAAATGATAGATGGTCTTAAGCCTGCCGCTTTTGCCGTACAGACCCACTCACTGTTTAATTTGCGGTATTGCTTTTTGAATTCCTTTAAAGAAGATGATCGGTTAAAGCGAAGCATCTACGAGATGGTTCATCGTTATGCGATATCTAACTGTGGAGGAATTACAACAGATTCCTCCACGCTGTATCACTAACTGATAGCCTATCTCCTTCCCTTACCTTATAACGTATAACTTATCATCTTCTTAAAGGAATTCAAAAGGCAAAACCGCAAATTAAACAGTGAGTGGGTCCGTACGGCAAAAGCGACAGGCTGAAGACCATCTATCATCTCTCAATTAGAATCCAGTCACCAACATGTCCTGTCTTATACTTACTCATAAAAACACATAAGTTAGTATCCACTGATGATCTAATGTCTAACGACCACATATCAAGGTTAGACCTATCATCAGCTGTGTAGGCGGACCGACGGATAGGATAGCATGGTTCTTGACGTTAATAACATCCCAGTTGCTAGGGCACATTCCAGCCCATCTGACAAACACTCAGATGTTCCTGGATCGTCTACGTAACGCGAACCCGAACAACGCGTACGTAATGGAGTCATTCGACGTCACTGCTTTATATACCAACGTGTCGAATGACTCCGCATTGCAAGCCACACATGAGCTTCTGATACAACACCAGGAAGCTGTAAACATGTATGGCTTGACGATTGAGCAGTTCATGGTCCTACTAAAAGAGTGCCTGAACTGCTCAATCTTCAGATAGTCCGGGAATATTTCGCACAAATCAGAGGGCTGACAATGGGGCAGCGACTGGCACCTAGCCTAGCGATTGCCTTTATGTCGAAAGTGGAAGCACCAGTGATGGATCTCCGGCCATTACTCTACTGTAGGTATATAGATGAATGTTTGGTTATCTGTTCCACTCAAGAGGAGCTAGATAATTGCTTTAGATTGTTGAATGAACAGTCAGAGTATATAAAGTTCACCCGTGAGATACCAAAAGATCACTGGCTTCCTTTCTTGAACGTGCAAATAAGCTTAAGCGAGAGCGGCTACATCACAAAGTGGTACCGGAAGCCAAGTAGTAAAAATATCCTGGTTCACTATCTCTCTTCTCATCCCTCACATACGAAAAAGGCGCTAGTAAAGAACATGTTTCGAACAGCAGCCAACGTATGTACTGGGGAGGAGCAGAGAGTAGAATCCGTGAAATTGGCTCGGGAAATAGCCACTTCTAATGGATATGAATCTGTAGCCCTCGGCTTAGGTTTAGAGGAAATAGTACGCCTCCGAACGCAAACTTGAATGAAAGGAAAATCCCGTTCATCCTCCCGTTTTTTTCAAATGAGATTAGTACAGCTATAAAACGCTGTTTGAAAAAAGCGGTTTTAGGACAATCGGTGGCTCTTATTGAAATACCACCGAATACTCTAAAACGCCAACTAGTTCGCAACCGCTTATATGACCGTCTCTGTATAACGAAAGATTGTAAAATATGTCCCAACGGCAGAGACGGTGATTGCATGAGCGTAGGTACAGTCTACCTAATCTCTTGCAAAGCGTGTAGCGATAAATATATTGGCGAAACGGGTAGGCCGCTCTATGCCCGCATAGAAGAACACCTAGCTGACAAGCGTCTTAATAGACGGAACACCCCGCTAGGGTCGCATAGAGAACAGAAACACGACGGAGCTGATTTTGAGAATGAAGTCACCATCCTTGCGCAAGAACAAAAAACATCAGCGCGAAAACTTCTTGAAGCACTTTGGATTAATACCACAATCCAACTATGAACCGCAGGAAGGAATGCCTCGTTATCACACGTGATTTTAGTCAGTATATAAGACTGTTATTTTGATGGGTAAGGTGCATTGCGAGCCTATGTGATCTCACCGGTGGTCCCACTTGAACCATTCGGTGGAACACATATAAAAAGCCGCGAGTATGTTGAGAGTTGATTTTGTGCTTGATGCGGTTAAAATCTAGGTGTGGTGATTTTTTCTAAGGGAGTATTGGAGGTGTTTGGCTTATTGGATTGCAAACAATTCGACCGTTCCAGGCTCTGAAGAAGGCGAACTGCCGAAACGTCAGCTGTCAAATAAAGTTTATCGTAACACCTCGTGTTTGGCTCAAAGAAGAATATAAGAAATTGTATTGTGAGCATGCCGAGGTTAATAGACAGTCGGTCTTGGAATGGTGATAGTGATAATGATCATAGTGATAGTGACGATGGTGACAGCGAGCATAATCGTAGCGGCGGTGCTGATAGTGTTAGTGATGATAGTGATAGTGTGGGTGTGATTGTGACGATAGTGTAGTGATAATAGTGGTAGTGATCACAGTAATAGTGATGATGGTGGTAGTGGCGGTATTGACAGTGATCATAGTGATAGTGATGGTAGCAGTAATGATCATAATGATGATGGCGATAGCGATGACAGTGATAGTGATCATAATGATACTGATGGTGGTGGTAGTGATGGTAGTGATAGTGATGATAGTGATAGTGATCACTATGATAGTGGCGGTAGTAATAGTGATGATAATGGTCGTGATGAAACCACTGATGAGTGGTTATAGAGACAGTGATCATAGGGATGGTGATCATAGTGATAGTGATCACAGTGATAGTGGTGGTGATAGTGGTGATAATGATCGTGATGAAATCATTAATGATAGTGGTCGTAGAGACTGTGATCACAGTGATGGTGATCATAGTGATAGTGATCACAGTGATAGTGGTGGTAGTGACAATGATGATAGTCACCATCACTATCATGTTCACTATCATCATTATCACTACCACTATCATTGTCACTATCATTATCATTATCACTATCATCACTATCACTTTCATCACTATCACTATGATCACTATGACTAACATCACTAACACAATCATCCCAATCAATATAACGACAGTCTATCTAAGAACTGACATGATTGGTGGAGGCTGGGTCAGTGGGTCGGGCCAGACACGCCTTCTGATTCCTGTGGTCCTCAACCAGTTAAGGCCTCGCTTAAAATTAACAACCCTTGCAATATAAATTAAGCCGTTCATGCGGTCTATCATGGCACTTATAAAGTGTTGTGAACGTGTTTTGGCCGATCGGCCTTGTTAGTAGCACGGTGCCTTTTCATGCGCCAGTTGCTTCAAGGGAGACAGCATATCTTATGCTGTCAGGGGCACTAATTTTAGGCGTCAGGATGCATTGATTTTCAGCGGGTCCTAAAATACAGTCGAGTATAGAGATGATATCAAATTTACCAACCATGAGCATTCGACATTGTCAAATATTGCGTTATTTTGTAATTTTCACTTGACACACGTGTAGTACTAGTTGTTCGTCGTCGGATCCTTTCTATATAGGGCCTATACTGCCCTACAGGGGTTTGGTTCGAACGAAACGTACCATGCTACTAATGAGGTAGAAAGGCCGAAATAGTGCTTGCACAATAGACCGCATGAAAGGTTTAACATATGCTGTCAGGACATTATAACGTCCTTACTTGGTGAGATGTGTTGGTAGAATCAATGGGCATTAATCAATATAGAAGGTAATAAACATTTAAGACACGGTCACTACACTCTGATATACCTAGTATAATGAAAGTAGTTCTAGAAAACGTTTGTAAGGAAAGTACTGTGTTTGCAAGATTCCCTACTTCAGGGTGCCTTAACAGCGTTGGCATTTTTGGCATTTTTCTTCTTCTACACAGATGATCCATCAGTGCATAGGTATGTAAATTTCTTGAAAAATAATATAAGTTAATGATTATTGTATCCTACTTCAAAGCCAAAGTAAAAACGATCTAGTTTTTCTTTTCAAAAAATGAAAGGTATATCCGCTTACACATGAATTACAGAAGTCATAAAAGTGAATTTTCTATAAGGTTGATAGTGAAAAGGATATGACATGTTTTGTGCCGATAGGTCTAGTGCTAATATAGGCGTCTACGTCCTATTGGGGCTCATCAGTAGCACCCTTCCCGCGGTTCCGTCGACCCCTTGAGGCTAAATAATCTCTTAAAGGAAAAGCGGTTGATAGCAGAGGCATGTTTCATTATAAAAGCCGCAAGCTTGACTGCCGATAACCACAATGTCATTTTGATACCATCATCCGACTTGGGTTCATTATTTTTTACTCGGCGTCGATTTCTTTAGAGGATTATTTGTCCTCAAGGAGTCGACGGAACCGAGGGAGAGTGTCACTGATGAGTTCCAATAGGGCGAAATAGGAGTCTATGAAGACATGTCATATCCTTATCAGATTATTTCATTTTGAATGGGTCTGTAAAAGAGCGGTTGATAGCAGAGGTATGTAAGTGAAAACCTGTCTATCATTTCTTGTACGTTCCAAAATGTTCACACATTGCTGACCTGAGATTGCCATGTAAACTAAGGATGGTGAGTTTTTTTCTCACCGCGCAGAATTGACAAGCTCGATTTATCAAAAATTGAGTCGAACCGATTTTTGAGTACATTGGATAACGCGCCTCAGTGAATGGAATTTCTATCGTTCCGTTACCCGTTGAACACAAAATAATGGCACCGAAACAACTATATACCTTCATGGTTTGCGGTCGCCAATATATTGAAGAAATGTTCGCTGTTGATGAGTATTATAAAGTAAACTTTGTCTTTCTTTCTTTCAGAAACGTTAGCCAAAATGAACTGAGAAAGATTACTGACGGAAAATGTAAACAGACCAAGCATGTCGCACCTTATAGGTAATATTATAACTCTGTTTCTTTGATTTTGTACACCATTTCTATTTTCTAGGCTGTTTATAATATATTTCATATCTATGGCGCCTTTATAAGGTGTAAGGTAGTAAAATCTCAGATAGTGCAGCTTGCATACACGATACATCCTTTTGAGAGAAACACTCAAGTTGACAAAAGGTTGAAGATTTTTATCCAGCTGCCTAAGAAAACAAAAGCTAAAGTGAGAACTCATCATTGTCTGAAACAAAACCTAGTCGAATAGTAAGAAGCCATTTCCTATTCAAGTAGCCCTGTGGTGACGGACTCTCGCAGGTTAACACGATGGTTGTGCAATGATTCGAGAGCTTATCTTGATCGGCAAAATAATAGTTCATTTAGGGCAATCGCTTGTGATCGATGCATTATTGCTATATGGCTTTCGTCTTTCGGAGGGAATTTTGGTTTCCAAACCTTTCTACTATATGGTCCAACCTATATGAATAAGGTTTGATTGCAGTTTTCAATATCCTCACAGATAAGAAAAAAAGTATCGAAAACAAAGAAAAATTTGATGAATATAGTCGATTGAAGGAGTTTAGGTGTCAGTGACCATATAAGCAAGTGACAAAGGCGAGAAACTAGCAACTTGCAAGATCAACCTAAAAACACTTTTCATGGAAGAGCCAGTAATCATTTGAAAGCTCGTGCACCTTTTTATAACGTTGTAGAATCCAAAATAAAATTATGTTTTACACCGGCCGCGCGGCTCCACTTATATTACGAGTAAATTCGCTGGAAACACGGAGAGCATATGAACGTGTAGAGGAAAGTTCGTAGTATCTAAGTTAATCGTTTTATCTCTTGTTTCTTCTAAAGCGGAAAAAAATCCTAATTGAATAACAAGTTCCACCCCGTGTACTTAACACATTAGGCTACCTATCGATCGCTCCGCGCCCAACGCTTAGATTAGCTCGTAAGGTAGCTCACCGAATATGTAAAACTCGATCCTAATTTTCCTGCTACACCGCAGTAAAACGGTCTTTCCCAAAAAATAAGTACAACATTGAAATAATTGAAACTCACGCTATCTAATGATTACTACTTATCTAGAGAGAGAACTGTGTCCGGCGAGGAATAAGCACTATTTGCTTTCTTCTACAACGCTGTCAAAAGAGTTTTTTCAAAAAGCAAACATATTTTTGACTTCTTCAAATCTTATTCAATCAAAAGAGTAAAAGCCATCTAAGAGAGGATTTTTGTCTGGCGAGATATAAGCGAAATCAGAAAAAAAAGTGTGATGGTGTAAGACACGTTTCATTTAGCACTTTATAGCGTTATAGAAGGGTTTATTGAAAAACCGGTTACGGACGATTCTAGCCTGAGATTTAAGCTTTTGAAAAATTACTAACACTTCTATGAAAAGTTCTTTTTCAGTGAATGAGATTGATATACTTTTGTCTCTGTCTAGTAGAAAAATACCGTAATGCGAATTTTCTACAGCCATGCAAAGTTATCTGAAATAAATTGACCGTTTTTGATTTTATGTCCTTCATTTCGACGTCACATCAACTGGTTTCGCGACAGCATTACCGTATATCTTATCAATGATCGTGAAGTTCACAGTAGGACCTATCTCTGACAGAACCACGTGTATTTCGGACAGATTGCTTCTCATCATTTTTGCTGCTTTTTCCCAAGGAGCGATGGCTATAGCAGTAATCTCCCTCGCGTTCGTGAGTTAGACTTACTGAAATTTTCGAAAGCTTCACGATTATTTATTTATTTTTTGATTATTTAGTTTTATGGAATTATAACTGTTAGTGTATTCTAAAAAAAAGTTTGACTTGCATAAACTTAGTAAATGACAATCGAAATTATAGTGAAACAGAAGCAAGCGCATGTAATCCAATCAGATCCTACAAAAGGTGTTATATTTGTAAGCTGTTTAATTCCAATTGAAGTGAGGTAAAGCGCAGTGCTTGGAGGTGCTTCATATTGCGCACGTAGTTGTAAGTACGATCCCGCTTCTCAAGCGATCAAGGCTTCCAGCCCTCCGAGGTCGGCCCAAATTGCTACCAGAAAGGATAGGAGCACTAACTTGATTCATCGGCACGCCATCACATGCCATTGTATAGGCCACAAATGCATTGAGTCACCTTTGACAGCGTTTGATGAAACTGATGCATCCGTACCTCTCAAGGATAGATCAGTCTCTAGAATTATGTAATTGTTTTCTTCTGTTTTCATTTTCTAGCCACGTGACTCCCACATGGAAGTCTTGGCCCAGCGCGGATAGTCACAAAGGTACCTGGTGCATTCCTAAGTGTTGGACAGGGAAATCAAACGTAAATCAAAAACGACCATGTGCTTTCTTGCGACATAAGTGGACTCAGTCGATGGATTCCCTATTTATACTGATTGGTATGTGAAACATTCAAACCCTAGTGGGAGTTGAATCCGCATTTCACCCATACCGAGATCGAGTGCTACTGTACATCACCGATACCTCCGCTCTTCTACCACTGTTTCCTCGATATAACTATCGTAGCTGTCTTTACCCAATCTTCAACGAGTCTGATGTGATAAGCATAAATCGTCGTTGTCAATAAAACTGGGTTTAATGCAGATGTCTGCTTATGATATCAAGTCCATTAAAGGTGGTTGCTGACGGCCACATTAGTTAGTATCAAAGAGACAGTAGTAGCACATTATAAGGCTATCTGCGTTCATCATGACAATCAGAACCATTGAAAGTAACTGAAAATTTTGTGAGGTTCACTATCAACGATGAATTGCGAGTCTTTCAATGAAGAATATCACAGCGTAATAGACTACATCTAGTAAGTCCATGGTTCTGTATGACCGATGTTCGCTGTTGTTCCAACCGTTCTTCGCGAGGAGGAAAGATAGCTGCTCAATTTAAACAACAGAACCATAATTTTACCATGAACTAAGATTTATTGGGAGCATCAGTTTGCTCTTGAGATGCCGCTATTGACAATGTCGACAAGTAACTTAGTGAGCTTATCCAATATCTTGACGTTATAAGAGAGTCAGTTGAGAATTCGCAAACCAAGAGAAGCTCGATTCCATAAACTTCCAAGATGATGGAAACGTGGAATCGAGCGAGTCGCAGGCAAGATTACTCGGGCGTGAACTTGTAAACATTGCAAAAAAGAAATGATGAATGAAGATCTTAAGTGTAGCAGAGTAGCAGTTATGCGTAAAGTTGCTAAGAGTGGAAAGATTGATCGTAGAACCAAAATTCGTGAAATACGAAACCGAGACGATTTTTCTCTGACGCTCCGACAAAGTAGTTACAGTTCCAGATGCGCAATAAAAAAATCACAATTACACCATTGATCTCATCATTTCTCTTACTTCTATATGAAATGAAGATTTGTCGCCCTTCTGATTTTCCATGTGAAAATCCGACACGATACTTCATTGGTGAGAAAGTGGACAACACCTGATAATATTAGCACTTTATCACTTCATTTGATCGACTATCACAGTGTGTTTTTTCGAATTAGTGTTCGAATCCCAGTACTTCTAGCATTCAAATCGTTTATTCATCTTCTTTTTGAACGTCGTAGAATACTGGTTGAGCGAGTCTCCTTGCAATCTCAAGGATGGCCTGGCTGTGGCGTTCCATAGGGCGTTCTTCTTGACTGTAGAGAGTTGTAGGAGCTCGGCTCCGCGTGCGCCATGATGAGCAACACAACCACTCGGCCAGGGCGCCCCCGGTATATATTATATACATAATATTCCCCTCGTAACTTCAAGCAGGAAAAATCTTTTTTATAGTGACATAATAATGTGTTTAGTCCATGGCGTACAGCGCTGACATATCCTTAAGGAATACGCCACACACTCGGCCCCATTCTTGATATCCTTCAGGTGATTGAAAGAATACTTGGCATGCATAATAAGTTACTGTAGATTGACGACGTATCAAGTTACTAGTTCCTATACGCGGCTCTTCATTAACCACGATTTTAGTCAATAAACTATGTCTTTTTTCGAGTCGCAAAATACGTTGTTGATAGCCCCTTTTTTTAAGTCTAGAGTGACCAGCTGACTGCAATTTAGTTCGTTGAGCTAAGATAATTTTGATCTCTCCAAACTGTAATCAACTATACCATTCCAGATTCTTAAAAAAGTTCTATGTGCTAAAATATCGGCTGTCAAAATAAATTGTTGCTAACAATCTCGTGTTTTCTCATAAAGGAAAATTGTAATCTATAAGTTAGCGCTTACGTCCTCTTAAACAGCCCTAGTAGCCTACGCAAACACGACTGCGGGCTTGGTTAGGCTATAGCGTGAAATCAAACTAAGAGCAATTTTTTTACCACAGAATTATCTAATTTGTAGCGGACAGTGATCTAACGATGCAAATAATGACTACATATACTTCAGATCAGATCACCTGAATTAGGTCAGCTCGCCTACACTCTGGCTATTGTGTTTAGTGGTGTGAATGTGGTCGGAACAATGAAGTGCGCACAAATGGTAAGACCGACTATTGTGATATTGTATTCCTGTAGTGAATATGATGTGCTTGAACTTGAAAGTTAGGGAAGAAAGAATAACGAAGAGGGGAACGTTCACAAGACTGCAAGATAATGGAAAACAGAAGGATATTGCTTGCATCTATTTTATATTCATCTATGGCACATAAGTGGAATGAAATATGGGACGTTATGCCATTTATTCAGTACTATTTATTTAGTAAGAGGTTAAAAAAGAGAAGAACTTGAGCGAAGAATTTTTTTGTTTCCTGTTGGTCTACAAGTTGAAGACTAAACGATCGCGGCTATTGTTGATCGATTCTTAATCTCTCTCAAATTACTTCCAATGTTCTATCTAAATGTCTTTCAAGGACAGAAAGAGATCGAAATTTCCATCTGGAAGCTGTGTCCAGAATAATCCTACACCATGGCATGCTCGACAGCTTTCCCGTGGTTAAGTTTTTGTTTGAAAACAGTGGAAAGAAGACGTGTGGCACTAAAAAACACAGGCTGCACAGAAAACATTAACACATTGAGGACCATGTGGGGCATTTCATCCCACACCGCGCGACGTAAGATCTCCTCAGTTACTGTAATGGTGGCGTCGCGCGCCGTGAGAAAGGCAAGGAAGCTCGTGAGAAGACAAACTCTAGACAGCATGATGGAAGCCAGTACACAAACCCATGTGCTTCTGAGAGAGCATTTTTATCATGAAATGATGGAATTTTATCGAAAAAGTTTCTACAGAATTTTTACAGTAAAGAGAACATCTATATCTTCCTTATTTCATCTACATTTCTATTGTTTAAATGACAAAACTACTTCTCTAAATGATAACCGTATTGATATTGACCATGATAGTGATAATCAATATGCTTGCGATAGTGTCACCAATACGAAAGTGATAATACTTGTTACTGTTTTAGCTGTTTTTAGGATCTGATAAGTACACTTACACAGCGCTAGACATTGCAGTGACCAACAGTCGAATTTGTAGCGGATAAAATGGATCATACTTTCATTTGATAATACTTGTGGTACTATCAACGGTAGTAATATTGATAATGGTAGCGAAAGTGATTATAATGATTATAGTGATAACGATAGTTGAAGTGATAGTGATGATATTGATAATGATGATAGTGATAATGTGATAGTGATAGTGACAGCTTCCTAGTGAGTGGTTGTCCATACCCAGGGCGTCCTCTACTTTACCTTTGTTGCCACTGTCAATTTTCGCACGGTTTCAATCACCTACCGAGACGACGGCGTGGAATGATGGTGCTTGCTACAAGAGCGCGCAGGCACAACGACTGTTTCGCTCACAGACGCAGATGCCCCGGCTAGCGAGTGCCGTGAAAGCGACGGCGCGATGTCGCTTGCCTATCAACGGTGGTCGTCTAAGTGTTAAGCTAAAGTGTGCACCTTGACCTTCAGAAAGCTTTTTTTTCGAGATTTACAAATTTACTTCGAGGGCAAAGTATCAATGAGCTGGTCATAAAATGGTGAGATTATGATACATGGACGAGAAAGACGGTAAGGTAAACTTCAACATTGAATCGAAAGAATGATCTTGTAACTCACGTGAATAACGCGAGCTTGTAACGCAGTGGATAGAGTCGTCTTGTAGCATGCACTGTATAGATTTCCGACATGATCCCATTCACAACGTCAACCATGTTAACAAATCCTCGATATCGTAAAGTTGACTAATTGTCCCAGACATGTAGCGAAAGAAGAAACTTCCTTGAAGATCAGCAGGTCATTGCATGATGGAAAAGATATAGGTTTGAAAAACTTTTCGGTGCTATGTATGGGATCTAATGCGCTGCATGTCCTTCGGAAATTATTCGAAGCGAATTCTTTCTCTTTTATCACCTTTTGTTCGCGACAAATATGAGTGCGGTTGATATTATTGAAGATAGTTGAACGATATAAAAAATTCACTTATAACCGCCGTTCTAGAAACAACTTGTCACAGTGATGGCGCCTACGAAGAAGATAAGCAGGAAAATATATGTAAATGTACTCTTAACCGTGTGAGTCATAAAAAAACCACCTATATGTTCAATTAATTGTACTTAGAACTCAAGTATCAAGCGAATATGTAAAAGTTGTCCCTTAATAATCTTAGTTTCTTTATGGTGTTCTACGCTATATTTGATTTTTTGCAGGTGGCGCGACAACATGTGCACATCGTCATGACGGTGATTTCATTCTTTCTGTGCATTACCGTTCTCCTCATACCAGTTGCTGTTAATATTGTTTGTCCAGATGATACGCCAGAACAGGTACACATCACTTCTGCCCACTCAGCCAATTTTCCTTGATATCTTGATGTTCGTCGGCAGTCACATTTACTTATTTCTGCTATTCATTTATCTTGTCATAAAATGTCTCAAATATGAAAACTACAGCAAGGCCCTAGAAAAAATTTCGTAAGCCATATGCAAAATAGCTGTCGGCTTAACGAGGTTTGATTTCGGCATGTGATCGATAAAGGAAACTCGTTACTGTTGATTGCTGGCAACTTCGATACCTTGTATAGCGGGAAGAGTGATGGCAGAGTAACGGTCAATGATGTAGAGTGGTAATGCGCGTCGCCAGTACGGAAAAAGGCGGGTTACACTCCCGCATGAAATTCAGGGTTATGCACATCAATCAGCATCCTTGGTTATAACGAAGTACTCAGCAAAAAAATTAAGGTTTTATAATTCTATTAGTAACCCTTAACATCTGATGTGGACTACACACTGTCCACAGGCGAGCGACCAATGACCAGTGGAAGCTACAAATGACTTATTTTTCATAGGTCATTATAGTGTATGGAGCGCTTCTCAAATCTATTCGTAATCAAAATTTAGCTTGTGGAACACAAATGTCGTGGTGGGCGCTAGTTGGGAAACGTCCTATTTTGCGTTTATAGACATGAAAGATAAAACCTCGACATGTCACTTTGGAATGTGCCATCCATGACGTTGATTAGCTTTGTTAGAGGTAAATAAATGCATGTCCGGTCCTTATAATTCCTTTCAGTGGCCTGCCGATGTATCATGTCAGTGCTGTTATCCTTCCATACAAGTCTGGTCCCATTCTACCAAACCCGGAATCATGGCATGATCAACTTTGAACACGAAAGCGTACCATGTCACGTGATATGTTGCAGGTCGCGTTACCTATATACACAGTGCCACATGCGCCATTAGAAAATGAAATATGCTGAAACCGTCTTGAAGCAGTGTACTGAAGAGTCGTTGGGCCGACAACTGATCCATACTTCAATTCTTATTGCTCTAATTGATCATGATTATTGTACGAAATATGTATGTGTGCAAAATACTGAAAGCGTGACGCATAAGGCGCGAAGCACTCCCAAATGCTGACAACAATGTCTTTGTTTGATGGACCATAATAACATAGGGTAGGTAGTGTCACATACTTCATTTCTAATGAACGATAGAGCGAGATCTCTTCAATAACTGTGTGATGCTTACAACCAACAAGCTCTTTAATTGTCAAGAAATCGCTTGCTATCAAAAACCAGCATGTCCGTAAGCGGCGAAAACTAGATGTCGCCTGTTTAGACACGCCATGGAATGGCTGAGCACTTACTGGCTCGATCTCGTTCTCCGATCACACGGGTTCGCAAGTTTGTACCACACTTACTTGGAAGGTTGCAGAAAGGTACATTCAATTCAAAAGGCCAGCAACTGTCTTCAGTAAAGGCGAAAAAGAGAGCACCAGAACTACTATTCCACGATTACAAGAAGAATTGTCTAAGCTAGCAGTAAATATGCTGGAGAAAGACACTCAGATTGCAGCCGAATCCACATGTGATTCTGAGGACCCTTGTGGACGATGAGTTTAAGATGGAGAAAAAAAATTATGTTTCTGGTTATGAGGAAGGCTTAATCCCCAACAAGAAAAACAGTGTCCATTATCAGAATGCGAAGAAGAAGAAAGAGAACGCATCGTTTTTTTAAATTGTATTTTACGCAGTTTACCTCTACATCTAAGATGTGAGTTATAGAATTTTTTACGGTCAACTCGAATTCTTCCATCTACCATTCGGAGGTCCTCAAACTTTTTTGGCTTTGACCATTTTTTCTATAATTGTCGCATTTAAGGGTGTTGTCGAATGCTGCTCAGGTCTGATCTTCATGCCGGTATAGCCATCCCTGACCCACTCACTTGGACTGCAGAGAGTGATTTTTCCTAGTTGTCGGCCTAAAAAAAATTGAATTGAAAGAGCGACCTTGTCGAAACCACGGCATGGCCAATAAGAAATATCTTGAGAAATGTCTTTTTCTTCAAATAGAAACTTGCACGAGTATAGTAATTCTTCACCTCAAATTCGATGGCTAATGTTTCGGCGATTTCGTCTCGTCAAAGTCTGAGCGTACTATATCATAACATATCCAATTATTGGGTCAATGTTTCGTATTTGTACTAGAAGTATCACTCAGAGTCAATTCGATGGTTTGATACTGCTATTATTCAAAGGCACACTGCTAAAAAACTTTTCTGGAGAGGTCACCGGACTTTTGTGACACGCTGCGAAAATAGAATCTCATTCAGACTAAAGATAATTCAATTCATAGAGCTATATTACTTCTTGAGATTGGGCACTCCACTTTATTCAGAACGCTATGCACGTTCAACGCCTCTACACATCAATGGTTCACATACAAACTCACTTCTAAATAATGAACTTGGCTTATTAATTCCTCCAGCAATCGAGGTAGGCCGATAATCAGCACTATGGGCGGAGCAAGTGGTAGGATAACATGGTTTTTGAGCTTCATATGATTGCAGCTGTTGAAGTTCGTACAAGCTCAGCCAATTTATCCAATAGCAAAATCTTCCTAGAACAGTTAAAGCGCCCACAGCCATACTGCATTTAGTTATGGAGTCATTCGATGTTATGGTCCTCTACACGAGCGTTTCAAAACGCAGCAGTACAAGCCATTAACTGCTGGTAGAAAATTAAGAGACAATAATTAGGTATGGCTTGTCGACTCAACAGCTCTAACTCCTTTCAGGGAGTGCCTGTGCCGTTCAAACTTGTAGTTTTCAGAAAGATCATTTGTACAGATCGCAGGCCAGCGACTGGCTCCAAGACTTGACATTGTCTTCATGCCTGAAGTAAAAGCCCTAGTTCTTTGTCGTGATCCATTACTCTGCTGACGACATCTAGATGGTTTTCTTATCATCTGCTCCACACGGAAGATGGGCATATATCTGATCTTTTGAGTAAACTGTCAAAGCGTTTTGAGTTCATACGAGGAATGGCCTACAGAAAACTTGAACGTTCAAATATACGTTTCTGAAAGTGGCTGCATAAAGAGATGGTATTGGAAGTCAACCAGTGAAAACATATTGGTGCATTATGTTTTTTCTCATTTTTCATACACAAAAAGGACCTTACCCAAAACATTTACCGAATGCTTGTTTGGTGAGATTATTTTCTCGGGAGGTGTGGATAGAAGGAAGTCACTACGTTTAGCGTGAAAATAGTCGTCTCAAATGGCTAGAAACGGTAGCCACTGAAGCAAGGTCAAAAAACAGAAACAGTCAATATAGAAAATGAGGACACTGATGTTTTCCAAACTTAGAAGTGAACATTCTTTTGAAACTCTCTTGCCTAAGGAATAAATTAAGCACTGCCACTAGAAGAGTCAGAAAAGTGGTCTGAGAAAATCTGTAAGAATAATCATAAAGATTCCATCCAATACATTCCGTCACCGACTGATTCGGATCCACTTCTGATATGGATAGTCTATATTAGGACAGTGGTACGTAGTATCTCTTAATGGGAGGGAGTGAGACTGTATGGATTCACATGCAAAATACCAGACCTCTTGTACGGTATGTGGCGATGGATAAAGAGGCAAAACGGCAAGACTGCTTTGAGTCTACATCAGCGAGAACCTAGAGGAGAAATCGAAAAATTGGACAAGTACTTCCTTGGATGTGCATAGAACAGAAAGGTACAGCGGTGATGACTTCAAGGTGCTAGTGAGATTATTGGGCAAACTTAACGGACTGTTCTATTATGGCGGCGCCACTTGAGGCCATCGGTAGGAGCGTATTCTTTGCTGTTATCTGACGCATGTATGATTATCTTATAGCTTAAATTAAGTGAATTTTGAAGGTATATCGTATTTCTCATATTGCTTGTATTTAACGCCGTACCAGTCAATATGAGATTTGGTTTAACGTTTGAAGATATCCGCTTGATAGATGTTATTTATATAACCAAATTTTAGCCATTAGATAGAGCAAATCTTTCTGATTAAGGAAATGTGTTAGCTCTTTAGAAAGAACTGTACTCATACCCTAGCTGACTAGAAGTGTTTACTGAGTATAAAGCCCAATGTTACTTCGGTTGTTACAAAGCGTGATGAAGACTTTTCCGAAAGTTAAATATACCATTATGATCGGAAAGATTTTTACCATCTAACGATTAGAAGTTAATTACAACAAAACTGTTATCCAGTGAGAAATCTTCGGATGAGAACAAAATTTTTTGACTGGTACGGCGCCAAAAATAAGCCATTTGAAAAATTGAACACGCCATTTAAATTCAGATTTGAGCTATTGATAAACTACGGAAACGTTTTGCAAAAGCAAAAAATAGAAGTGGAATCGCCATAACAGAACATTACCAAAATTAAAACGTAAGCGCGAGAAACCTTTGGTGTTTTTTAATAGAACTGCAAAAGTCCAAAAATAAATAGAAGGGGAGATTATCCGGAGATAACAAATAACTTGACGCCATATTTTCGGTTTTTTCTTAGTCTGAGTGAGGTTCATTTTTTACATTGTGTCATAACACACCGCTGACCTCTTTCACATAAGTAATTAGCACGTAGGTTTCTATCTAAAAGCTAGCCTACTCTGTTGATTCTGAATCATACTGTTACTACGTATATGGATTATTAACCGAATAAACAGAATTGGCAATTATAGTACGTCCAGGCTCTAACGAAGACGAAATTGTCAAAATGTTAGCCATCAGATTTGGAAACAGCACAATCTCGTACAAGTTTTGTTCAAGAAACAGAAAAAAAAAACGGCGATTGCCATAGCTATCATAACCAATAAAAAACAAAACTTAGCGTGCAGTACTGACAGCGCTCACGAAAAGAGTGCATCAGCAATCTAGTGTGGTCGCTTTTAGAGATTTCTGGAATGCTTCTCATTAATTCAAGTCAGATCTATTATATAAATCTAGCATGAAGTCTTAATACTATTGTCGTAAGTTTTCAGTGGTCTCGTTTCTTTCTTGGAGTGGCTGCAATTATTATCATTTCAAATATTCCGTTTCCATTCGTGGCTCGCAGTGAACCAGCACCGTGGACTAGCGATAAGGTAAGGAGCCCTAAAAGCTGATAAAAAAATCCATCGAAATCTACTGCAAATGTGAAGCCATGGGCACAACTTGTGGGCTATCGGTATTTGTGTGGTATCAACTAAAGCGCTTCTATCTTACTCTCTAGTTTTTCTGCACACCACATCTTATCCATCAGTATGAAAGAGCTAATGTTGGCCGATAACAATGACAACAATGCGATTAATAATATATTGCCGCTTATTAATTTTATTTTAACTCGTTGACAACGATCTGAGCTGTAATTAGCTCAGACCGCACGCCGCATGTGCGGCGGCGCGACGCCGTGGGAGTGTTTATTATCATGCCTTGCAATGGAAATATGGGAATTTGTTTGGTAACCTGAATACTTAGAGGATATTATAGTGATTAAATGATGTAATTCAGCAGAACAGATTTCTATAAGAAGTTTTATGTGAAGACAACGCCCATATACCGAAAAATCATTTATGTTCCAACGACGAAAGCACATTGTTATAAAAGGGAACATATTTCCAGCTGTAACATAACTTTGTTTCTTTCTTTATCTTCCATGCTTTTCAAGCCGTTTGATAATCATATTTTACCATTTACTAACGATAAAGTTCCTTTAAGTGACAATAAAGATCCACATTTTAGTAGAAAAGTACCACAAGGTCATTTTAGCCACCTCGCTCGCCGCGCAGCGGCGCCGCATGGTGCGCAGGGTTTCAACGTCGTTGTGAACGTGTTAAACGACCCGTCTTCATATTTAGTTATGCCGATCCGATACTTCTAAAATTCGCATCGTCATAAGTAATATGACATATTAAAATTTGAGCGTGGTCATAATGAAACACTCGAAATAAAAAAATATAATATCACAGAAATACCAGCCAAGAGCAATCAAGTGTCGAAAATTGCTGATCTTGTAATTTTTCACTTGCCGGCGATTATGTGAATCGTCGTTGTTGCCTACCTCTTTATAGTGGAAGTAGGTTCCCTCGAGAGGATTGGCTAAAGACGAAGGATCTGCCCAACTGACGAGGTTGCAAGGCCGAAACACGTGTATCGGCCTGTACAAGAGCCCATTAACAGACCACATGACATGTTGGCTCGATATTAATTATACTAATTATGAGATATAACATGCAAACTGTTTGAAGAATTTTGGACGATGATGCGAGGAAACCAATTTAAGCTAGAAGCATTAGGATCGGCACAATAAAATATGATAGCAGGTCGTATAGATACTCAAAATGTACACTTAAGTTGAATCCGATGTTAGTGCTTTCAAAGCAGATTCGTTACAGTTCGTTTCAAATTACCGTCGTTAAGTGCTTAACTTCACCAGCACTACTGCTGGGAATATCAAGCTTTCTGTTCCGGTTCTTGCGCTGATAAAACTTTAACTGCAGATTTATTTATCATTGCCCTATAAGAGTCAGAATTTAGCGGTTTGCAAAGTTTTCACTTATGTTTCTGTCTACGAATAAAATTTGATTTTAGATACACGTTTTACCGCAAAAGATCGGCACAGTTGTGGTAAGCGATGAGAAACGGGGAGAAGGAATTTAGTACGATATCGGAATTTGTCACAGATAAAAAGATTTTTCAAACATTTTATCTGGATATCCTCGTTTATAAACTTGAATCGTCAACATAGATTGAGACTGTTCAATAAAATATCGGCCGTCATATTAGCTGTTTCTCCTTCTTCAAATGGTCATATTTTCATAAGTTCTACTTAGTCACTTTCAAAACCTTAACAAGAGAACCTGGCAGACGAATCTTCTTTGCATAATAAAAAGCTTCTCTTTGAGTATTCGCATTTTGTTCTTTCTAAGTAAATGATGGGAATTAACCGCGTAGAGCCTTACATAAAAGAGGAATATACCTAAGATGTAATCTTGATTCGTCTGGCACGGGATGTTCTCAGAAATGCACTCTCGGCCGCACACTCTATATCGCTGAGTAGTCATTGAGGTGCCTACTTAGCGACTAGGTATGTGACTGAGACATTTACGTCAACTCAGGCGAGGTAATAGATCCTATGAAGTGGGTGAGGTGTTGGGTAGCTTTTGCGCTTTTCTTTTTACAGTTTTCCAACCACGGGATTAACAATATTGTTGATTTGGCTACCAATTCGCAGTATTGGAAACGTAAAGATTATTCACATAGAGACTGATTGAAAGGTGATTTAGTGACTAATTGCTTTGCTGTATGCTATCTGAATGTACACCAGATGGTATAGGATGGATTGCAGAAATGAAAATATGTTTTAACACTCGAAAACTAAGAACACTGAGTGGTACGCAAGGCATTCGACGTCACGTCGGAGTAAACTCGCGTTTCACCCAATCCAAAGGTGCTAAGACTTTATGCCTTTACGCCATCGATCCTTTGCTACCACTTTTTCTTTGGTATAAAGTACTGCTACTATTACTGCAAGCAACCGAACCTCATCGCCTTTGTTTTGGTAATGTTTAGAACACCGGTTCAATCCCCACCTAATGTCGTGTTTTGCAAAGTATTAAAATACTTATATGTATACATATACGCATATACGTATATATATATATATATATATATATGAGCGCATGTGGCGCAGTGGTTAGAGGTGCCCTGCGTCGCACACGAGGTCAATGGTTCGATCTCGCGCTCATGGCTCACCAAGCCATCCATCCCTCCGGGGTCGGTAAATTGGTACCACACAGGTCTCAGACTTGTCTGGGAGGATAAGCAGCACTGACTCGGTTCAGCGGGAGGCCTCCGCGAGTCATTGTAAAGGCCAGATATGCATTCAATCACCTCAAACGAAGTTAAAAATTGAAGTTGAATGCATGGCGCATCCCTCAGGTATTGATCAACGCCGAGAGCTTTATCCTTTATATATATATATATATATATATATATATTCCTGAAAAGTAGCAAAAGTGTAAAAATTCCATGATTTGCATTTGGTAATCAGGATCAGTTATAATGGTCTTCTATGAAAGGGAACCGTAGGGTGAGACTACTTCGTCCGAAAGGACTCTTCTAAAAAAGTGGGCGAACGACCGTGAGTAATCGATTCGACTCGTGGGCACTGAAGGAGGCAAAGACGTCGAATCGTTGGCCTAATAAACGTTATTACCAAGTTTGTATAAGCCGAAAAATTAAATGTATTGATTATTAACGTTGTAATTTTATAATCGTTGGTTTATTGAGTTTTGAATTTTCGAGTATTCTAACATTATCCACTACATCCTGGAATCTTTTGGAAGCTAGTCAAGTTTCCAGCTCCCTCCAGCTCATCTCTGGAGAAAAATCGCTAGTTAGAAAACATGAGAGTCAGTCTTCTTATTTAAGTCCAGCATCGTTCCGCTGCTAGAAAGCAATAAAATTGAAAGTATTATAGGTTAAACAAGAGAGTGCTGAGAATGCTGTATATACGTGTGCATAGCTGGATGTAAGTGCTTGTGAGTTCTATCTTACAATATCCTATCTCCTCTGCAGTTTATAAAATGTCTTGGAACCTGCGTGGAAAGGCAAAAACAGTGGATTGATATCTTGCCAGAGAATCCGATTCTCTCTATGACCCAGATGTGCGTCCAGCTTTACTAGGTTACAAATGGCCATGTACCTAACATGTCCCTTGAAGAATGATGTTTAGTGACCTTCTTATAGAGACGGTAAATTCTCTCACGTTTGAAAAGAAAGTTAGAGACTAGAGCCTGCTTTTATTGATGAGCTTCTCACAATCGGCGGAACATATAAAGAAAGGCGGAGATTCTTATAGGCTCATCGTTCGACTTCACAAAGACATATTTAGTTGCAATTCCATGCCCACAGTCTCACAGTTCTAAGAAAAACCGATAAGTACTTTGATAAAATAAAAGGTACAACCATAGCCTGCTTGTCTGCCGAATATCAGTGTTGCTACGAGAGCACATCAGACAGTCTTGGCGTAGTATAGAATAATGAGGGTGTCAAAAAAACTTGCTTTGATGTACAAATTCCTGTGTTAGATAAGTTTCTTGAAAATTCTGATTTTCATCAAAAGGTAAAGTATTTCTGGAAGCTTCTTTCCTGCTTCAGCATGAAGATATGAAATCAACGGGTCAGTAACTTTTTCCAGCACCGGAAACACCTTCATCAGCATTCCTTACTTGGAAAAAGATAGATCAAAAAGATTTTGCTACTATGCTACTACTTACCACGTTGGGGATCAGGTCGACTCCCTGTGCAGTAGGCGGCGAGACCGCGCGACGAGCGTGGGAGTAGCTATAACATTGATGTAGTTTTCCAATGGGATTGAATCTTTATCTTCATTAAAGGAAGTTCACTCGTCATTAAAAGACAAAAAAGCCAGAAATGACTTTAATAAAACTAGTTTCAGATAAAAAATGCCAACACAATCACGAAACTACAAAAGTGTTCGCCAAAAATAATACTGCACATCGCAATGCGATGGCATTTCATTGATGATTCGAAAGAAAACTTTTTGTAATTGATGGATTTTAGGAATCGAACTTCTACAGAGTTGCAGTCTGTTCAGTTGTCTTAATTGTGATAATTTACAATAAAATCACTTATACTTTGACTTTATAAGGTACGACGTCACTGGTCTGGCTGAGAGACTTTATAAGGTACGACGTCACTGGTTTGGCTGAGACAGAAGACGCCATCCTTTTCACGCTGTTTATGAAACCGGAGAAGAACTGTTCCTTGGAACATACGTAACAGAGGTGTCGGCGGCGTTGGTATCCTCTTCAGATCGAATTTGGCCGTGAACATCGATTCGTTTGAACGGACTAAGAATCCGTATCGGACGATTTCGGTTGAAACATGTGGTTCTATGCCAGCTTTGAACATCTTCGTTGTTTACGCACTAACATCAAGCTATGATGAAAATCAAAGCCTTCTCTATGAACCTCGAAAAATTTTTTAGAGAAGATGATACTTTCTTCAAGGTCATTGTCGAAGATTCAAAAGCAGAAATAGTACCTAGGAGAACGTCTGAAGAACGTCACATTGGGACCCACGTAGTAGAATGGAATGAAGAGGGTGAGAGGCTTTCTGAGTTTATTATGACGACCCAAACCATCCATGGTAACTCACGATTCCAAAGGCCACACTCTTAGCGATGAACGTGGGAGTCTTCCTATGGAGAGCACCATAACGAAAAAAAAAATTAGTAAATTGAAGGTTTTGCCTGACCGATGTCGCTGTTGTTCCTAATCCCTACACGAAATTACACCATCTCGTCCTTTGCGCAACGTTCCGTTTTTTTGCGAAAAGTAAAGAAAGCCGCTAAATTCAAATAACGCATTCCCAGAACTATGATTAACTGGGATGTTTTCAAATCATTAGTCGGCTCCTGGGGAGATACCGCTGTTGAGAACATCGACGGTGAATACGAACGGCTCATCAAACATCTTCACGTTAGCCCTGTGAAGGCCGAGAGTCCCAAAGTCACGAAGAGACCCTTGTCTCCGCAGACACTCGAGCTGTTACGTCAACGTGGAATCGCGCGAGCTACAGGCAACCGAAACCTTACGTGCGATCTTGCAAAGCGCTGTAGAGGAGCGCTAAGAGAAGACCTCAAAGAGAGACGAGCAGCAGTTGTGGCAGACTGCAGAAGCTGGGACCCAGTGAGGCTTCGCCAATATAGCACCAAAATGATTGCACTCCGATGCCGTGGCGGTACACTTACAACTTCCAGAAGGGCCGATATGCTATATCGTTGGTGAAGAACAGAACAACACTCGGTCAGGATTAGACCAGAACACCTGAAGAACCTACCGCCAGTTCTCATCAACACCTTGGTTCAGCTCCTCACTCGCTACCTGTCAGAATCAACGTTCCCAACCCATTCAATGAAAGACAGCAAGACCCTATTGTTTTCGAGAAGGGAGACCTTCACGACATAGGCAACTATCGCCCAATCTGCCTGTTGTCCATTGTCTATAAACTCTTGACTCTAGTCATCCTGAACAGGATTGACAGAACACTGGATGAAGGACAGCCACGCGAGTAGGTAGGGTTCCGAAAAGGATTTAGTACCATAGACCACATCCACACGATCACAAGACTCATTGAAGTTTCACGAGAGTACAAACAACCACTCTGTCTCACTTTCATCGATCTGAAGAAAGCCTTTGATTCAGTGGAAACAGAAGCGGTTATAGAGGCTCTGGATAACCAGGGCGTCCTACTCGGTACGTAATGATCCTTCGTGAGACTTTATAAAGATTTCACGACCAAAATAACCCCATTCTACATCAATATCACCATTGACGTAAGAAGAGGGTTCGACAAGAGCAAGATACGATTTCGCCAAAATTATTCACTGCCACTTTCCAATTGTCATGCGAACATCAGAATGGACGATGTGGGAGTGGAATTTGACGGTCAGCAATTGAACCATCTTTGCTCTGCTAATGATATCGCCCTCATAACACTGAGCATCAGCCAAGCAGAACGAATGTTGACCGATTTCGACAACACCTATGGAAACATTGATGTTGAACTAAGCCTAATGAAAGCGATGTTCATGAGGGACGAAAGGGTTTGAATGCCCCATTCACGCTCAACAAAGCGATAATCTCCGAATGCTCCAGTTACGTCTATCTAGGTCGTTGAATCAACATGATGAACGACCTAGCTCCAGAGTTAGGCAGGAGAAAGCGAGCATCTTGAGGAACGCTTAAGGCTTAAGAGCATCGAAGATGTAGTGAAGAGAACGAAGGACATCGGAATCCGTGCCCACCTTTTCGACTCGCGATTATACCTGCTCTATCGTATGCAGCGAGAAACTTGTTCGCTACGTAAAGCAGGATGAGAGATCACTTGACGTTAATGTACGCACAGTCGAGAGGTCGATGCTAGGAGTCTCTCGTATCTCGCAAATGAGAGAAATGATTTAGTTCCGACCCACGTCAGCGTTCGATGATCAGAGACGTCGTTCTACATGCAAGGATATTGAAAATAAGGTGGGCCGGACAGTGATGCGCTTCAACGACTACCGGTGGACAAGAGCCGTTACCGACTGAATTCCTCGGGACATCAGGAAGTGCTCTACAGGAAGACCATGGACCGTCGGTCCGTTTTTTCATGGAAAGAATATAAGAAAAATATGATGCTCAATGAATACTCAAAGCTAGGAGGACCCACAGGGCTGCTCTTGCACGCGATAGGGAAAAATGGAAGTGTTGGTGGTACCCGCTCGAGTCACTCGACGATCAACGGGACGACAAGTGATACAGGTGACACTTTGACATAAATATCACTTGAGCGCTGTAACCTGGAATTAGTCCTAACTCTCTTTTCATAACTCCTCATTTTTGAAGGGAGGAAACAAATGCTGACGAAATGGATTTGTTTTGAACTCTCATCAAACAATTTCATGCTTTCTTTTTGATTTAACCAAATCTCACTGAAATTTATTATTAAATCTTTTCATGAGCAATTCACCTTTATTCATTGTTGCAGTTACGCTTATCACTCTTAAAGCCAAAAGTTATCCCATTACATTCGACTTTTTTATGGACCGCTCTGAACACTATAACCTGATAATTTATTTCAAGCCTTTTATGAGATCTGGTATGCATGCTAGACTTATGTTTCGGCTTTAGATGCTACTGAAGGCTCCGTGCTACTGATGAAGCTGAAAGGCTGAAACGTAAGTCTAACACTTTACAAGTGCCACATCAAACCTCACAAAAGACTTAAAATATGTTATCAGTTTATGTGTCTTGGTAGTAGCAATGAAGCAATACTAAATCAGTTCTTGCAGCAGACAATTCACTCCAACTAGTATATTTAGTGCCATAGACGTCAGACAAGATGGCCGATTCAATATATATATCTTGTGGTTATGTAACTACTTATTTGTCTTTTCTGTTCATCCATTAAGAATAAACCCTGGAATGTTATTTGCGGAATAATGCAGGTTCTTACATGTAACTAGAAAATGCTACATGCCAGCTCATAATAGACTTCATCAAACTTTCGAGACGGCTTGAATGCCTTTTCTCAACCGCGGCTTTTTAAATTGTTCTGTTGAAGCATTCGCTCAAAGCCCCTCAAGCCTTTTTAAGCTGTGTTCTTATTTAGCGAACCAAGGAACATAATGACAGCGCAATGTCATTGATTTAGCTCGTCAAAGTAATTACTCGTTACTACATGAGTATAAATGCCATGCGATGGTTAAACTACAGTTGCTTTGTTTGAAAACGAGAGCCATTATCATCTACACTTCTGCCTAAAAGAAATAAAATTCTTTGACTGGCTGCTTGATACTAAGGAGTTCTGAGGGCCATGAAGTCATTAAGTCACCTTCACTCAGGGGTTAGTTTTTGGAGCATTTTTCACACTGATGCTTATCAGGTTGTTAGAAGTCAAAATATACGGCAAGTAAAGTGGATGAGACAGAATTCCGTAGCCCAGCCCATGCAACCGTTGCAGCGTTGATGGTGTGACGAGTTGCCGCACGTTACGGTGCAGAAGAATGGAGCCCTCTTAGTTGACCATTGTGGAGTGTTGTCGTTTAGTCTTTTGATGCACTACGCCGATTGGGTAGATGTACTTTGCTGCCGTAATCATATCATTCTCGTCCAGAAAACTGTAATGGATCCAACCAACAGCATATCATCAAGCTGTCAGGGCGACCTTTTTAGGTTCAATTTCTTTGAGAAATTACTGCGGAGCTCCATCGTCGTCCAACCACTGAACGGCTATCGACGGTTGTCTTAGTGGATCCCATTCTCATCACAAATTTTCAATATGGTCGACTACTCACAAAGACAAGCAAGTGTTGGAAATGGAAAATCTATTCAATGCCATTCAACATGAATTTTGTGCCACGTCTACTCAAGTCAGCTCTACAGGTTTGCCAATACTGTCGCGCAGCCGGCTCTTCTATTTTAGTTGGATGTTTTTTTCGATGATTTTTCCATCTCGGAAAAAAGATCAAGTGGGATCATTCGTTTCAGTCTGATCTTTGATGTGTTTGCCAATTTCGCGCCCACATTTATGATATACCGAAATGCTTCAACAGAGTTTTCTTTACGGTGCTGAACATTCCTCATTCTTTCAATGAATTCTGAAGATAATTCGTTTAATTTTTATGAGAGCTGTTTGATTAGAACCGAATGTAAAAAAATGAAGAGGAATGGGTTAGTATAGTTTACAAACTTTACCACTTCTTTTCTGGATAATGTAATGGATCATTTGTTGTCTGCGGTAAATGGAGTTCCTTGTGACTGAGCTCAGATTTCTCGAATTGTAGGTTAAACCTCGTGTAAATGCACAATTGACCACTTGTATTATAAATTCCATGACATTTTTTCACAAAAAAGTGGGCATGCCATATTTAGTACTCCTTATCAGTAGCGTTAATACGTTATTTATGGAAGACTATCTTGCACAGCTCTGCAGATATTTTTGCAGGCATAGTTATTTTTGAGCCATGCGTGAGGTCTGTCATGGGCACTTGATAGTGCAATACCGTAGTTCGGCCTTCTTGCCTCACAGTTGCAGAATGTCGCTCACTCGGTATCTCGGGAACTGCCAATTACTTAGAGGAGTCGACGGAAGAACGTTTTACACACTCCGATAAGTGATGAAATACCGAACGATCAGTGTGTATGTGTCCTTGAGAAATGTCATTCACGGTTCAAAAATAACAGCAAGATGTATTGATATTTGATTGAGATCTTCTGAAACACCTGAAACGAAGGGCTTTTTTACAGATATTTTTCAAGTCCTATTTTAAGTGTTATTAAGACTACGCTCAAATTCCAATAGATCCCTACATTATTATTTGAGCCAACATGTCATGTGGTCTGGTAAGGGCACTTATACAGCCCGATAAACGTGTTTCGTCCTTACGGACTCGTCAGTCGGGCAGAACCCGTCGTCTTTCGACCTTTTTATTAGTCAGTTCTCTTGGGAGCCTGCTCTCCCTGCAGAGAAATATCAAAAACGAACGTTTCACACTCTATGTCAAGTGAAATTTTCACCTAACATAGGGTGTCGTACACTCAATTTCTCTTTGGATGGTATTTTTATCATATCATACCTTGTTTCAAGTGTTTTATTGAGACCACGTTCAAATTTCAATTGATCCTTTGATTATTATTTAGGCCAAAATAAAGGTATGATATCATAAAAATGCCAGCCCAAGAAAAATCGAGTGTACGACACCCTGTGTTATACTTGACATAGAGTGTAAAACGTTCGTCTTTGAAAATAGGTTGAGGAGAAAGTTTCTGGAATTTGTCCATAACTTTAGACATATTCGCATGTTTTATATGCGATTCCACATGGTTTGAAAGCTCGTTTTCTTGCGCATCGATTGATATATAACTCTTCTATACTGCCGCAAGATGGAACTGAACCAGCGAACAGAAACGACTGTTGATGCTTCACGAGTACAAAGTGGGCACAAATGCCGCTGACACTGTTCGTCGAATCAATGAGGCATGGGGCGAAGGAACTGTTGGAAAGACAGCTGTCTACGACCACTTCAAGGACTATTAAACTATTGACTATCAACTATTGACTATTAATTATTGACTCACTGACTATTAAATTGTCTTTTGTTCAAACTTAATTGATGCATAAATAAAGTTTTTATAAGCAAATTCCGGAAACTTTCTCCTCAACCTATTATCTTTCTGTAGGGAGAGCAGGCTCTCACGAGAACTGACAAATAATAAGATCGAAAGACAACGGGTTCTGCCCAACTGACGAGTCCATAAGGACGAAACACGTGTATTGGGCTGCACAAGAGCCCTTACCAGACCACATGACAGGTTTGCTCAAATAATAATGGAAGGATCTATTGAACTTTTCCAAGTCTTCATAAAAGCGGCATCACAAACATGCTGATCCACCATAATTTAATGGCATTTGTTAATAAATGTAAAGTTTTCCAAAAATCACGAAAAATTGACCACTTCCAATCGCACTGGCCTACTGTATTGAGAATATCATGAGCAGCTTCAGATGAACAGAAATCACAAGTGTGAAGAGATGCTCCGAAGATATGAGTTTCATCAGAGGTGATTTAGAACGCTTTCACCGCACCACGATGGGAATGCCACTGGTTCTCGCGAAGTTCGTCTAGTAAATCAGCGAAGCAGCACAATCATCATACAAAAGCCAGATGAAAGTTGTTTACAGCAATTTTACTTATATGTCTTCTTAAACTCTATCTGACACGATGTTGATGAGAGATTTCAATTCAGTTACTATTTCGGCGCTTGTGTCTCCTTCAGAGCGGGATTGACTCCAGCCGATTGTTCATTTGCCGTCATCATACAATGTTGGGTCATCTTGGTCGTATTCATTCAAATACTTTGAGAGCGAAGTCACGCTCTAACAAAGTCTCCTCACTTGGCAGTGTCACTATATGCAGCACGGTTGTTGATCTGCTGCTATTCAGTACGATTCACTCGGCAATTTTTGTGGTGATAAATCTTTGATCAACCTTCTATCAGCTTAATCAAGGAAGACGCTAGCTGTGGAGAAGTTGAATGAAACTTTTATGAAAGGGTGCTTTAATATATACGTGCTAATCCTACTGAGACTACTACAGGATAAATTGTCTTCATGAAAACTATTTACCATTAAAGGAAATCAGTTAGATGGTACTGCAGAGCGTCGTTACTTCGGTTCATGACTGCGCTGAAAAAGGCAAAGACATCGAAAAGTTAGCCAAAAAAGTTTTCAAGACTTTGTTTTAGTTTGTCATTGAGGCCTCACCGAACATGAATGCTACACTTTGTAGTTTTTATACTTTGATTCTCTTTTACGAATGATACACTGCAGTATTCGATCTACCAGATTGATGAAATATCACCGCATACCTTTTCAAATAAGTATATGAGCGTATGAATGACCGGCGATTCTATCGGTGCAGTCGTTTCCAAAAGCTTAACATAAATGAAATATAGTTGGAGATGAGAGCAACTACGAGTGAATCACATTCGTGGTAGCAATTTTGTTCGAAAATAATACATGTAGAGTTAAGAGAAGGATAATCATACATGTAGAGTTAAGACAAGGATAATCAGTGAGTACATGATGTCATTTTGTTGTGTCATTCAAAAAATCATTGAACATTTTTCTTTGAGTGAATTCATTCGCAGAAGATTATGCCATTAAGTATGTTCGTACAACCATCATCAATCTTCCAATCAAAGATAAAAGCTAAAGTTATGGTATTGATGAACCTTGAGATTTGCGCTAAGCGTTCTTCAATTTTAACCATAGCTCGCTCAAAATGATTGAACGTATCTGGCCTTTACAATGGACTCGCAATGCTCTACAGATGTAACATGTCAGTGCTCATATCCTCTTAGACCAGTGGGATACATATCAACTCAGCGGCCCCGCAGGGATAAATGTTTTGGTGAGCCGTTACTTCGGAGTCAAATCTTTGATCGTATGTGTCGCAGAACACCTCTAACCACTGCGCCAGACGCGCTCTTTCCCTTCAATCAATCTATCGATAGAGGGAAAAAGGTTTCGGTTGGCCAATGCTATCAACGGCGATGCCTATCGCTATCAGTATAACCACATTTGGCCTGCGTTTTTGAACGCGCTCACGAGAAAAACTTCTTAAACTTGTCTCAGATCTTTGAAATGCTCATTATACTAATGCGAACAATAATTTTTTACTGAAGTTTTGAGTGCTTATTAACAAATCCAACTAATTCTCACTATCTGTTTCACTTCAGCAGTATTCGTTTGGATTAGGGTGTGAATTTGCTAGACCAATCACTTTTGTTGCCAATCTTACACAATTTATTATCATCTGAGAGTATGCCAAATCACCGTATAATCAAGTTTTTGGTCGGCAATAGTTACAAATATTCATTGGATCAGTTTCTTACATCGTCTTCAGGGAAATCCGTAAATTTTTTATATTTGTGCCTCTATTTTAGCTCGATTCAAATATTGTGTCCGGATCAATTGAAAAGACCCCTAGCCGAAAGAATCCTTCGCGAAACGCGATCTGTTTCGGACATGCAGTGCGGTGAGGTTATCGAAACGCCCTAGCATAGCTGTGACAGCACTGCTTGGTAAAACAGTTACCAACCAGCATCAGTATTATAGAAGTTTCATAACATCGGTCGGCAAGAGAACCAATGAGAGTGATGACATCTTGAGATACAAGGCCGTCATCAGAACCGGATCCAATGATCACGTCCTCGACATCATAGAAGAAGTGTTTCATGCACTCTACCTATAAATACCGTAGCACTACCAAGGCGCCAATTTGCACGTTGTTCTTGTTGTCCAAGGTCCCAACAAATCTTGTGATCGCCTTGTAACCAACGAAAAACTTTGAACGTGAAGATCGCCATAAATCACATGAAATGAAACTCTTACCATAGGAAAAAGGTCCTTGCATGAATGCCGGTTTCGTAGACTTAGTCCTTACCTCCTCATTATCAAGCTAAGAAGCAAGTCCTCCTATAAATTCATTTTTTAGGAGTTGAATTCAGAATTGAAACATCAGCACAAATGAGTACGAAATGGGAAGAAGTGGAATAGGAGATCAAGGTAAAAGGACGCCTCCGTGTTGCTGTTCTTCCTTCGTTAGTTCAAGCACCATCTTTTCTTGTAAAAATCATCTAGCCACAAGCTGGAACGAGATATCATCATCCAAGAAAGAGAAGAGTCGCGCAGACGATGTTACTCTCACTAAATCTAAAGGTGTTGAGTAATATCCATAACTTTCGTCTCCAAGCGATATTATTCAGATGCTGTCAGGTTGACTGGGTGTAATGGCGGTATCTGCACACTGAACCAAACTCTTTGACGGTTGGCTGCCGAAAGTCTTGCTGCTTTACATCAAAAGAGTGGTAACATGCGCTTCCGGTATGGGTAAAACGAGGGTTCAACGCCCGCCTGAGGTCGGAAGTTTTGCATATCACTCGGTATCTTTGGATAAACAAATATAACATTCCGCACTGCTTATGAGAGCGGTAAACTGAAAATTCTTCGTTAATTCTGAATAAAATTTTCCTCACCTTCCAACCCTCGCTGGTAACACGTTGGAAACGGCGTTGAAATCCTGCTTGTCGCGCTGCCGCGCCGCGCCGCCACATATGCGGCGGCAGCAATGACGTTGTGGTACTTTTCTAATAGAATATAGATATTTATCGTTACTAAAGGAAATTTTGTTTGCAGTAAATAAGCAAATATGAAAGAAGAGACATCCTCGGAACTCCTTGTGGCAGGAATGGACCTTTTCCATTTCTCGATTCACATCTTAGATACTGAATTCCTGATTGAGAGAAGCTACTTACAATTCTCCTTATCTTGAATTTCGATCTAGGGTAAATTATGTCAAAAAAAAATTTTTAACGCAATGATGTCAACGGCGACCTTCTCGGAGCTGGAGTTCACAAATTACACGTAGTTTCCGTGATCCATATGACATTTTACTACTGAAAAGAGAAAGCATAGGTCAAAGGTGGACATCGCTCGCCTTCATGCTGTCTGGGAAAGTGACTGGAGGGAACAAAAGTAAATTACACATGATGCTGTGTACAACTGAATTGTGCTACGGATTATCAAAAAATTGGCTTAGGAGTATCACTGACCCCCATTTTTAGCCTTTATAAGTACGAAGAGACCTTCTACAACGACGGAGCGAATGCATTCCTTTGATATTTGTCGAGAGGACTGATCCGACATGAGAACTGGTCGGGTGCTTTTGCAGATGCAGTACAAGAATATTTTTCCATCCGTCTACACCATTCTCATGAGAAATCGGTTTTGACAAAAGGACATCGACTTGCCAAGGATGTTAAAAGTCGCAATGCAGTGGACGTTAATTCACTTGAGCGGAAGCAAAAGTGCATACGCATTGATGAAAATTCTGTTCTCTTTGGTTATGAGGGAGCAAATGAATATTCTACTTAATTCGCTGTACAAGAGTTTTCCATAAGAATGTTAGAAATCATTTGAAACTTGAAACTCCGACTAGCGCGATGCTCTGCCAGTTTTTAAAACACCTTTTATAGCACTATGAAATCCAACGTAAAATTATGTTGCCCACGTCCACGCCGTTTTTTTTTATCTTGCCTATATTTCGTTGGACAACACTCCTTTCCTAGACTGCTGTAATCTTTCGATAGCACAAGTTTTAAAGAACTAAAAACTTTGTGGGCTTCTGGAATACCTCTTTTGATAGTGCTGTAGAAGGAAGAGAGAATTTGTCTTTTACACCTCACCGGGCAGAGCTCTTTCTTTAGACTATTAATAGTCATCCGAAAGCATATGTTTCAATGACTCCAGCGCTGCGCTTACTTTTCGGAAAGACCATTTCACTGCGGTGTAGCACGGAAAATAAGCGCGATCTGCACATATTCGGTGAGCTTGATTACCGGTTAATCTACGTGCTGAAGGCGAGGCGATTGATCGATGCCCAGAACGTTAGATATGTGGGGTGCAGCTTATTATCAAGTTGAGAGTTCATTTTTCACTTTGACAGAAACCCTAAATCAAACTACTGACTTATATATTACGAGTTCCTCTACACACTCATGTGCTTTTCTCGCTTCCAACAAATTATGCGCGCGATAAAAAGGCAAGCGAGCCAGAAACATAAACATGTGAACATGTGAAACAGAAACATGTTAAACATAAATCTTCCTGAATGCTACAGCGCTTAAAGAGATTTTCCACAAAACGCCTATGTAAGGCGATAGCCAGAGATTTAAACTTTTGAGTGATTACTAGCAGTCTTATAGAAAGTTGTTGCGATGCAAATGTGGTCGAATGCTCATTTGTTTCCTTAAACCGAATTGAACCAAAATTTTTACAACTTTCGCATTAATGAAGAAATCGTGATTTTTTGAAGGGTATCAGTGAAGCAGAGACGATATTTAATAGTTTCAACGACGCGAGAAGAAAGATAGGACTTCCATAAATAACAGGAAAACCCGTTTCATGGAGAATTTATAGTGTAAAGGTAAACAGGTTCCACTTGTTAGTTTTCGGATTGCAGAGAGCACCTTGCGTACCTTGGAAGTTTAATGAACATAGAGAACATTGGAAACGAATTAAGCAGAAGAATAAGAGCAACATGGTTACATTTGAGTCGTTTGAAGAAGCCACCAATCAACTAACGGATGCAGACATTGTGCTCATCCTTTATATCAACAGTCGGTACTATTCCCCTATCCTCACGCATATTCGCAAATAAGCATTTTTGATTTTTGTGAACATTTTAGTAGTCACTCGGCAGTTTGAGATTCAGGAGTTTCAACGGCGTATTTCATTTCTACTATAGCATTCATTCTATGCTGTAAAAGTGAAACAAAATTTTATCTAGCACTAAGGCATTTTTGAGAGTAAAGACTTTATTAGAATTCGCTGATTATTTGATAGCAAAAATTTTGACAAAGTTAGTGTTGCTTCTGTTTTTCCGAAAAAACGTATTACTGCGCTGTAACACTAAAATTAAAAATTTTATTTCACGTGCGGCGCGTATAGCTTGTGCGAGTATGTGGATAGATTTTACAACATTAGCATGAAGCCATCGCGATTTCGGAACATTCGCGGTAAGCGGCATCAAGTCACGGCTTCTCAACTTTCTCACAAATGTTTCCTATCTTTCATTGAATTTTCTTATTTTTGTATACTTTTGCTCTACCAACTACTGAAAAAAAGCAGTTGAGTTTTTACAAAAAGAGGACGTGCTAAACGTTGATGCAAGAAAGGATATCGAATGTAGGTTCAGTTCTGCTCACAAAGGGTTTGGCGTTGCTACAAGTTTAGGTGTCGCGACAGGGTCAGGATTACTGTTGGAAACTGGATTGAGAACATTCACCTTTTCTTCGTATCAGCGGTTTTTTCACCTTTATTTCTAGCGTTTTGTTAAGACCGCGCTCAAATTTCAATAGATCCTTTCATCATTTTTGAGCCAACTTGTCATGTAGTCTGGTAAGGGCTCTTGTACAGCACGATACACGTGTTTCGTCCTGTCAGACTTGTCAAGGCAGAACCTGCTGTTCTTTTACTTTGAGAGGTGCGTACCAAGTGCCAATAAAAATATTCCTCTAGCTATAACAACGTACCACGAGATACTTTTGATTTTCCGCTTATACAGTACGGGATGAAGAAGCGATCCTTTTCGCTAGGCAAGAACTTTTCATAAGAGTGCCAGTAATCATTCAAAAGCATAAATCTCTTTCTACTGCTCTACGTGACTGTTCATTGAAACACCCTTATAAAGCTGTAGAAATTCAGGATAGAATTATGTTTTGCATCGGCCGCGCAATTTTACTATTACCTCGCTGGAGGCGCGAAAAACGCGTGAGGTTTGAGAAATCTTTTAGTCTATAAAAAACATTTCATCTGGAGTTTCTTTCCGAGCGGAGAAAAAGTTGCTTATTGAACAACAATAATTACACTTCACCTGTGAGCCGCCTAGGCGTCATCGATCGATAGCCGTGAAACCGCGGGCAGCACCCCTGTTCCTCTCTCCTCCCCACCTCCCCTTCCCAGCCTATAGATTAGCTAAAAACAAATGTCCGCGTATGTGAATCATTTTTATTTTTCCCGCTATAGTGTAGAGAAAAGGTCTTTCCAAAAAATAAGCACAGAGTTGAAATTGTTGAATCTTACGCTATCTACAAGAGTTCAATGGAAAAACTTTATCCTATTTAAAAAGCGCGTGTATGAAACACAAGTATTTTCTTTCTATTACAGTGTTAAGAAGATTCTTTCAATAAACGGCTACATAGAGCAGTAGTTAGTGATAAAAGCTTTTAAATGAATACTGACACTCGTATGAAAAGTTCTTGTCCAGCGAGAGGGTTCATTTTCTCATCCCGTGTTGTCTAACGGCAAAGTATTATTCTTTTCAAAATTAAGCACAACGCTGAAATCGATAAGATTTGTGCTATCGAATGATTTTTGTAAGTCTGAGAGAAAAGCTGTATAATCAGCGGAAAATGCTTAAGTGTGGAATAGAATTTTATTTTCACTCTTACAGAGTAACACAAAGGAAATTCAGAAAATAAAATACACCGTTAAGACTTTCGAATTTAAGCTATCACATGACTACTTAAATATCTAGAAAGAGGAAAAGATATGTTTCTTTTTGAACAGAGATGCGGATAGAAGACAAGTACTCAGCTCTCTTCTCAGCACTTTGTTATGCAGCAGAGACATGAGCTGACGCGTGAAACCATGCCAAGAAATTTGTACAGCACCCGCAGAGTACGCGAAGTAGCTTAAAATTTCATAGAGAAGAGCTGCCTGTGCTGCACAGTAGTACTTAATAGTAACTTTAGTGATTTTCATTGATTTTATTGAATTGGTTATTTTTAGAAATTTTTCTTCATTCTTATTGTTGCTGAAGTAGAAAAAAAAACTTGCGAAAATATTTCATTCTAAATTTGCGCGCGTACTTGTCTGCTTTTTTTGCAAAAACAATGCCGCTCTTATCTATGGAATTTCAGAGCAAGTCTTCCACTAGTAGGTCTCCAACTAAGTTCCCGAACGTGATCCAGGAAATAAAAATTTTCCTTAAATACAAATTTGCCTCTTATCTATTTTGTATATACTTAAGAGAATTGAGTGGCTAGCAAAAACACGGCCTCAAGCGGGAATCGAGCCCGTGTTTCATCCATACCGGGGACGCGTGCACCTACCACTACACCACACAGGCGAATTTGCACCACCTTTCAATCTTCTACTTCGCTATGTTAGCTATCAGCTACAACCTTTAATAGGCTTGGTCGGGTATGCGATTTTGCTTTATAAACCCAGTTGGGCTGACAGCCATTGTAATAACTAATACTAAAAGCTTCCAGTCCTTCTTTTTATTTTTATATCATTTTTATTTTTTCTATTTCCCTTAGGTATACACGAAATATCATAACACTGCGAAAAATGCAGCAAACTACTAGAAATTTCGAGTATTTCCTACTCAGAGCAGAATTTTTTACCCATAGTTTTGTGTATGTTTGCACATACTCGTTCAACAATCGCAGATTCGGAAGATTTTGGAAAATGCAGGCAAGAAACGGAGCAAGGGCAATGGATTCCGCACGATCTTACACAAGCTTAAGAGAGCAAGAAAAAGCAAATTGCGCAAGCTCGTCTTCGTCTTCATCGCCGCTCTTCGTTTTCAGACAAAATTGTCACCACTGATGAGAAGTGGATCTTCTTTAAGAGCCGGCATCGTCCATATCGTGGCTATCACCAAGTCATTAAGGAGCAGCACGCTGAGACCAAATCTAGTAACACCACCACTGAGATCAATCAATTTGCACCAAAAGCAATGTTAATCATTTTTCGGGAGCGATGTGGGCCGATTCATTGTGAATTGTTGCAAGCCGATCAGACCCAGCAGCGCCGAGCGAAATTGTCAGCAATTGGACCTTTGCAATCAAGCACCGTTCACGTCACCGCCGTCGCCAAGTCATTTTGCTCTAAGACAATGGAAAGCCACACATTGCCCAGGAAACAAGGAAGAAGATGACCGATTTGGGCTGGGAGCTCCTGGATCATACCCCGTATTCATCAGATCTGTCTCCGTCCAATTTCCATCTTTTCAGATCACTGCAGCACTTGTTGGATAAGAAGAAGTTTCGAGACATCAATCATTTGCGTCGATTGGTTGGTTTGCATCAAAGAATAGTGAGTTTTGTGAGCGTGGAATTGATTTGTTGCTGGAACGTTGGCACAATTGTATCCAGGTAGAAGGAGAATACATCGATTAATATTTTTTATGATATCGATTACTTGGAAAGATTTTTTTGAATTCCGGATCAAATTCGGTGACTCAGCGTGGCTGGCGTCTACCATTGCATTCCTAGTTGGGAGCGGTTGTTAGACTACGAAATGAGCTAGCGAGCATAACTGAATAGGAAGCGGACCACCACTATGGACTACAATTCGGAGCATATAACCTCGCGTACGACAATCATAGTTCAAAAAAAAAAAAACTAAATAATGACTATGCTGAATTCGCGTTCTTTTACGAAGCGAGCTGCCTAATTATACATGTAAGCAGCTAAGCCAGCGTGAACTTCATTTACTTTGGACAAAGATGGTCTGAAATAAGTCCTAACGGAAGACAACAACTTATATCTACATAACATGAAACAATGGACAGGGAAGTCATAATGCAAACGAAACAAAAAGAATTTTGAGTGTGCTCTAAATTGAGTGTGTGTCATCAAGCGAGATAAAAGAGACTTATGCGACTTATTCAGCACGAAAGCGCGAAAAATTGCCTACATGATATATGTATTTTACCCTGACCATACATGGCCCTCATGGTGAACGTTTAAGATGAATTCTACTGGCTGGCAGCTTATAGGAGAATTGTGGGAAGTCGTTTTTTTTTCAAATGACTGACACAAGGTTTTACCTACAGTGGACGCGTGCTACCAGCCTTGATACAGACTGACTTTGCTCCACTCTGACGACTTTGAGGAGCTGTATCAACAAGAAGTGTGATAGCAAAGCGGCGACCCGGTGAAGTAATGGTAGCATGTTTAACTTCCTCCTCAAATCGGAAGCAGTACATGTCACTTAGCTTCTTTAGTATAATTGTGACATCACAGTAGTGTTATAAGAACGGAAAATGAAAAATGTTATGTTTATTTGAAACACGAGGTTGTTATAGCAGCATTTGTCCATTTAAAAGTTTCGATATCTTCGTCTTCCTTCTTCAGAACCGTACAGGTTAGGGTGGACAATCTACAGCGGTTCAATTACGCAACGTAGGCTTCTGAGTTCTTTTCAGTTATAAGGGAACAAATGAATATTCAACCGCATCCGCTGCACAAAAACTTTTTATAAGAGTGTTAGTGAGCATTTAAAAACTTGAGTTTTTGCTTAGAACCGTATGTGGCCAATTTTCAAAAACTCTTTTATCACGCTGTTAAAAAACAAAATTATGCTCATGTCAACCTCGGAATTCAACCATTGCTTCGCTAGAAGCACGAAAACTACATGGATGTGTAGAGAAAATCTTTTAGCATTCGAGTCAAACGGTTGATCTGAAGTTTCGAGAAACAATTCCTAATTGAATAACAAAAATCGTACTTTTCCATGGTCGCGGAGGGGCCAATCAATCGACCAGCGTTTTGAAATGGTCTGTTTCAAAAAATGAGCAGCTATGGACATTTAACTCGATTCCCTTTAGAAAAAATGACGATGTAAGAACAGACCCCATCCAAATGACGGAAGTGGACGTTCCTAGAAACTTGGGCCACCGAAAGTCCTGTCGCACTATAAAACATCATGCAATTTTTTCCAATCAAATGTTCTTAACCTGGTTAAAGAAATTTCAATACGATCCAAAGGCTGCTTTTAGTCTTTTAGGGGCCTAAATACATCAGTGCCTAACGTACGTTTCGGCGGTCTCGCCCGCGTCCTCAGAGCCACCTGTCCCATTAGGTATTCTACATATAAGCACGCAATGATAAGATCAGATGACGCGATACGATGTCTAAGATATCTGCAATCGATGACACGTGGCTGTCACTGATCTCTATAAACATTTCTCTTTCTCGGTTGTTATCTAAATAGCTTTGATGTATTCTGAAGGACTGTTCTCAGCCTTCTTGAGGTTTTGGTAAGCAGACCACTGGCTTACCAAAACTTCCAAAAGGCTGAAAACAGAATACATCACGTCATTTGTTTTTCACTGCTGCTTTTTCATCGCGGTAGTTATTTTTGATGAAGACGTTTATAAGACGACAACCAGGAGAGAGCGGGAAAGAACGATCAAAGGAGGGAGAGGGCGAGAGGAGAATAAAGAGGAGAGAGAAATGATGGAATAAAGGAAACAAGGAGAGCAAATAAAAAGTGAAGTTGTTACTTCTTGCTTAAGTTTAGTTTTCACTTCATCTCTTTGCTCAAACCTCTATCCGTCGTTAGATATAATCTTATGGAAGGCTGGTGGAAAAGTAATTGCAGCTTTGAATTAGTGTGGAAATGCTTTTGTACTTTGCTCCAAATGTGAACTGGCGTTAAATCTTGCACTATCTCGTCAAGCCTCCAGTGGACCAGCTTCGATGACTGCCCCAAATCGGTTCATTTTTCCTACGTTATTTCCCAGGCTATCGTGTCCTTTGCGAAACTTTTTGAACCACTACTGACACTTTATATTGTTATCAGTTCCTAAACCATATGCGTTGTTGATGTTTCAAGCTGTCTCTGCTTTTTAACGAGCCAATTTAACCTCGATTAAGAAAATCAGTAGATTTCGCTATTTGTCTAACATCCTTTTCATAGTTCAAAACAAATGTAAAGCGATCAACAAGAGATATTCCACCGCTTCTAGCGGTAGTATGATGTTACAAATATAACCATTGAGGTAGAATGATGTGCAAAACTTTCGCGTTAAGCGCGACTCGATTTCGCTTCCCTGGAACGCGTATTCTAACCCGTTGCACCAACGACTCGTATTTTGCCACCTTTCTCTTTACGCTATAATGCATACATCTGTCAGCAAACAACCACCAAAGTAGGGAGTCAAAATCGACATTGGACCCAGTCACTCTGACACACACTGAATTACAAATATAAACATCGAATGGAGTTGCTTTTTATTTAACCGCTTCTAGCAGTAGGTCAATCATCTAATACACAGTATCCAGCAGCATGACTGGGTGAGAGGTGAGCAAAACGATCGTCAGTGGTGCAACGGATTAGAGCACGTGCTTCCGTATAGAGCAAGATGCGGGTACGACTTCCGTCGGGCCTGACGTGAAAGTTTTGCACATTACTCTACATCAGTGGGTATACTTGTACCAAGTAGTATGTTATCCGCAACAAAAAATAAAGCGAAAATGCTTTTGGAATCATTTATAAGAGAACCACGTTCATTTCATAATTTATTCCACTATATAAATATTGGAAATTCACGGTTCTGAATGGCAGCTTCATTTGCACTAGTCTGATATGGCTTATCATTGGGAAGCAATCTCTGCTTTACTGCTTTTCCGTTCAAGTCGTTCGTTCGTTGTGAATATTGATTCTGTTATACTGAATTTTTTTATATTAATGTGCTACTTGATCTATCTTGTTATTTTTCCAGATGGTGTATTTCTGCAATCGAACTCGTTATATGGTGCTTGCTCTGTCAATCATCTGTTTAACGTTGATCTTCTCCAATAGCGTCGCTTTCAACTTTACTATTATTTGTATGGACGACGTTCGTTCAGATTACTATCAACAACACTCGATCAGTAGTAAAACAAGTTAGGATTTCTCCCTATCAAAGCAATAAGTCCATAATAGATCAGGAACGTCATTCGTAGCCCCATCATAGGTTGTTAATCCATTTATTTTGTCTGTACAGTCACTTTCTGGGCATTCTCACGCTTTGATTCAATACTCGAGAATTCTGTGTGGATAAAACTCGGATTCGACTCCTGTCTGAGGCTGCGCTTTTGCTCACCACTCAGTTCGCTTTGATTTAGTACCTTTTATGCACTTAAACATGTTTGGTACCGAACTAACCAATCTAAGAAAAGTGGGAATTATGTTAAACCAGGATGCAGGACTATCTGCACTGCACGACACTTCTAATCACAGTGCTACCACACGCGCTCAGACTTCATTTTTGGTGTTCTCTACGATCAGATGACATTGAACTCTTAACTTTCAACCACTTCTCTCAGAATAACTCCTTTTTCGTCTTTTTCAAATTATGACAAGAGGATAATAGGGGTAAAGCTCTCGGCATTGTTCAATTCCTGAGGGATGCGTCATGCATTCGTCTCCAATTTTTTTACTTCGTTTGAGGTGACTGGGTGCATATCTGGCCTTTAGAATGACTCGCGGTGGCCTTCCGCTGAACCGAGTCAGTGCTGCCTATCCTCCCAGACAAGTCTTAAACCAATATGGTACCAATTTACCCACCCCGGAGGGATGGATGGGTTGGTGAGCCATGAGCGTGAGATCGAACCACGGACCTCGTGTGCGGCGCAGAGTACCTCTAAGCACTGCTCCACATGCGCTCCGAATTATGATATTTTGAGATAATTCACCTAACCTTTCATGTTCGACTTATTATGAAAAATATGGAGAGCGGTAACATCATTGTGCAAAACAGAGTCGCGTATTGAAAACCACTTTAGTGTTTCTTCAGTGCATGAGAGAAATATAACGAGATAGGATCATGACTGCATGTGCTGTAATTTGAACATGATACTGCTTTCTTTCATATTCGACTGTTTTTTTTGAAACTTCAACACTGCAATCTGATAACATTTTATAAGCCTTTTGTGAGATTTATTATGGCACTGATAAAGTGGTAGGCATGTGTTTCGGCCTTTGAGCCTCATCAACAGGCGCAGTGCCTTCCGTCTGAGCCAATCCATTGTAAGGCGATATACTCTACATATAAAGGAATCGACAATGAAGATCTTACACTGCGCCCCTAAAGTGCATTACTTCACATTTCAGAGATAATAAATCACTACAAATGAAGGTATTATCAAATTTAGCAGCTATGAGCAACAGGCTATTAATCTCTACAATGTCGGGTGATCTTGCCACCAGACTAGACATGAGAACTAAACATGAGTGAATAGATGTATCTGCAGTGTAAAGTGATATTTCCACTTGACCCACGCAATGTAATATCTTCTTCGTCTAAATCTATATATGTAGGGGTTATATCCACTTATAAGTGATTGGCTCAGATGAAAAGCACCATCCTACCTATGGCGCTGTTAGGCCGAAACATACGTCTAGCATTTTATAAGTGCTATAACACACATCATGAAAGGCTTGAAATGCGTTATTAGATTGTACTGCTTTTTCAACCATATGATTACCGGTGGACCGAGAAAAAAATTTCATAATCTAATAATCATTCTCATTTGGTAACAATCATATTGTTCAAGCTAGTCTATGTAATGCCATCTGACTAAGTGAGGAAGATGTGTCTCTCAAATCACTGATCATCCATCCAGCCGTTCATCTATTTAAACTGAATTCGCCGTATGGTACGGATCTCAACGCTTCCTTGGATTACTTATTCATTCCGCATTCATCTCCCACCAAGGCCTTTGAAAATTGACGTGGGTTCAATGTTCCATCAAGATTTTAGTCTTAAAAGGACGTTCGGAGTCTCGAGAGTGAATCCCCATAAATTCCAGGATGGTTGTGTGAAACCGTTATCAGGTGTTGAACGCTTCTACTCACCATCCTTTGAAGATTTGCTAGAGCCTTGCCTTTAGAGCTTAGTGCCAACTTGGTTGCTCCATACGGGTAGAGGTTTTCTGGGCGCGGAGTGAGATCGATCATTTGTGCACTGCACGACATGTGCTAGATAAGGGAAGCCAGCAAGGATGAATCAAGCTGTCAGTATAATCCAAAGATAGAGAGTGGATTCAAATGAATTAAGCTGAAACGGAAACGTCTACTTGTGAGATATTCGACATTTTACAAATATATCGTCACCACACTGGACTGAATCGAGTAAGCACAGAAATGCACTATTTTCGGCGAATGCCATTGGTTGCCTGATTGGTACACTGCTGTGTACATATATTATACATAGACTTGGTTTTCGGTAAGAGTCGTCACTTAGAAGATAATTAACTTCCTTAGCTCTTTCTTTCGAACTTCCTTCCTTGCTCTTATTCGGTTCATTTCTGTTTTTTCCGGTTTAATATTTGCTTAGAACTCATCAAATATTGACGTTGGCCAAAACTAGACGCCTCATTTAGCTAGTTTTATCGATTTCTATAACGTAAAATGTAGGAGAATTCCTGACAAACATTACTTCAAAACCCTCACTTTCAAACAACTTTATCTTTGAGAATCTTACTGTTATTGATGTCACTTTTTCATCTGACTTATTTACTGGTACGGTAATAAATCCGATATCAATTGGTTTTTCGACAAAAATCTGTAAGACGAAGATCTTGTGTACAATCATTAGCAGAAAAATACAATCAGAACTCTGCAAAGTCGATGAGAAAAAGGCTCATCGTTTATCTTCCTTCCATCGTCGAGGAAGATATCGTCGTAGAGGATATTTCTACGCTGAAAAAGCGCTTATTGTTGTAACTCAAGCGACACTTCTTCACATTCAAGTATTTAAAGCATCTCAAACAGTGTGAGGCATGTATGGCTCATACCTGCTTTTCTAATCTCTCTAACTCCATATCTTCACTTTTACACACTGCTTATATGCGCTCAAATCATATTTCCGTGTTATAATTTGAATCAAATATGAAGCAGTATGCAGTATATATTGTATAACAGAATGACGTTTTTCAGTAGTGTGATGACGATCTACGGTATTGCGTCGACTATCGCCACATTAGCACTACCGTTTGCAACTCGAAGTGGATACGTTTATGTTTTCGTCGCAAGAGTTTTGCAGGTATCCTCCAAATATACGCGATTACTTGAATGTGTGTGCATATGAGCGTATAAACACTGAGTTACTTATTGGATAATAAGGTGAACGTCTTCACGAGTTGCGCGGATCCCAACATTTTTTCGTTCGTCTCTTCTTCACGAATCGCCGCCCAAGGCGATTGATGTAACTCGAGCATGGTGTTTTCTGTGAGTTTCATACCGTGATCTCAAAATATCAGCTGCTGTGAAAAAAGCTGATTAATTCTTTTAGTACCACTTGCAAGGCCGAATGTAGATAGACTGGGGGCTATGATCTCACTTGGCGGAGCGTACTATTCTTTCGTCGCCCCATCTCCATCGTAGAGGCGAGTAGTTGTGGCGATGGCGATACCACCGAAACGCTCGCAAGTCACCTTCAAAACGTAACATCTTAACCTTGAAAAGCCTCGAAACATTCTAACAAAATACTAGACTATTCATTTTTTGCGAAGTTAGAAGATAGCCAATCCTTGGAATCGAGACGACGCTGAATTAGGGCTCGAGAGGAATAAATCAAATATTTTGAGGATCACAATGGATGTGTAAACATTGCACTATACGTCCCAATCTATAGCATGAAGAAAGGAGATTTCCAAGTTCAGAACAAGTGATGGTCTTTTCATTTAGTCGCTCCAAAGGGTACGTAAGGAGACTTACTCATATGGTGATGTACTCTATCTAAAAGCATTGTCGGCTTATACAAGAAGTACTGGGATCTGCACAGAACACTGAATATGGCTCATAAAAAAATATTCATATTCAGTCGAGTAAAGCTCTAGTTCAACTCCCGCTTTAAGTTCAAAACTTTGCACAACCCTCAGCATTTTTCAAAATTCATATTGTTAGTCCAGAAAAGATATTAGAGAGCTTTTTTAATTTAGCAAAGTACATATCTAATGTCTCCTTTGCAGGGTGTGGGAACGTCATTAACGTTTTCGACTACTGGTCTTATTCCTCAACAATGGTCAACAGCGCGAGCAAGTGGCGCCTTCATCGCAATTCTTTCAACTCATGCACAAGTAAGTACAAGATAAATGGATTTTTGAATAACAGTAAAATAAAAAATAGGAAAATAAAAAGGACAATCGTCGCATGATAAAATGAAACAATGATAAAGCGCTTCGTGCCAGAGTGTTTTGCAACTTATAACATACCTAATAATGTAGAGTGCTGTGCAAAAACATTTGCGTCGGCTGGGATTCGAACCCAGATCTCAGTCTTTCAGGGAGCGCGCGCTGAGTCGTTTCACCACCGACGGTCGATCTTCGGTATATTATAAGATCATGCCACCGCAAGAGGCGGCCATATAAAAAAGGATTTCGATTGTTTTGTAACTATCAATCTGCTTGACAATTCAACGTGCCAGTTGATGGATTTGGACAAACATTTCGGATAACAATCAAGAGTAAATGTTAGCAAAAAAATGAAAGTGAGCGTGACCTCCGAAAATACTCAGTACATTTACAAAAAGCATGTCTTCTAAATATCACTTCATTTTCAGAGCTTGTCTTTTGATAAATATTGCGTAAATACAGTGGCATAGCTGTGAATGCATGCATGCATATCGACGTATATGATTTCAAAACAGATCTTGTAACGAACTCAGTCGGGAGGATTTTTATTTAGCTGACAGAAGTGCAGTAAACATGTTTTTGAACGAGTTTATTGGCCGGTACTGCTATGGCAATTGACTTTCAAAATTTTAATTTTCAATCGTCGCAATGAATCTTAGTTACTGTTGTTGTATACAATCAAAAGTATAAGTAGAAGAACAACGGAATTGTGGTTCAAATTTTTTAGCTGTGCAATATTTTCACCATGCCGACTTCTGGTGCATTATGTGAATCGCCGCTTGGATGCCCGCCGTATTCTACCTACAGGTAATCATAAGAGGTAGCGCATTTACTGTGGTACAAAGCTACTTGTGCAAAGAATAACGCAGTTCATAGCTTTCCATTCGACTGCTTCTTATATATCCCGCTCAAAATGATAATTCTCTGATAAAGTTATGACATGTTTTGGGCCGTTGGTCAGGTCTAAGTGCTAGACAGTCGCGTGTATCGTTCTCAAAGACTGTCCAGTAGTACAGTTCTTTGGTTTAGTCTATCCTCTGAAGCTATACTCCTCTATGAAGACATCGACGCTGAGGAATATGAGAAAGCTGTTGAATGATGAGATGTTGTTCATCTTAATAGCCACAAGCGCTGCTAGTCTGGAATACCAGGAGATTCTATTACCTGTAATTTATATTCAGCGTCGATTCGTTCGCATAGGAGTATAGCCACAATGGATCGACTGAACCGAGGACTGTGCTATTGAGGAATCCTTGAGGAAGAAACAGGCACCTGCCTACCACTCAGACCTGACGAACGTCTCAAAACATATCATATCATTGACACCAATCACTTGCTTATCAATGGCTAAGCCTATAGTCATCCCCTATGCTTCAAAAGAAAAATTTATCCTGCAAAAAAGAACTAATTGCTCCGATGAACTGGTATCATATTCTGTATGCTTTTTCATTTTTGACTACTCAGCTTTTCCCAATTCAAAATTGTTGTGTTGACTTTTCGGTATTGTATATAATGACAAATGTCAAGACATGATTTGTGTCGTAATACCCTTTGTATTACACAATTCATTATAATAGACTGAATGCCGAAACAGTATGATTGCGTAGTAAACTAGTATTTTTCTTCACTCATAAGAACTATACTTGCTCCAGTAGGACGAGTATGTATAGAGTAAACGGTGATATGTCAAGGTAAAACGAGGAACGCAAACGTTTTTTCTTTTTGAGACAGAGAAGAAAATCTTAACTAAACAACGAAAACTGCGTGCCGCTTTGAGATCCGCGCAGCACGCAGCGCTTTCTACTGTTATCGCGAACGGGTCAACACTCTGAGAATCATGTGAGACGTTTCGTCCCACACTGCGCGACGTCCAATCTCCACAGTTACTGTAGCGGCGGCATCGCGCCTCGTGCGAAAGGCGGCGAATCTCTTGCTTGGAGAGACTTCAGACATCATGGTAAGTGTGAGGAGACGATCCAAGGTGGCTCTGAGAAAGCATTTTCATCATGAGATGACGGAATTTCATTGGAAAAAAGTTTCTGCAGGGACATTTTCATTCCCTCTCAGTATTATACATCCGAATGGATTTGGAAACTGAAAGGCCAGTGGCAGGGGCAGAGGCAGCCAGTGTGGTTGAATAAAGTGTACGTCACCTATAGGCCGCAGTCGCTCTGCGGCATACAGTCGTCGTCAATAATGAGAGCAGTTGTGGGCGACGAATTGCATGAAGAACAGTGCGTATGAAAAATGCAATTACTAGGAATTGTCGTATACTACGAAACGAATGAACAATTTGATGAAACATAGCTAAAGCGCTGTGAGCCAGGATTGTACGAGTAATATGATGAAGAAACTTGGGCGAGAAGTGCGTGAACTAGTGAGGCGAATCGAGGATCTCTTACCAGTAGAGAAAAGCTCCAGGTGGCTATCGATGTCGAATGGCTCGAGGAACAAAATCGCAGATACTCAGGTTGAGCGAGCAGCGGCCGCTTAGGCATGCGCCTAACCTTAGTAAGCATGGCTCAGCAAGCCGCGTAAATCAAAATGTTAATTCACTGTTGACGGTGCAAAACGAAACTGCAGGTCTGGAATATAACGTATTGAACGAAAGTCAATGAACACCAAATAATATAGAAAGGTAGTAAGTATTCACAGGAGTGATTGTTGCACACCAAATATAATCTACACCACCTGCTCTTCTGGTTATCAATCATCGAGTGATTCGAACGGCCAGTACTAAAACACTAGCTTTCCCATCGTGTGCAAGATTAGTCGGTGGTCATCCTTTCTGAGGATAACGCTGATAATTACATCTTTCTTCTAAGCGTTATGTGAGGGGATCGGACCATCGAGTCCGTGTTGTCCATGTGATGTGCTCGACATTACAAGGTATCCATTTGCTATCGGCTCACGTTCATCGGTTGTCGTAAGGACGCATCACTTGTCTGACTCACCTTATCTTAGAAATAATGGCGTGTATAGTGGCATCCTCAATTTTCGGCAACTGACGTGGGTCAGGACTTCGGATCCCTCTCTTTTGCAAAGGTGCGAGATCTTCTGGCATCTATCTTTCGGCTGCACGTTCAGTAATGCTCATCCTGTGCATGAAGCGATCAGATTTTGTAATGTTAGCCACAGAGTCGGGTTCTTTATTCAAAATTCAGCTTGATCAGATATATTTCGGCACCCAAATGCACTAGAATAATAAAAAACAAAAGAAAATACGTTTGAAAATATGACAGCTCCATGAACGATTCTCTACTACAGGGTGTGTTGTCAGCGATTGCATTTTCGCGCTTTTCTTCTTCTATAAAGACGATCCAGCAATGCATAGGTATTTAAATTTCTCATAAAAAAATCGGATGACTTCTAATGTATTCAAATTTGCGACCAAAGTAAATATCTAGACAGCTTCATCCTCAAAAATCAGCAATATGTCCACACTAGACTACTTTGAGATGAGGATGAGTTTTTCTCAATGTTATGAGTGAAAAATTACTTATCATTTCCTATCCTTACTTAGCATCTCTCGTTTGTGTCCGTAAGTGCACATGCTGCAGATCTGATCTAGTATTTTTCAAATGTCAGCCACATAAGGTGCTGTATACAATAGCAGCGTAATAGAATTATAAATATAGTAACGGAGCGAAGAAGACGTGTTAGTTGAAAACGTACGTCGTGCAATACTGTATACTCTCTGGTTCCATCTCCCTCCATGCCAACATGACTCTCCATCCATCCGGACTCCGCAAATCGGTACTAACAGATTTGTAGGAGAAACAAAACTCCAAGAATGAAATGTAGATAACTGCCTCAACGGTTGTGATCCGAGAATATACTTTTCGAATCACACTAAGAGTTAAATGGCACAAAACATTATTTTTACCACTTGCATCCCGACATCTCTACCACAATGTACAAATCTCACCATTTCTTGCACTCCGTTCGGTTCCTCGTTTCCATCATCCCGGAAGATCCTTAAATTTTTGAGTGGGTTAGGCTGCTACTTATAAAATTTTGTCTTCTCACATATGTTCTATGGTGATCAAGTAAAATCGCCCCTATATTCGGAGAGAGCCATGCTAGGAAGTTGTCACGGAGAATAAAGGAGTAAGCTTCTATCATGAGCACACATGAAGCAATGGTTAGAGGTGCCCTGCGTCTCACACGAGATCGATCGTTCGATCTCGCGCTTGAGGCTGACCAAGCAATCCATCCATCAAGGGTCGGTGAATTGGTACCAGAATGTGCAGACTTGTCTGAGACGATAGGCAGCGCTGACTCGATACAGCGGGAGGCCATCGCGAATCATTGTAAAGGTCAGATATGCATTCAATCATTTCAATCGGAGGTACAAATTAAAGACAAATGCATGACCCATCCCTCAGGGATTGACCAACGCCAAGAGCTTCATCCTTTGTATCCTTTATCCTAAACGTTTAATAGACGAAACTAACACAACTTTACCATCCCATAGGGATGAGAGAGTTGGTTTATGCGCGACCAGGTCAAACTAATAAAGAGCTTTTGGGCAGGCTGCGTGATTAACGGGTTATATTAACATTCCACTTCGAGATGGACACAAAACAACGGCACCGAAACACATATGTACCTTACATTGCTCACGTTTCTGTCAATATATCGACGAATTTTGGCTGATGATGAGTTATTAGAAGTATACCGTATATCTATTCTTTTTTCAGAAATGTTAGCCGAGATGAATTGAAAAAATAAGGCTATGGAAAGCGTGAACAAACCAAACAAGTCGCACCATATAGGTAAAATCATTACTCTATCCTTTGTTTTTGTTCATCGTTTTTTACCTTACACAATATATAATATACGTCCCGCCTTAACGGTATTTCCAAACTAGTAAGGTAATACCGCAGTGTGTTGGTGCATTGTGTAATACATCCGAGGTTTATTCCTCTTGGAGAAGCACCCAAATTGATCTTAGGAGAAAGAATTCTATTCAGCAGCTTAGCAAAGAGTAGGCTAGAGTTGACCTCCACTATTGTACTAAAACCAAAACCTAGTCAAACAGTATAAAATCTTTTTCTCACTCAAATAGGCGGCTGCCTAGTGATTCAAAAGGCAAATATCCCAACCAACATAATACTTACTGGTCGGTTTAGGGCAATCGTCTCGGATCCATGCGTTATTGCTACATGGTTTGCTTCCATCGGAGCTAATTTTGGCTTCCAAACCTTTCTAATGTATGGCCCAACTATATGAATAAAGTATGTCAGTTTTTACCTTCATTTCGAGTGCTTTTTTTTAAGACCGCGCTCAAATTACAATAGATCCTTTCATTATTATTTGAGCCATCTTGTCATGTGGTCTGGTAAAGGCTCTTGTACAGCCCGATACACGTGTTCCGTCCTTGCAGACTCGTCAGCCGGGTAGAACCCGTCGTCTTTCGATCCTTTTTCAGTCAGTTCTCTCGAGAGCCTTACACTCCTTATAGAGAGTCATCGAAGACGGACGTTTTACACACTATGTCAAGTGAAATTTTCACCTAGCACAGAGTTTTGCGCACTCGATTGCTCTTTGGCTGGTATTTTTATACCTATTGCTGACACTTATTTATGGCTGACGAGTTTGTAAAGACGAAACACGTGTATCGGGCTGTACAAAAGCCCTTACCAGACCACATGACAAGATGGCTCAAATAATGATGAAAGGATCATGTCACTTCTTATGCGTTGCCTTCTATGTGTAATTATGCAATAAAAACAAGAAAATTATGTCCAAAACAAAAAATAGGATGACTAATTGATTAGTATATGTTCGGAAGTGCGGATTTCACTATTAGCTGGCATGAGTATTGAGGATTATCTTACAAATGACTTTCCTTTAATAAAATTTTTGTGAGGCGGGTATTTCTCTCTGAAATTCAATGGCTAAAGTTTCAACCATTTCGCTTTCTTCAAAACCTCGGTGGCATACTATACCAAACGATATTTGATAACTTGGTTAAAGCGTCTCATGTTTGGTGACAATCCAATGAAAAAATCAATTCAGACGTTTCCATTAGATGAAACTCGATGTTTAAGCGGCTCTGTAGGAAAGGATATCATTGTGTTGTTATACTCTATGGAAAGTAGACTTTACTCAAACTAAGAAGGGCGTCTGAGCTAAGGTGTTACGTTAATTGTTATAATTGGACACTCACTCCTTCTGCTCCTTCCTGGGTTTTGAACATTACTTGGAAGGCCTCAAGGGTTGCGCTCGCGGTTCCGGTTTCCTACTTCAAAGTCATCACCGTCATGTCTTTCTGTCCTATATGCCTTCAAAGCAGTGCTTCTACAAGTCTTCAACTTTCCCTCTAGGTACTTTTTATGCGAACATGAAGAGGTCTACTCGTTTTGCCTATGTATTCTTCACCACATGTCTTACAAGGGGCCAGGTTCCCTGTACATGAACTCACACAGTCCTCTTGGTGCGAGTATGTTATCCGGGAACAAATGAAGAATCGACCTTCTTGCTGGATGAAAAGTTTTCATGAGAGTGTTATAAATCTTTCGAAAGCTTAAATCTCTGGCTACTGCACTACATAACTTTCTTTTTGCAAAACTCTTTCTACGCGCTGTAGAAGAAAGAAAACATTAGTGTTTCACACACGCATATTTCTCGCAAGACAGAAGTGCTTCCTAGAAGTATTAAAAACTCTTTGATAGAGTAAGTTTCGATAATTTTAACACTGTGCTTAGTTTTATCAAAGGCAGTTTTACTGCAGTGTAGCAAAGGAAATGAAGTTGAATCCATGTACGCGAGCATTTGTTTTTCGGCTAACCTATGGGTTGATGGAGGGCGCAGAGGGGGTGGAAAGGCTGCCCGCAGTTTCAACCCGGCGATTGATCGAATGCGCTGGCGTGTACACATGTGACGAGCAATTTTTAATTAGGTTTTTTCCTGCTTCGGAAGAGGCTCTTAATAGAATCTGTGACCTTGATACTACAAGATTTTCTCTACATGTTCATATGCTTTTCATGCTTCCAGCGAAGTCACACTAAGAGCGAGCGGTAAGTACATAATGTTATTTTGAATGCTGCAGCGTTATAAAAAGGTCTTTCCAGAAATGGTTGTATAGAGCAGTAGCCAGAGATTCAAGCTTTCAAATAATTCTAATACTCATACGAAAACTTCTTGTTCAGCAAAGGCGATTGCTTCTTTATTTGTTCACGGGTAACACATGAACCTTCTCCTTGTTCCTGCTATTGAGACATATCATGCACTTCCTTGTTATACGCAGGCGGTAATTCAGGCGGCTCCAAACCAATTGACCTTTTGACGTATCGTATTAGATGGAGAAGCTACCTTCCCATTTTCCGTTAGAAGGCCTATTTCATCTCTTCACTCTAGTGTCAGTGACTGTTTTTTGTAGCCATTCATGATGGCTAGTTCTCGTGTCAAGCGTAATGACTTGTTCCTCTCTTCACCTCTCATGCCAACACTTGCCGTTGTTCAGTACATGTTTCCTACAAGCGCTTCTTTTGTGTGAGGAACGAGAAGAAGGCTAATGCATGAGGATGTTTTTTATTACTTGGCTTTCGATGCCATTTCGTTATGCATTATCACTTCCGAGATGGTGTATTCAAACTTTCAAGAATGAATGCGAATACTGTTTGGGTTTTTCTCATGTGGACTCAGAAAACTTTGGCCGTTCACTCAAGAATTCAAAGCATTCGTCTCTCCTGCTGCCTAGAGGTCTCGACAGTGAATCGCCCTATTGACAACCATTTGAACTGCTCAAAATATCTTCCTGATCCGGTCACACTGAATGACTCCATAGGAGCTGCTTGTGCACAATTTAGGTGCCCTGGGAAAGTTTTGGTGTTAATAAGATGGGCTGATATAAACTTCAATAACTGCAATATCACGAGGCTTAAAAGCATGTATTCCTATCCGCCGGCCCACCTGCACAGCTGGTGATCAGTTTAACTTTGAATTTGAACGATGAATAAACTCAGAATCATCTCTGAAGGTGAGCCTCTGTTTTCAATAAGCGGGTATAGGACGGAGCAAGGTACTGAAACATTCTTAAGTTAACAGATAACTGATTATTGTAAAATAACTGCACTTGGTCTTTTGATTGTAATAGATTCTGTAAGAATTTTGCTCCGTTCCACTTATGGTACACGCGAATTTTCGCCATTTCTCATCAGCCATAGGATTTTCATCAGATTTTAAATAACCATTCGATAGCTGAGAAACCTGTGGTTCTGATGATGTCCTCGGCTTTTGAAAATGTTTTTTCATTGAGCTGTAGCAACGAGGAGGAAATCGCGTTTTTCGCTTTAAAGTGTTCAGCGTGATTTGCAATCGTGTTCACACGATCTTTTCACAGATCAGAGGCTTTTCACCAAAGCTTTAGTAATTAATCGATAGCTTGAAAAATGGCGATTTTAACTATGCACTTCGTTTTGAAATTTAGTGGCAAATGTAGGTTCTGAAGCGCTATGAAAATGACGCATAAAAACTGAGTTTCGCTCCCAGAATGCTTGGCGATCTTCGCTACCGTCTATTCCCGCCCTTACAATTGAGTTTTGATAATCGTTTGATAGTTTGAAGAGTGTTGATACTAAAAACTAGTTAAAAAGGATAAAGGATAAAGCTCTCGGCGTTAATCAATCCCTGAGGGATGCGCCATGCATTCGACTTCAATTTTTAACTTCGTTTGAGGTGATTGAATGCACATCTGGCCTTTACAATGACTCGCGGTGGCCTCCCGCTGAACCGAGTCAGTGCTGCTTATCCTCCCAGACAAGTCTGAGACCTGTCTGGTACCAATTTACCGACCCCGGAGGGATGGATGGCTTGGTGAGCCATGAGCGCGAGATCGAACCAGTGACCTCGTGTGCGACGCAGGGCACCTCTAATCACTGCGCCACATGCGTTCTAAAAAAAAAAAAAAAAAAAAAAAAAAAAAACTAGTTAGGCTTTTAAAATTAATTTCTTAGTGCCCTGAAGCAAGGGAATTAAGATTAGATTTTACACTCTAAGTGAGCACCTAGTCTTTTGAACATCGCAATGGGTGTTTTGATGATTGTATAATAAAATTTGTACCCTAGAGACAATTTGTGATTAGAAAAATGATACGTTATTGAAGGCCTTCTACAGAACCTTTTCTGTAGAAAGAAAGTCCACGTGCTTTGGAAATTTCCACTTTTCAATACCAAAGTAACATCAAGGGGAAAGAATACTTCTTCATTCCTTACTTCTTAGTTTTTTTTACGATATACAGTAAAGTAAAACTAGAACGGATTTTTTTTCGAATTATAGCTTCTTCAGGAAGCTTATGTAGTGTGACTTTTAGCAAGTCAGTAGAATAAGTTTTCATAAAGCTCGCAATCATCAATTTGCTAGAGTACTTCTCTGGAGAAAATGCATATTCCTCACCCAAATTTTTCAAGCTTTTTACTGATATTGTTGATCTTTTGTTTGAAATATTTATTCAGCAAACAATAAATTATACAACAACCATCGATCCTTAGCAGTTCACCCTAAATATCAGCACTGGTCAACATTTACCCGCGTTGCATAGAATTTTGCTTGTTATCATTCAACAAATTATGCGTTTTATAACAATGAATATCAAATTCTCAAATAATCAGTTCTTGGTTCATAAATGCCTTCAGTATTATACGACATGATTTTTCGACCTAAATTATACAACTTGTCGAACGCCAAAACGCCTAACAACACATCTCCAAGAGCATTTTGAAACAAGGTAACAAATATACTGCTTACATCGACTGCACCTCGTGCTTACTCTTTTAGCCTTGTTTCGAGCATAAGCAGTATTTACACATCTACTAATTTTCTATAGCATCCAATACAACGTCATGACATGGCAAAGTGACTTCGAGAATACGTCCAGGGTGTCGGCTGTGGAGCAACATGATCTTGTAAGTATTTGAGATAAACATTCATCTTGAAATCGGTGAACAAAATTTTCTTCACGAAGTCTTGTAGATCTTCCACGCCTTCATCAGGCACATATGCGTCACCAGGTGGAAGAACAGGCGGATGTACCTGAACTGTGAAATTAGATATTGCGAAGCAATATCGCAGCAAAATGCACTCACCATTTACATGTCTTCCTGGTGTATGAGCAATAGGCAGCCATTTGGTCGGTGAAGTTAACGACCAACTTGTGCTTGTTGTGACTCTCTGTGGTGGAGGTTCAGTGGTTTTTGATGTGTGGTCCCTGGATTTGTCTCAGGCAGTGACCCGATCGATATCTGAATATGGTTAGATTGTCCTTAGCGGCGCACTGACCTTTGTGCTGCTCGCGTCGAACTTCCGGGTTGCGACGACTTTTGCCCTTTGAAGTGGCTGGTTGCACTTCCAAGTTGCTACGGGCTGAACTTTGGTCTGCGTGACCGTGTCTTCTGCCAACTTGTCTCTTGTAACCGACAAGAGCACAAAGTTCAAATCCTTTATATGGGTTATACGAAACAATGTGATGAAACCGAACAATGAAGTGGTACCACCCAAACAATGCTGTAGTACCAAACAACCTATAATATACATACATTACTGTAATAATATAATAAGAACAATATATACGATTGCGACATTTCGTTATATGAACATATGTCTGTTGAATGTGATGTATCGTCTTGTGGCGATAATATGGATAAGTGATGTATTTGATGAGATGTATCGTCGTGTGACGATACAATGAATGTTGTTATTAACGGAGCATGACTAGGCGGCGGAGCCCGTTTGGGATTGCTATGTTCGCCCCCAAGTAGAACACCGGCGGCGGGATCCAGTGGGTGAGTATATAGTGTTAGCAGTGGGGTCGCTACTGATTATATATGGGCAGAATCCCTTAACCGCGGTGATGGGCCGAGCATAGCCTAAGTGAGTTTGCTCCGCCACGTTAGTGATATGTTCCGCTCACAATTCTATTGAGTTCATCTGACAGTTGTATGAACTCAACCTTATGATAGCAATTAGTTACATGATAACGAGACTATGTGAGGAGAGCAATAATGAGTTGGCAATGAAATGAGGTGAGGTGGTCCGGGTGAGGTCAGACGACCGTTCGGATGATGCCCGTCGATCGAACTGCCTGTTGAGGTTGGTGGCAGCTGGGTGCCGCCCACGCCACTTGGACCATTTCGTCTAAGGTCCTCGAACCTCTGCTGTAGCACTTGCTCTCTAGGGTCGTGGACCATCTGCGTTACCTAAATTATCATGTAATTCCCGAAAAGATAGCAAAACTCCGTGGAGGTTTGCTATACTCTCCACGACTTCATATTTCCTCGTCGTTCGATTGATGGTGGGACTGTGTGCGGTGGAAATCATCAATACATCTCTTTTGTCATTCCGCGTAAGCACCATATCACTCCTTTCTTATTCTGCATGGCAAATGCCTGCCCTTTCTACAGTGGGCATTGCATGAACTCGCTAAGTGATCCTCGCCTATTTTTCTGCACGTCCCGATCAAGTGCATCTTCTTCTGGAACAGAGCTTCGGGAAGTTCGACACTAGTGTATCAGTTCTCAGTGTAGAGGAGTCGGCCCTCATCTAGCAAGCCTTTCATTCATCCATCCATCACAATGCTCTCTGCAATCCGTCCCGCGCGCTGGGGAGTTGTGCTTACACCTGCGCCATGGGATCGTGTTGTACGTGTATCCTCCTACGCTGCACAGTTTGAATAGTTCCATTCCGTATCAATGCCTCTTGCTGGAAAGGTACTGTCGATAAGCTTTGCGGAAGGTACTGTCGGAAACAATTTCCCCTTGAAGTGTACCATTGATTCGTCGTTGCATACATTCTTCCCAAGGTCTATATGCGACTTGGCAATTCCAATTGACAAGTTCTAGGAGGATTTTGATTTTGTGTAGTATGTCCTCCCAGCCATAACACTTGGAGTTGGCGGCAAAATGCAAATTCCTCTGAATGTTCAGGAAGTCTACGTCCTAGGCATGGAATCTATTCCTAAGAATGGGTTCCTAAATTACGGATGGCTGCTCAATAATTTTCAGGTGTGATGGCTTCACAACACTCATTTGCATGCACAAAGCTATGATTGTCTTCATTTCTTCCACAGTGATATCCTCCTAATCGGCATTCTTCTGAGTGCCATAGAATTTGTCTGCTTCTACAATCAACTCCCAACAAAAGCAGCTTTACAAAAGTGCTTCTTACGCACAAATTCAATTTCTCTTAGTAATCTAGAAATAGGCATAATAATACGCTTTACATTACATTACCTAGAGTATGCAATGGCTAGTATAGCTTGTAGCTTATGTGAAATCATCAAGCTTTGTGAACTTGATACATCAACAATCCAGCGCATTGTTGAAGTATCAGGCTTCGATTGTCACGAAAGAAAAGATCGCTGCAACCGGACTATAAATGAAACTTCGATTTGCTGAAACAATGATGAAATGAGTAGTCTTCTAGTCTACTAGTTACTGTTCTCTTCCCAAATACGATTGACCATTCTTGTACAGAAATCTTATGCAATCTATAGTTTTTCATCGTGTGCATCATTATCAAAATTATTGGGAATGAACTAATCCCTGCTAAAAATAACAGTTATGGTGAGAGTTAACGATGACCTCGCATCGCATGCATTGTGCAGTAGCTTCTTTTGTCATACTGTTCATTGTTTTTTTCAATTTCCAATCACTATTATAACTCTTAATGTGTATCTCAATAAAAAATATCAAAGCTGATCGATTTTATATCATTATATTCTTTGTACAACTTATTGCGACTGACAGAATGCCATCATCACTGTGATTTTCGTAGTAAAAGAAGAGCCTTTTTTTCAAAATAAATCTTACAATGCAGCAAAAGCATTTGGATGTGTAGAGAAAATCTTACTCTATCAAACTGCTGCTAAAAACCCCAAACTGTTATCCAGAACGATGGAAAAAACCTTGATCAAAGACCAAAAATCGGCGAATTACATAACGTGTGACTATCACAACTGGCGGTCCCGAAAGGGTTAATGGAGCATGAAACGAAGATATGGTAACAGAAAAGACAGCTAGGAAGTGGTTGGAAAAGTTCAAAGCTGGGGAAAACAGTCTAGAAGATTAGTCGAACTCGGAGCGTCTACGGGAGGTTGATGATCAAGCTCTGCATGGGATGGTCAAGGAGAATCTCGTAATGACATGCTGAATGCTAGCCGAAGAGTTTGACTGTTCCTGATTGTTGACTTCTTGCTCGAAAAGTGGCAGGAGGTAATTGAGAGTCAATGGAGAATAGTTTAATTATCAGTGTTACTTTCGTTCGGAGAAAAGTATGCTGAAAATCGCATCAAAAAGCCGGCACAAACTTTTCACGCAACTTATTATTCAATTTCCAGTTGCCGTGTTTATATTCCTCCTCAAATGTTACTCACCAAAGACTAACATTCTGATGATATTCTCTTTTATTTCAACATTCAACTGTCAGAGAAGCAGCACAAATACTCCACCTTTGTCGCTGAGAGCTAACCAAATGCTTTTCGAGTTCATCAACCTCCTAATTTGGCGTATACCAGTTTTTTGTTCAAACGTTAGATGGCACTGATAGTTTTCGTCGGTAGTCATTATATGTAAGAGAATATCGTGCGAAAATGAGCAGAATGTTGAGGCAACTCGACATCAGGCTGCTGTTAGCGGTGGAAAACGTTTTTGGTGAAAGTGGTGGTGGTCTAATCGGCAAAATCGTACACAGCTGAACAGCGTATATGTTATGGAGTCATTGAATGTTGCCGACCTCTACACGGCCGTTTCGAAGGACGCTGCAGTACAAGCCATTCACGAAATGCTCATAGAAAATGAAGAGAAAGTAAATATGCTTGGCTTGTCAACTCAGCAGCTCATCACTCTTTGAGGGAGTGTCCGAGCTGTTCATTTTTTAAGTGTTCAGGAAGATATTTTGTACAGATCAAAGGGCTGACAATAGCGCAACAATTGGCACTTAGCCTTGCCATTGCCTTCATGTTTATTTGGATGCCCCACTTCTCAGTCGTGTTCCATTGCTCCACTGTCGATACATAAATGATAGTTTTGCGGTTTGCTGTACGCAAGAATATATGGACAAATGTTTTGAACTGCTGAATGAACATTAGAGTGTTTTGAGTTCACACGGGAAGAGCTGAAGAGACCTGACATCGATCTTTGAACGTCAAAATACAATTTTCTCAAAGTGGTTACATTACAAATTTGTACCGGAAGTCGGACATTGGAAACATGTCAGTGCACTACTTCTCTGCTAATCCCTCATACACGAGAGCAACACTTGTACGAAACATATACCGTACAACGACAAGTCTTAGCACGAGAGGAGAAGAGAGAAGTCTCTACGCTTGGCACGAGAAGTCACCGTTTCAAATGGCTACGAAAGAACAGCCACTAACATTCGAGTGGGAAGGAGAAATAATCCATATAAGTGAAACAATAGAGTGTTAAACCCAAATGGTAAGATGGCTTTGAAATGATTCTCTACGTCAGACGAAGCAAGTGCCGCGATTGAAAGTTGTCTTGAATACAGTGGTCTGGAAAACTCTGCAGGAATTATAGAAAGTCAACCTGACACATGAGCGGTAGAGAGGGAGGATGCAGGATTTCAAGTGAAATGTATCTGATCTCTTGTAAGAGATGTGGTGATGAATACATAGGCGAAACAACCAGTCCACTTTGTTTTCACGAAAGAGAGCTCAGAAACATCTACGCGCAAGGCCTTGAGGCCTTTTAAATAAGGTTTAGAGATCCAGAAATGATGAGAAGGCGAGTGTATCTGAACATCACGAATGAGATAACATCTTATCCAAAATTAGCTTTTTGATTTGAGCGAGGTTCATTTTCTAAAGAGTATAACCACACACCGGTGACCTCGCCCATAAGGATCGTAGATGGTGGAATTCATGGGCTAGATGGATGTCTGCATTAATTTTTCATTAAAGTGTCACCGAGTAGAGAAAGCTTCAACCGATTAATTGGATATGGTTTGGTATAACACGTCGCCTAGCCTTTGAGGAAGGCGAAGTCGCCGAAACTTCATCTATTAATTTGAAAGGAGAAATACCAACTTCGCACAAGTTTTATCTAGAAAAAAAAAGACACTCTGTAAGATAGATATGACTGAGTGAGAAAGTTTGAGAATTACTGGCAGCATATAAACGACAAAGAAGAGAAACTCACACTTCGCAGAAACAGCGAGAAAAATCTTGAAAAGGGAGCAAATAATTTCAAAACGAATCGCAGTGTCGTTTACGATTCGATATACACAGCATGACATGAAAACTGCTTCTTATACAAAACATCTGCATCGATCTGTGAGCGATGCTGCTTAGATTATGACCGTTACTATTTTTTATTCGATCAAAAAAGGGCGAAGGATTCCAAATTAATCTAGAAGTATCAGTAAGACTTTAACAGCCATAAAAATTGATATAATCGCTGAAAGCTTTGACTAATTTCCATTTCATGTCCTTCACTTTGGCATCGCATCAACTGGTTTCGTAACAGCACTGCCGTATATTTTATCAATAGTGGTGAAGTCCACGGTAGGACCTATCTCCGACAGAGCCACATTCGTGTCGGATAAAATTCGTCTGAAGTTTTTTGCTGCTTTATCTCAAGGAGGAATGGCTACGGCAATTTTTTCCCTAGCGTTTGTAAGTTGGACTTGTGTTGAAATATCAAAAGCGTGACTATGAGCTGTTTGCTTTTCTTTTCATCACTCAAGTCTTTGGAGTTACAACATCACCTAGATTATATCTAAAAAGCTTTCATTTGCAAGATTAAAACAAATGGCAAGTGAAATTTGGCAGAAAATTAACGTGAAGAACGAAGTCAAGCCTATATGAAATGCTAAATTTGTAAAGCGCATAATTTCAATCAGAGTAAAGTATGGCACAGTGCTTAGAAGTGCTCTGCAATATACATGTAGTCCTTGCTTCGATCAAACGTCTCGAGCTCGCCAAGTCTTTCATCCTTCTGAGGTCATTGGATTGATACTATTCTTGTTTGGGAGGATTACGGCACTGATTTAATAAATCAGTGGGCCAGCACGGCATGTAGCATAGACCACATAGTCGTTCAGTTACTTTTGTAGTTCTTGATTAGGCCTCTTTTATCGATCGCTTTTTTATGGACCCGCTTAGTATGATATAATCTAATGAGGATATTACATGCTTTGAGCTGTGGGGTGTAGTGCTATACAGATGCCTGTTTCGTCATATTGGGACTGATCCTATTGAAACAAAGGAGGTATGATTCATTGTAAAAGCTACGAGCTCGACTTTCGGTCACCACAATGTCAGGTAACTCCATCATCTGACTTGGGGTGATTTATTACTCGGCATCGATTCCTTCATCGAGGATTATCTACTCACCAAGGAACGGCAAAACCGACGGAGGGTGATACTGATGAGTCCCAATAGGACGAAACAGGTACCTGTATAGCACTAGACCTAGCAGCTCAAACATGTTACATAGTGTTCTTTAATGAGTCGAATGCATGGTATATTCCTCAAGGATTTATCAATGCCAAGAGCTTTGTCTTACTTTTCTCCTCTAATTACTGCCGTGGAAAACGTGACACACTGTCAACTTGACCTTTCCAGGCTCTCAAAAAACGAAATCTATTGAAGCGCTACTTGTTGAGTTGAAGTGTTATTAAAGTCTTGTATTTTGCTCATCGATAGATACAGTGGTCAACCAAATCGATGGTTTCGTCCTCTCAAACAACTCTATTACGAATTCATCGTACGCCGGGTGGATTGCGGTAATGGTCAAACCATTAAATGATATCAAATCGAGGGTGGTCTTTCAGATGCAAAACACCCTCTAACCATTACCCTACACACGCTCGTTATTTTATCATGCTATCTAACCTATAGTGGGCAGTGTTATAACTGCACAAGTAGTGTTCAAATACTGTTCAGATCAGAACTCCTGGAATGGGTCAACTAGCTTACACTTCGGCGATTGTGTTCAGTGGTGTGAATGTAGTCGGTATATTGAAAGGCGGACAAATGGTAAGAACAACTTTACCGTAATAACAGTTGATTTTCTCAAACTTAAAGGTTGAGGAAAGAAAGAAGAACAAAAAGATGAAACGATCACAAGGACGAAAGATAGTGAAAAACGGCATATTAACGTTTTTCTTCTGTTTAGCGTAGGTTTGTTGAGAGGAAATAGAACAAAGTATGAGGCGTTACTCGATCTGATATTTCATAGTATTTGAAGAAATAATAATAGTAAAAGTAATAGAGGAAAAACGCAGAGACTTTTTATTACATGTTACTTCCACGAATTCAAAAGTAAACAATTCGCGGCTAATGTTCGATGGCTCTTAACTATTCAATTATTTCACAATGTTTTTGTTCATAATGTCTCTCAAGATCAAAAATTAGTCCAACTATCCAAACGAATGCTGAAAATAACCTATTCTACGGTGGAGTTTGAAAACCATCTCTTCAGTTGACTTTTCGCCAAAGACAGAGGGCAGAAACGGCATTGCACCAAACAGTAGAGGCTGAAACCCAGCAATAACTTGGACAGTGCAATTCAAGCCTTTAAAAACATTTCGCCTTCCATTTGGAACGAAGTACTTATAATGATTGATATATAAAAAAGGCCAATGATAAAATGGAAAGATAATGTTACAAGGACGAGAAAGGCGGTAGAGTGGTCATCAAGACCGATATATTAAGTTGTGGAAAAAGTTCTGTTGTATGGCCTGAAAAATGCTTCTACACAAATATTTACTGCGACTTTCAACTCATCAGAAAGCTCGTTTTTTTGCACATTGAGCAATATGTCATTTGTTTGCACAGCCTTATGGAACTGCTTAGGGAAGAAATTTGTCTGCTGCTCTACTTCCACTAGAAACTGGGTGTCAACGCTTTTGAGGCTCATCGGCAAATTTGCAAGACCTTTTTTATATATCACTCATTATGAGTACTTTGTTTCAACTCAAAGGAGCAGTGTTTTTGAAGGCCTGAACTAAGCTGCCCAAGTTTTTGTTGTGTCTTCAGCCTCTATTGTTTGGACGGACGACCTCTTCAACCTCGCAGCACGTAATTTGGAATGAGAAGTTTATATCAAGATCATTTATAAGATCAGCACATATCTTATTACGGAGTTCGAAGAAGGGTGAAGTAGACAAAAGTTGAACTCGTTGAAATCGTTGAGACTCGTGCTATCCAGTGGCTACTGGAACTCTGAATCTGCCCAACGAAAGGTGCTTAGGTGTACAATAAGATTTCATTTTCACTTCTACAATATTGTATAAAAACGATTTGGAATATAAAATACTCCTTTGAATTATCAATATTCAAGCTGTGCTAAAACACCAAAGAGGATTAAAATTACTTTTTTTTTCAAATTATGGGGGCTGATAGAGGAAAACTACCAAAAATTCCTGTTTCGAGACACATTTTCCTGACCAATAGTTGGCATAATGCCGATGTTCCAAGCCTTTTACTGAAACACGAATGTCCTTCTACGTTCAGAATTTCTCCACTGTCCATAAGATCTCATTACTTTCTCACATACATCAACTCCAAATGATTGGAATTAAACGAAAGACTGATTCAAACATAGTGAGAGTTATCGCTGAACTGATATCGCATACAGCATGCGTAATCATTTTTGACAAATTACTCATTGTTCCAATAATCAATCACAATTCATGTTTGCTTCACCGCCGATTGCTGTGGCATGATGGTACGATAGGCTCAATTATGTGGAGCGGTGTGCAAAAACATTTGCGTCAGCTGGGATTCGAACCCAGATTTCACTTTTCCGGGAGCACGTGCTGAATCGTTGCAATACTCATAGTTTTCCAACTTTTTCTTCACTATGATGACTCTTGAGTTTGATATAAAATTAGGAAAGACCAAAACTAAGGGTTATTATGGTGATATCCTTTGCAAAGAGCGCATGTGGCGCAGTGGTTAGAGGTGCCCTGGGTCGCACACGAGGTCAATGGTTCAATTTCGCTCTCATGGCCCACCAAGCCATCCATCCTTCCGGGGTGGTAAAATGGTGCCAGATGGATCTCAGATCTGTCTGGGAAAGTAAGTAGCACTGACTCGATACAGTGGGGAGCCATCGCGAGTCATTGTAAAGGCCAGGTATGCATTCAGTTACCTCAGACAAAGTTAGAATTTGAAAACGAATGCATGGCGCATGACTCAGGGATTGATCAGTGCCGAGAGCTTTATCCTTTCAGCTTTTATCCTTTGTACAAATTCAATACAACTGATTGCCAAATCCAGTATAATGAATTGCGGTGAGCTAGCTTTTTTCTCTATACATGACACATGTATCTAAACCAGAAGCACATGAGCGAGTAGAGAGAGTGTCGTCCTACTAAAGTAACGTAAGAATTCCAAAAAATTTTCTAAAACGGAGGAAAGATCTTGATCAAGCAACGAAAATTGCGCGCCGCCGCACAATTCGCTCTGCGCACATCGATATCTGTTCGTCCTTTACGGATCAATTTGTCTTGTGATTGAGATCAATTGGTGCACAAATAATTTTTTCTGCGCATTTTGAAATTACGATAGAACTTTTTTCACAAATTATAAAAGAAAATTTTTGCTGTTTATGGTTATCGTACAAGCCCGAATAACAGTAGTTGAAGTTGCTCTTCACCTGTAATCTTGTGTATCTAAGAGGTTGAGTAGTAACGCAGCAGATAGATCGGCAGGTTAATGTAGCTCATCGCAATATTAGTCAGATGTGTAGCTCTGCGACGTTACAAACGGAATTCAGTTCACAACTAGTTCTCCTGAAATGGATCTCTGGCGAACGCTATATCTTGATGGACTAATGAATGGCTTGTAACTGCCAAACCAGATGCAGCTCATGAGAATGATAGGTGACATTAGCGAGAAGAGAAAGTCGAAGAAAAGTATATGAAAATGTAATATTAACTTCACAACTCATAAAGATGAACCAAAAAAAAATTACCGGTTCTTTTTGATTAGTAGGGAACAAATGAAAAAGCGATCCTATTTAGTGGAAAAGAAATATTATGGGAATGCTAGTGAGCATTAGGAAGCTGAGACTCGAGGCTACAGCCCCACTTTGCCGGTTTTTAGAAACAATCATTAATAACGATGTAACACTTGAAATAATATTATGTTTCATAAAACCGCTATTTTTTTTCTTATCACACTAATGTTTCGCTGAACAAAACTCCTTCCTCAGAGTGCTAGTGCTCAAACTATAGCACAACTCAGAAGTGTGTTTGCTTTTAAAAAGCTGATTTGATTTTGGTTCTACTCTCATCTTTTGATTTGTGCTTTAAACTTCACCGGGTAGAACTCTTGCTTTAGACTAATAGTAATCACCTGATAACGTAATATTTTCTGACCATAACGATGTGCTTACTTTCTGTAAATACGGCTCAGTAGAGAAGATATAGATGAGTTTTACAATTTTTATAACGCTGTTAACAGGATATTCAACAAGGCGGCGACCGTGGCATGGCGTGCGAGGCGGGACAATTGATATTTGTTATTGTATTGGAAAATTTTTCCTCCGCTTTGGAAGAAACTCCGGATAAAAGTTTAACTTAGATACTACGAAAAATCCTGTACACAATGACATGCTTTTTGGCTTCCACCGAATTATAAGCGTGACAAAAATAAAAACAGAAGGCAAGTGTGGAACATAATTTTTGATTTCGATGTTACAACGTCACAAAGAAATGTTTTGGAAAATCGGCAACGTATAGCTGTAGCTTCAATTCTGAGCTTTGAAATCGTCACTTACACCCCATGAAAAGTTCTTCTTCACGAAAAAATGATATCGGTTTTTTCATTTGCTTCCGCCTAATCAGAAAGAACCAAATTACCTAATTATGCGCTATGGACAAGAATCAAACGAATACATAGCACTCTCCGAGTCTTCACTCTTAGCTTCTTTCCTATGTTCTGAGCTGTAACTGATTCTTTCCAGGTGGCACGACAATTTGTACATATCGTTATGGCGGTGATGTCATTTATTCTGTGTGTCACCGCTCTTGTTATACCAGTTGCTGTTAATATTGTCTGTCCACATAATACACCAGAACAGGTGCACATCACGTACGCTCACTTAATAATTATCCTTGATATCTGGATGTTGGTCGCCGATCACGTTTGCCTATTTTTCTCCCTTTGATTTACTCTGGCATAAAATGTACCGTTATGAAAATGATGTCTCAAAGTAGCTGGGTGTTTTAATGGATATATGTAATCGCTAGAGAGTAGGTTATACTGATAAGAAGTGGTTGTTGAGTGGGTTAATGTGTTGAATACGACAATAACATTGCTACTGTAACGATAAGCAAGACTTTTGCGATGAATGTGAGAATGTGAGTGAAAATAGAAAGCGATGAACTACGAGTAAGGGATGCATACTACTGTGATCACAGAATAGATCCACTCAACAGTCAGGCAACGGTTGACAGAGCCAACGACTATAACAAAGAACAATACGGTAGATTTACTACAGTGCATTCTGACCAATGCACCCAATTCAATGCAGCGTGGCACGAGAAAACAGGACGATGGTCCGTGAGTGGAGGACAAGTACAGCGGTTATACCACGCGATGGATTTACGTATTAGTTGGATAACGATCTGCAGTCAACAGCTGAAGACATTAGAGACGCTAGTAACGAGCCAATGTGTCCCTCCATTTTAATCGGAGTCTGAGAAACAATCACTTAGTCGAACGCAGTGGTACCCATGAATGTCACTAATAATTGAGGCAATGATCCATAAGTGAGGGGCACTGACGGTGATGAAGATGCAATGGATTATCAAGCATGGAGAACAGAGTTCTACTGAGAAAGGTGAACGGATAGGATAAGAAAGCAAGCAATAGGATTGGAAGTTGGCGATTTCGATGATGCATCTAAGGCGACAAACTGTCAAAGTGGCCGTGACTAAGTGCCAATCGTCCGTAGATGAACGTCTGTATCTGACTGAAAAACACACTCTGGCCGCCAGCTGCAACTCGAAAAACGAGCCATCTGTCATCCGAAGACACTAACGGCTGCACGGCTGCACGGCTGCTATGACTCATTGCCTAACTTTTTTGGTTAGCTAGAATCAGAATATAAATTATTGATTGATATGCAAAGATTCAAGCATAGATCGCATCGTGGTGTCTTAAAGATTTCCTATTTGAGGATATTAGTCGACTTGTCGACAAATGATAAAAATACCGATTATAATGGCAACACTTTTTTCCCACATGTGACGAAACACTAGGATGTCCCATAATTTCTTTCGTACCATTGTTTTAATCAGTTTTTTCTATTTAAAATTAGGTCATAGCTCAAAGGCAGCTGTATTTTGGAGAGCATTCTGATAACACTTGATCACGATCGTGCCACCATCACGATTGTGGCACCATCGCTAGCCAGCTAAGTAAAATGTGCTCTCGCAATTGGTAAGATGTATCTCTCATGCACTGACTGGACTACCTTGCATGCCGGCGTCGACTCACCACATTTTGAAGAAACTTTGCTGCACTACGTATCATAATAACCGTATAGCCTTGATACAACTCCATCGGATTATCAACCCTTTCAAGCCCTGGATCAGCATCTGTGCGAAAAGAAAATTGATGGCTGCCAGCGCGAAAGTAACCTCATCGACTTCTTTGTTCTCCAACATCATTCTTTTTTGGTGGAAGTCTTCCAATTTTTGGTCATTAAATGGTTGCATATCACTGAACATGATAGTGGTCGTATTATTGATTGATTAATTTCCTCATATAAATTACCACTGAATCAACAAAAGTGTCGAAGTGCAATAAAATTATGGGCAATCCATACTAAATGAAAGATTTGAGGTTTCTAAGTTCATTATCAGCTCGAAACGTTCAGTATGAATAACACTGTGTTCATAGTCAAGAAAGCAGTGGTCAGTATGAGCTATAGATGGGTCATCTATTTATGGTTTATTTAGGCGCTTAGCCTTTTCCTTAAACTTATTTCAATCAGTATGATAGATGTAGGGCAGAAGTGTTGTGATATGCGTTGGCTGAGGACTGCATTAGTCTTTATCTAAAAACATATAAAAACACTTCAAATGAGTGTGCTGACGATTAGCTCGACAGGCAATCGACTGTTGTTTCAATTCCATTTGCTACAATAGATCATGATTTTGAATCAGAGTAGGAGTGAGCGCGAAAAACTGAAATGGTGGAAAACCATTGTAACCCAAGTACGTTATTGGAATTACAATTTATGCTATCGAACGGTTAGTAAGAGATTGAAGGAAAAGCTTTGTTCAGCGATAAATGTTCGAATAAGAAACACAATTTATTTTTCGCTGTTACAGCGTAGTGATCAAGCTATTTCAAAAGATGTACCATTCCAATTTTTTGAATTTATGTTATCGAACGATTGTTAGAGTAACTAGAAATTGAAAGAAACTAGAAAATGCGATTTTTTCCGCAGGGCTGGAACAGGGTGCGGATAACGGAACAGTGTCAACTATGCGTAGATTTTACCAGGTAGCACCCGAATTTCAATATTACCCCCAGAATAGTCGAGCAGAGTCTCCTCCATGTCTAGCTTGTTTGAGTCCATCAAGTCCTTTCTATATCGAAAGTTTATTGTTCGCTGTCAGATACCCAGAAAATCCGTTGAAGTCGAAAAAGACGTCGTCAGTTTATGACAAACCAGGAGAAAGAAACGCAAGGGTTAGGCTATGCCGTGCAATAGGAGAAAGGTGGTCGGCCCAATCCCACCCTCCAATCACACGATGTTTCGCAAATTCTTACGACATTTGCTTGAAAGATCTCTAAAAAGTAGCTTTGTCTATGAAGTCGACAATTACTTATGGTAGAAGCTAGCGAGGACTTCAGCATGGCTATCAGGACTCCACAAAGAACTTTTCGAACCAACTTCAACGACATCGCTGAGAAAGACACTCCTTTGCAGCAGTATTCATTTATGAACCCTAAAACCTTTGAGGGTATTGAATTCAATACTAGGTACATCATTGTTTGGAGGACTTCCCCGCTGCAGGAAAGTTTCTTCTTTGATATTTGGCAATCATCAGAAAGCTTGAGCCTCTGCGATTCTAAAAACCTGTTTAGCCTCAGAAAAAAGCTTTTATTACGTTGGAGCGGCGAAAATAAAATTATTTTCCACACTCAATTTTCTTCATTTGCCCGGCTGGGGCCGCTATATGGATCTTCACTAAGATTTCATTACTCATTAGATAGCCCAAATCTCACGAACTCTGATGATGAAGTTGGTCTTTTGAAAGGTTGCCATATAACGCCGTATGAGTAAAAGAAGATCACACTTTACGCCCTAAATGCTACCCCGTCGCTCGGACGTCATAGGTGGTTTGTTGGTAATTATAAGTGTAGTATAACTCAGAGGTGTCTCGTCGCTGCATCAAAGATGGAATATCACGAATGAATCTTCTACGAAATTTTTTGATACAAAGAGTGACTACTGCTCAACGCTAATATTACATCCTTGTACAAAAATAAACTCTCAACGCCTATTAAGCAATTGTATCGCCTGTCATGCGAGAACGTAGCTTGAAAAAACATCATCTACAATTAAACATTTTAAATAGAGATTTATGTGGAGATAATTCTGACATGTAGCTCGAGTGAGTGTGGAAGAGCACGCGTTCATCATTGCGCATGATGCACTACTTCCACTATCAGCAGCCATATTCGAAAAAACGTGTTTTTTGCTCTTCCTAGACATTATAGTAGTTATTGGATAGCTTGAATCTCAAACAATTGTAACATGTACTTCATATTTTGAAACGTCTGCACTGTAACAGGAAAAAAAATATGGTATTTAACACTTGAGCATCTTTCGGTGAGCAACGCTTTTCCTTAAATATTCAGCAATTCTCCAACAACACAAATCTCGGCAAATTTAACTCAAAATCTCAAAGATATGCTTAGTTCGTGAGGAAGACTTCTTTGTTCGTCGTTACAGCTAAAAGAACATTGAGCGTTGCACTAGGCACGCACAGGACCCCATATGCACATTGCGCTTCGCGTCCGACACGGCGCCCAGTGCGTAACTCAATGATCTTTTAGCTGTAACAACATATTAAAACGTTCTTCTCAAAAATTAAGCTTATTATTGAGATTGTTTAAATTCGTGCTAGTGAATGGTCATTGAAAATCTGAATGAAGACCCCTCTCCAGCGAAAGATGCTTGAGTGTGAAAGAGAAATTGGTACTTGTATGTCAAGCGGCGACAAATTTTTAAGCCACTCTCATTCGCTGAACAGGAATTTTTATATAAGTATTTGTAGTTATTTGAAAGTTTAAATCTGCCTACAAGTGCACGTCGCCGGTTTTTTGAAACACCTTTTCATAACCCTGTAACATCCAGAAAAAAATTTATTTCTCACGTCGTACCTCGCCTTCGTTCTTACCACGCATAAAAATTGCTAGAAGCACGAAAAGCATGTCGGTGTGTATAAATTTTCCGTTGTGTCAGAAACAAGTGTTTTTATTTGAAGTTTCTGTCGATGCGGTAGGAAAATCCTCAGTTGTCACCGTTCTAACACTTAATGCGACAGATCGCTGTTAAGTTACGCGACAGAGCAGGCGATTGTTTTACTAAAAAGTTGTTGCTAGCAATTTTCCTTCACATTTTTCTCAGCTATGAACCTTTTTGTCGACTTTGCTTACCGGCCAACTCACGAAGCGGGACATTTATTGCCGTCTTCACATGAGTACTGAGAATTTTACTTCACCTTTACAGCATAGTATAGAAACCATTTGAAAAATAGAACACATCTTTTAAATTCTCGACACTCAAGCTGTCAATTAAATCAACTCTGAATAATTGGAAATAAGCAAATGATTGATGTAAACTTAGGTACAGTGAGAGTTATCGATGAACTAGTATCGAATACATGATGGCAACGAGTTTGAAATCGCAGAATGGGCCTTACGTACATCAATATGCTTGAAGGAGAGCACCACCATAGACGATAGCTGTGCGAGAAAGAAGCGATTGTTGGGAATTATACTAGGGTTCGCACTACCAGTGAAGATGGGCTGCCCAACTATCCATATATCCAAAACTACATATTAGGTGTTTGAAAAAGACTTCGCCAGCCACATTTTGCCGCAGTAACGAACGAATGCAATTTTTCTTTCGCTTGGAAGTGTGTAAAAACGTTATTTATCTATATATTGTGTATATTGCAAATACTATGTATAATTTTTTCATAGGACTTTATAGATAACGACTTTGAACGAGACGCCATTTTCTTTGAATCCACTAATTTGTAGTTTGAATTTGGTAGTTCCAAGTGATAATCTAACGGTGCGACGTCAGGAGGCAAGGCTGGCAACCTTTTAAAACACTTAACCCTAGCTCTTTTATGACGTTTCCGATCTGTTTTCCAACATGAGATCGAGAGTTATCATGCAGCACATTGCAAAGTCGTGCCGTTTTAGCTTTTTAATAAGAATTTTGCAATGAAATTGCATTACCTCAATATCGTTCAGCTGCGTGTTTTCTCGCGAACATCTTGGTAGAGGCAATTAGCCTGTACTTACTTCAAAAGGGAGCTCCCTCTAGGCTCCATTAATCTTGTGCGGCGTTTCACTAGCATTTTCCTCTAGCGTCTTTCGAGCATGAATGGAAGCGAATTTGTCCCGTGACAGCTTCATCTCAAATCAAGTGTATAGGCAAGTTGTATAGCAATGTTTACAAGGAAATGCGTAATTTATCAATGCCGAAATCAGGCAATTTAAATTACTTTTAGCAATGAATCTGCAAAGTAAAGCTCAGCGTAAATGGTGTTTTTCGAGTACAAAAGTCGTCATCTTCAAAGATTCATAGAAAACATTGTACGGAATGTTGTGTATGCTATTTATATACCTAAGTGAATTGAGTGGTGAGCCAAAACACTGCCTCAGGTGGGAATTGAACGCGCTATTCATTCCATCAAGAGAGGAGTGCTCTACCACTGCAACACTGAGGCACATTTGCCCGACCACTCACTCTTCGGCATTTCAATGTTGGCTATCAGCCACCAACCTTCAAGAGGTTTGGTCAGGTGTGCGATTTCGCTTCATAAACCCAGTTGAGCTGACAGCCAGTGTTGGATTATGATACTCCAAAATTCTAGCATTACAGTATTCTAGTATGGACATTGTATTAACACAGTATTAATTCTAGTACAACATTGCGGAAAAAGCAGTAAAATGCTAAAGTTTCGAAATATCATATCTAAGAGTGGCTGTCAGCCCAACTAGGTTTATGAAGCGAAATCGCATACGCGACCAAACCTGTTAAAGATTGGTGGCTGATAGCTAACACAGAGATGTTGAAGAGTGAATGATCGGACAAACGTACTTTGGTGGTGTAGTGGTAAAGCACGCGTTTCTGAATAGGATGAAACAAGGGTTCGACTCCTGCGAGCTCACCACTCAATTCTTTAGGTATATAGTAAAATCATAACACTGCGAAGAAAGCAGTAAAATACTAGAAATTCGGAATGTTTTGTATTTAAAAAGCAGGTACTTTTCCACCAGACAGCCACAATGAAGAAACGATCCCTTTTACTGGATTAAGATTCTTCATTGCATTTTCAATAATCATTCGAAAGGAACAAATCTTTAGCTACTCCGCTGTGTGGCCTATTTTTGGCAAAAACCTATCTTAAACAGTGTTACAGAAAGTGAATATTTGTGCTTTTCCACAAGCGTTTTTCTCTCAGTACAGAGCTCTTCCTTTAGACTACTATCAGTCATTCGATAGCGTAGGTTTCCGCGATTCCATCGCTCTATTTATTCTTTGAAAAGATGGCTTAATTGCAGCGCAACAGGAAAAAAAAGTTTTACATCTTCGACGCGCCTTTTTCCAACTGTTCTACGGTCGGGGTGTGTGGTCCTGTAGATTCGATGCGGCGATTCGCCGTCGATCGATCGAAGTACGTTTTCGCGTCGCATGTAAAGTGCGATTTTTGTCATTTGATTAGGAATTCTCGCACCGCTTGTAAGAAATTTCAGCAAAATATGACTCTGATCTTACAGGATCTCGTCTGCACGTTCATATGCTTTTCGTTTTTCCACGAAGTAATAATGAAAGCGCTCAGCGATGTAAAACACAATTGAATCTCAAGTGCTACAGCGCTATGAAAGAGTCTTTTCAAAAAACAGCTGCGTAGCGCAGTAGCCAGAGATTCAAACTTTGAGTGATTTTTGATATTGTTCTAAAAAGTTCTTGTTCAGCGAATGGGATCAGATAATCATTTGTCGCCGTCTAACGGAAAGGATCCAAAAAGCATATAAATATAAAACGTTTTTATTGCACTTTTGAACAAAAAAAAAGAATCTGCATGTCTTTAACATCACTAGTATTGCAGGTCAAAAACGGCGGAATCATGTTTGCGCACCTAATACTTCACCTTCACATCTGATATGTAAAGCGCTGCTTTTCCTGCATTCAGTTTGTATTTTTGCATTCACTGTCCACTAATCTCCAAACTTTTATGCATGCGACTTGGGACATTGCTTAAGACGGTCGATTTTTTTGTGAATGTCGTTAGGTGCTAGTCAAGTCAAATCTTTGTAAAAGTGTGAAAGTGCCGTATTTGACCCCTTTCTCTTGGACTGCAAGGATTGAGCTGTTCTCAGGCTAGCCTAATACCAATCGTACTACTCCGGCGGATCGGCGGCTCATTGAGTTAGGTTCAGAATCAAACCACGATTGTAGTCGTGATGAACGCCACCACTAACTCTGCTATGCCAGCTCCCTTAGCATGAGATATTTTGACGCGTTGAAAAAAAAGTTTCTGAAAGTGGAATCTATGATAGCCAGTTTTACGATAAAGGACACAAATTAACGTGCAGTACTGGCAGTGCTCAAGTTTAGAGTATATCAGCAAATCTCATGCTGGTCACTTCTGGAGATTTTTGAGATGTTCTCATTATTTCATTATGGACGTGATATGTTAGGCTACAACCGAGTACTACTACTAGCAAATGGATGTTTTCAGAGGTCTCGTTTATTCCTTGGAGTTTCTGTGATTGACTTCATATCAGTTATTCCGTTTCTAATTTTGGCCCAAAGTGATCCAGCAGCGTGGACTAGAGACAAGGTTAGTAGCTTTAATAGTGAGGCTGATGAGGAAAAAATTCCTCCATGTTTTTTGCGAGAACTAAAACAATAACAACAAAAAACGGACTGCTGTACTAGTTGTGAGGTCAAAGTAGGCGACCAAAGATTGCTTCTACCTAGCTCACTTCTCATTGGTGCGCACCATACCTTATCTATTAAGATGAAAGGGCTAGTGTTGTCGATTGATAGCAATAACAGCACTGTTACTAAGAATGTAGCATGTTTTCTGTGATTCGAATAGTATTAAATTGAAGAGAAAGTTCTGAGACACTTGTAAAAAATTGGAAATTTATGCATGAATTCGAAACGAATACAATAATAACTTTTTCCAAAATAAAAGCCATCGTTTTCTTCGATAGCTTGCCATCGGTCCGCTAGGTTCTTCTTTGGTCGAAGTACCCTTCCTTTCGACTTCAAGTCAAAGAAATCTTTACGTGCTTCTTGAACTCCATCGATCGATTCAACCGACGACCCTTTCGAAAAGTGTTGCTTTGATCAGAAAAGACCAAAATCGGATGCGGCGCCATCTGGTCTGTAGACGAGATGCAGTAGAACCTCGACTCCGTCCTATACATCAAATTTGTGGTCTTTTTCTCAGTGTGCGGTTTGACATTGATTTGCTGCATCAAGGCGCGCTTTTGGTTGACCAAAACTTTGAAGCTTGGTGTAGGCTCAGCCTAACTACTGACAATAGAGCCCGACTCATTGAACCGCAGCTCGGAAATAAGTTAAAATGCGCGATTCTTTCAAAAATCCAACAAATACAGATTATGACCTTTTAGCCAAATAGGTTGTACTTCGAAACTGACGGCTAAGCTTGCCCCTTCTGATGCTACTGCTTGTCTCGATTGTGGTTGACCAGGATTATCCTACCACTCCCTATATCAAATCAGTCATTTGTTAGATTGCTGAGCAGTTGGCGACAAATTTCGACTTTCTTAGCAGCTTATGATTCAATGAGTTCGTGCGGATCTTGTCTGGCCTCTTGTGGACAAGGTTAAGCTGGTGGAGATGAGTTAGCACAGTGCATGAGACGTCTTGAACGACGCTTATTTTCGAGGTTAAGATCACCGGCATTGGAAAGCTTTGAAAGCAGCGTCTAGCAGCAGATCTGCTTATTGTACTTTCCCCTTCAATTTCGTTGATTTCATCGGTTGCAGCTCTCAGTAAGGGATCCTTCCCCCAATAATGACGCAATAAAACACGAACTACGATTGTATCCCAAAAAAGAATGATTTAAGCTCAAAAAGGGGTTGGTACGCCAGGGTCATACACCGGTGTTTCGGAGGTTCGTCCTCCTCATCAGTGACCCCCTCCCCACATTCAACCCTGCATTGAAGCAAGGAGGGAGGCGTATGTGGTGATGGCACAGTGTACTATGACACTGTACCATCACCACCTCTCAGTCGATAGATTTTTGCTGTTAGATCAAAACTATATCAAAAGATCGACTATTTTTGAAACCCCCAAAAAACATTCAATATAATTCCAAAAAAGAATGATGAAACCCCTCACCGGTGTATGACCCTGGCGTACCAACCCCTTTTTGAGCTTAAATCATTCTTTTTTGGAATTATATTGAATGTCTTTTTGGGGGTTTCAAAAACAGTCGATCTTTTGATACGATTGTATCGTTGGACATGGCGGAGGCTTCTGCAAAAGTGAAAATAATGGCGAATAGTATCTTGGCTTTCAACTGAAGAATCCCACCTGAGAAACCGCAACATTCCCATAATATGCGTGGAAGTTGTCTTATGCTTATCAAAGTGCCCCACAACTTTCTTTTCAGCCCTAGGTATATGGGTTCGAACTAGAAAGATCGATAATGACGCTTCCAAGGGGAAGTCACCATCTTTCCCCACAGAAAAAAATCGTCTTGAACTGTTTGATTTCATTAGCACTACTATATAGAGAAAATTGGACTTTTTGGGCCAGTTCTGTGCTCCTAAAAAATTCTGCGTGTTTTCAGTAAACAGTGTAATAGACCACTCAGACTTTTACGATTCGTAAAGTTTCTTTTTTTTTCCTTGACGTACTTATATGAACATAATCTCAGGGACTACTTCAATCAGAAAAGGTCAGCACGATTGTGAAATTTGATGAGAAATGGGAAGAAAGAATTTAACACGCCGCTATATAGTTCATATAAAAAGTTCTCTTGACTTTTTCTCTCATGGAGACTCAAAATTCAGTTCACATACACTGCCACTTGCTGTACGGATTTTATCACTTCTTGCATTCGATTTGTTCCTTTGCATTCATCCTTCCCACATCATGCATCCCTTCCCAAAAGTCCTTGATTACTTCACGTGTTATCTCATTCAATGTATTTTTTAGTGCTTTTTTACAGTGGCTTGAAGTTGTAAATGAACCTCTTAGAATATTGATTGACACGTATAAATTGACCTTGAACGGGAGATGAACCCACACTGAACCACACCTGGTGCATGTGCTACCACCACACCGCCGAGGCCACTGCTTCGGTACCATTCTTTCTTTCATAGGATCTTGTCATAGCTATCAGAAACAAACCTTTATATAGTGTAACACACACTACAGCTATGATGAAACGAAGGTTCAACTCCAGTCTGGGGTCGAACCTGTCTTGCTTACCATTCGTAATTTGTAAATTCACGTATCTATTCTGCTGTAGCTTTAGTATTTCGTCTTCTTCATAAATGTCGTGCTGCTGTTGGAACAATTCTCTTTTTAGTCTTGGATGTAGCCGAGCTAAGGCGTTACTGTGGCTTTCGTTCGTTGAATGCGAAAGAATGTTGGAGCAGCGAATCGATCCAGCGTCTTGCTCATCACCTTGGTCTTTTTACACTTAACTAACCATTGCGCTACCCCTCCCCCTGATAAAGTAATGGGACACCCAAGTCGAATGACCTAAAAATTCATGGAACATCTCACATCTTCTAAACGTGAAGTATCCAAGAACGTAATGACAATCTGCACTGCAAAGTGAATTCGGCGGCATAACATTGTAGGCTACTGTCTAATATATGTGTAAGTTATATGCACATATACGTTGCAAGGAATATGCTGGGTGTTGTAATCAATTAATCAATTAGTGCTACAGGTTCAACACGAGAAATATCACATAGTAGGTTGGTAAAAGTATATTTCAACTGTAATGTATCGACTATGGTAGCGATGCTGCACAAGAATTAGGAAATGCACGTTTGCATTATCTATCTATTCTTTGGAAGCCGAAAGACTCAAGCTGGTGTTAACGAAATGCGCAGTTATTCCTGACGCACCTAAAAGTTACCCTGTGTGTTCTTCTACTTGAATCCTATTCTTCTTTTATAATATAATCAATGTGGGATAAGAATACCATCGGAGCTTCTCAACTGTGCGGTTGGCACTTCCAGGAATTTAACTGCTACACTCTTGTCCAACGGCCTTCGTTAAGACGCACTACGCACTCAGCACTCGTTAGAAGAGAAATCATTTTATCGTGAGGTCTTTTATTACATATTTACAATGGAGATTCGTTCATTCCGCCCACACGATCAATGTTTCGGGGTAACAGTAATTAAGACCCTTTGGAAAACAATTTTTGTAGCTCCTCAAGCCTTTTTTAAGTGCTATATATATCTATAGATAACAGCGGCTGTGCTGAGGAATAGACGCGTTCGTACACTTTTTTCCCGAAATTTCATCATACCCATTTCTCCCTTACTTCCAAATTTTCGTTTTATTCCGCTTTAGTTGGGTACGTTTTTCTTCACAAATCTTGAAAAATATTCCAATACCTAAAACTCGCGTGCTTGTGTGTTCTTTTTGTAAATATGAGACCACCGTTATCTAGGAATTTTAGGGCACTTTCCAATTTATGAACCGAAAAATATTAGACGATCTTAACCGGTCGCCTTCGCCAATCATGTCTGTTCTCCGTGCTTCCACTATGACATGCTCAAATCGTTGACACACTAAGCTACTCAATATCTCGTGTAGTAATGCCGTAACAAGTGCGATCAACCCATATAATTTGTTCCTCACCATTTATTCAGCAATCTGCAATTTATAGCATTAGCTTCCAACAATCTGCAGCATATGAAAATATATAATATTTGCGTGTAACATCGGAAAGCGAGAACAGAAGTACACCTCAAATATTACAATAATAAGTAATTGCAATACAAATACAATGAATGCTTATGAACTATCTGTTTCTTGCTTACAAGCAGCAACTACGTAACATTGCTGAGGTAACAGAGACGTGCGGGATCACAACATTTTGAGCAGAAAAGCGTTCTACATCGAACACATCTAGTATTTATTTTTTAGCATAGTTTTAAGCATAGAACGAGATGTTCTTAGCAGAAATCCATCTCTTTATGGCCTCACATCGCTGATGGCTTTCGTGTGAAACCTTTTGGGAACTCCGCTAGTCTTCGTTCACGGAGATTGGTCTCCTAGATAACGGACATAAACAGCCCCTTCAACTCACTGAATGTGGTTCCATCCTTGTTGGCACAGTACAGTCTATGAGCGTTTAGCAGCAGTATGTTAAAGACGAAATCAAAGAGGATGCGCACGTACCTAAAGAAGGGAATTACAGATTATCAAGCTAATAGCAGCACGCGCGTGCCATTTTTGGTCCTTTTAAAAAGTGGGGAGTAGGCAGCGGCATCTGGTCTGTGAGGTTCTCAACTCCTATTCTTGTTGTAGTTTTCAACAACTATAAACTTCTTCGTGCCCGAATTTAAGTCGGAACAGTATGCTGTCAAAAGCATCTGCACTTCTCTCTTATCAAATCAAGTACTATCATGCATTCCGATTTTGCACGGCTCTCCACTAGCCCTTACGCAGTTCCCTCTGCATGAATTCCTTTGGCATACCTTTCTGTCTCTTCTTGCAGGTTTCGGTCAGTTTTGTATTCTTCTACAAAGTTTTTCTGCTAGGGGAACACTGGTGCACAAGTCGTCGGCGTAAAGGAGCCTTCCTTGATCTAGCGCGCTCCCCATCAAATCCGTCACCACACGTTTCAATAAAGGCCCGCCGAATTTGAGAGATGTATCCGCACCTGTGTAGATCATTGTCTTGTACCAATATCCTCTTTCACCACAAAGTCTGAAAAAAGCTTTATACCAAATCTGCTCCTTTTGCAAGAAGAGTACTAACGGAGCTTGTCTTCCTCTGAATGGTAGCATCGACTCGTCAATGCACAGATCCCTTCTCGGCCTGTACACAGCTCGACGATCGACGAAGTGCAAGACATGCTTTTGCAGTTACACATCGACGACGAAGTCCCTTCTGAGAAATCTGACAACAACGAGGGCATGGAGTCGACCACCTCAGCTAGTAGCTCTCAGGATAGTGAGATAGGCGATGAAGCACCATTCACATTAGCCAACACCTGAGCAGTGGGTGACTGGTTGAGTAACGTAGTGGGCCGAGTCCCGAATCCTTTAATGACAGTCTAGTTGACGTGTAGAATAACGGATTGCGCGACTGCCGGGATTCAGTGAACTTTTTCAAAGTCCTTATTAACGGTGTTTGGGATCTGCTCCTGGATCAGACAAATATTTTCAGCCGCCAAAAAATGAAAAATTGGAATGAGACGACGGTCGACGAAACGGCGACGTTTATTGCCTTGTGTCTGAAAATGTGTGTCATCTAAATGCTGCAACTGGACCGATTACTGGAACAGTAGTCTGAGTCTTTCGGGAGTTACAATGGCGTCACAGATCATGCCAAGGCATCGATACGATGAGATCACGACCCATCTACATGCACTCGGCATTGACGAAGCTAACACACAGGACAAGCTGCATGAAATTAGACAAATGATGGAAATAGTGAGTGTCAATTGCAAAGCTTTGTACAGGTCAGGAAGAGATGTATGCATTGACGAGTTGATGGTACAATTCAAAGGAAGAATCAAGCTTCATTAGTACACTCCTTGCAAAATCAGCAGATTTGGTACAAAGCTTTTTAATGTTCGTGGTGAAAGTGGATACTCGTATAAGACAATGATTTACACATCTGCGGAAAGAACTCCCAAATTCGGTTAGCCTTTACCGGAACGTGTGGTGATGAATTTGATGCAAGGCCTGTTAGATGAAGAAGTCACCTTCACGCCGGCAACTGATACACCTGTGTTTCTCTAGCGTTAGAACAGCTGCAGAAGAATACATAACTGATCGGAACCTGCAAGAAAATCCAGAAAGGCATGCCAAAGGAGTTCAAGCAGGATAAAACTGCGTAAGGGCGAGTGGAGAGCCGTGCAAAATCGCAATGACATGATAGTATTTAGATGGTTTGGTAACAGAGAAGTGCAGATGCTTTCAACAGCATACGGCTCCGATGTGAATTTGGGCACGAAGAAGTTAATAGCTGTTGAAGACTACAACAAGAAGGGCTTGAAAATCTCACAGACCAGATGGCTACCTACTCCCCACTCTCTAGAAGGACTAAAAATAGCACGTGCGTGTTGCGATTAGCTTCTCTGTAATGCAATCCCTGTAATCCATGTAACTCACTGCAATATTTAATTCCCCTCTTGAGGCACGTACGCATCCACTCTTAATTCGTCTATAACATACTGCTGCTAAACGCTCACAGACTGTACTACGCCAACAAGGGACGAACCACATTAAAATGAGTTGAAGGAGGCGGTTTATGTCAGTTATCTCGTAGACGATTCTCCGTAAACGAAGACTAGCGGAGTTTCCAAAAAAGCTTCACTCGAAAACCATCGCCGATGTGAGGCTATAGAAAAATGGATGTCGGCCAAGAACAACTCGTTCTATGCTCAAAACTATGCTAAAAATAAATAACAGATGTGTCCGATGCAGAACGCAGTTCTGCTCAGTGTTAGGATACCGCACGTCTCTGTAACACCAGCAATGTTACGTAGTTGCTGTTTGTAATCAACGAACAAATATTTCATATTCATTGTATTTGTATTGCAATTATTGTACATTGTATTATTTGAGGTGTACTATTGTTTTCGCTTTCCTATGTTACAAGTAAATATAATATGTCGTCATAAGCTGCAGATTGTTGAAAAACTAATGTTATATAACTTAGAGAATTGAGTGGTGAACAAAAACACGGCCTCAGGCGGGAATCGAACCCACGTTTCATCCTATCCGGGGACGCGTGCTCTACCACAATAATACTAATGTTATACATTGTAGGTTGTTGAATAAATGGTGATAAACAAATTATATGGGTTGATCGCCCGTGTTACAGTACTACCACACGAGATATGGAGTAACTAGGTGCGCCAACGATTTGAGCATGTCATAGTGAAAGCACAAAGTGTAGATGTGATTGGCGGAGGCGGGCGAGAGAGGCGGGGTCAGGCACGCCCCTCTCCCGTGGTAGGCAACCGGTTAAGATCGTCTAACATATTTCGGTTCATAAATTGGAAAGTGTCCTAAAATTTTATAGATAAGGGTGGTTTACTTTTGCAAAAAAGGACACGCAAACACGCCGCTTTTCAATGATTTTTTTTCAAGATTCCTAACGAAAAAAGTACCTAACTAAAGCGGAAAAAACGAAAAGTTCGGAAGTAAGGAAAAAATAGGTATGACGAAGTTTCGAGACAAAAGTGTACGTACACGCCTATTCCTCAGGACAGACCGCTCTTATCTATAGATATTTAGGGTACTTAGAAGTGGCTCAAGGAGCTATAAAAATTATTTTTCAAGGAGTCTTAACTACCGCTGCCATGAAATATTTATCGTGTGGGACAGAATGGACTAATCCCCACTGTAAATATGTCACAAAAGATCTCATGGCATGATGATCTTTCTTCTAAGGATCCATCGATATTCAAGGTAGGACTCATCATTACCTGGGTAGATGGACTAAAGATAGCATGATTTCTTCCCCCACTAAGATCCCATCCTATGCCGCGAATAATCGAACATTCTTGGATCGTTGACTTAGCTAGTTGAGGACCAGGATCTACATAGCGTGTCTGGGCCCACTCCATTGGCCGCGCCCCAACCAATCACGTCCGTCCTTTGATAGATGATCGTGGAAGTGATTAGGATGGTAGCGGAATGATGTAGTGATATGGTAGTGAGTGGGATGATAGTGATAGTGACCACAGTGATGACGGTAGTGATAGTGATGGTGACGACACTGATAGTGATGATAGTGATAGTCACCATACTGATAATGATAATGATAGCGAGTGATAGTGACAGTGACAGTGATACCGACCTAAAGGAATCGGCGCCGAGTAAAAATTAAGCACCCAAAATAGGATGATGGTATTACCTGACTTTGTGGTGACCGGCAGTAGAGCTTGCCCTTTTAAAATGAACCATACCTCTGTTATCGACCGCTTTTTTACAGACCCGCTCAAATGACAAAATTTAAATCATTTTGAGCGGGTTTGTAAAAAAGCGGTCGATAGCAGAGGTATTAATCACTGTCTTTATCACTATTACCATGATAATGGTAATGATGATGATAGTGATAACTGTCATTATCACTTTCACTATCACTATCGTTATCACAATGATCACTATCAGTATCATCACCATCACCATCATCATTATCACTACGACCCCAATTACTTTCACGATCATCTATCATTGGACAGAGTTGATTGATTGGGGCGGGGATAATGGAGTGGGGCCAGGCACGCCTTCTGGGTCCTGGTCCTCAACCGGTTAACGCGTCTCCTAACAGTGCGTACGTTTTAGGCTACTACCCTTTGCACTAATGTTTCTAGTGACATAAAATAATGCAAATCGTCCGCGATCTTCTTATGAACCAGTTAGCAACAATAAACACATACAGCTTGTCAGTTTAGCAGCTGATGATTCTTACAAATAAGCGTTTCATTTACTCAATCTTTAGAGGGTCAAGGAAATATTTCGAGTAACAGAGAAGGTTGATGATGAGATAGCGCCTGGCACTAAGTCATGCTATTGCCTTCATGTCTTATTTGGAAGCTCTCTTAAATGACCTCCAGACATAACTCTAGTGTAGATATGTAGATGGGGTACGCCGTGGCAGAGTGATTGTGATGCTCGTCATGGCGAACGTGGTGTCGAGCTACATCCCCCACTCTCTCTAGCAGCCAACAGTGCCTTATGGAACGCCACGGCCAGGCTTTCCTCGAGATTTCAGGGGAACTCGCTCAACCAGTATTCTACGCCGATCCATAGAAAGACGAAAAAAAATGAATTGAATGCCAGAAGTACTGAGGTCTGCACAGTGAAAAAAGGCTCTGTGAAAATGGATTAATGAAGTACTTATGATATGTAGATGACTGTTTGAAAATCTCATCCGCAGGAGAGGAGTTGAACCGGTATTCGCATTGTTGAGCGGAACAACCATCGATTACTTTGAGGAGTCAGCTATTTCACAGCCACTTATATAATTGTTGATGTTAAGCGCAAGAGTGCGTGATATGCTCGAATAGCAGTAAGAGTATAGCTTGGACAATTTCTAGTAAAGTATGCGGCTACAATTACATTGGGAACACGTAGGCCACACTGCGTTCGTATATAGAGAAGCATTCGATTGGCAAGCCTAAAGCTGAGCCAACTACACACTAAGCTCGCACAGGGCACAGAAACGTAACGGGAAAGATTTTGAAGTCACCGCAATTGCATCAACGCCGAGGGTTTTATCCTCTTTTCTATCCGTCTTTTGTAACACTTCACTCGCTATGACGAACATCATGAGGTCAGAAAGCACATTATCACTCTCATTATGGTTCCCTTTATGTGCGTTGCTGAAGAAGTGCCTTGTCTCATATGGACATACAAAGTATTCCACACAAACAGCATTTCGAATACGATATATATATATGTATATATGTATATATATATATATATATATATATGTATATATAAGAGCGCATGTGGTGCAGTGGTTAGAGGTGCTCTGCTTCACTCACGAGGTCAATGGTTCGATCTCGCGCTCATGGCTCACCAAGCCATCCATCCCTCCGGGGTTGGTAAATTAGTACCAGACAGGTTTCAGACTTGTCTAGGAGGATAAGCAGCACTGACTCGGTTCAGCGGGAGGCCACCGCGAGTCATCGTAAAGGCCAGATATGCATCAAATCACCTCAAACGAAGTTAAAAATTGAAGTCGAATGCATGGAGCATCCCTCAGGGATTGATCAACGCCGAGATCTTTATCCTTTAGCTTTATATATATATATATATATATATATATATATATATGTATATATGTATATATATATGTATATATAATATATATAAAGAAACGAGGAAGAAAAGCGGTAAAATTGCTAAAATGGCAGAACACAATTTGTTCTGTTTGATTTGAAGGCGTAATGACTAGATCTTGTAATCACTTAGAGTGAGTTTCTTCAGTTCATTTTGCTCTTTAGAAAAGGTCACGAGAGGACAGTACGAATAGATAATCAGGTCGTCCTACAGTGGCTTTTCGGTCTGCCACTACTCCGTATTGTGATAATTCACAAACTTTTACTGATTTGTTCGATTTTTTCATCAATTTTCTGGACAAAAATGGAAAGCTTCAAAGTGTATAGATAGCGCAAGGTGATGTGAAGCTCATCATCAAGGCAAAACTGAAAGTTTTGCTTATCACTCAGGTTCTGTTTCTTTCGGGTTGCACTTATGCCATTTGTACTTTTGTCTGATTATTTCAATTCCCCATTTTTTACTAATTTTATAAACAAATTATCATATCTTTGCTCTTCAGTTGAGCTAAGTCTCGCGGCTAAGCTTGTTGAGTCCCATTGTTTGATTTCGAGTTTGAAGGTTGTGAACCAACAAAAATCTTTCATTGAAACTGTTATTTAAGTTTTTAGCAATTCGAGAATGTTTTATGATTAATCCTTTTTTACACTCTCATTGTCACATTTTATACGGATTTCTTTACTTCTTTATTCGGATAGCTTCTCGACATCCGGATTTAGGAACATCTTTGAATTTGTCTTTGAGTTTGGCTGCTTGGAGTTCGTTTTCGTCATAAGTGAAAGTTCTGCCACCAATCCTCTCTGGAATATCTTATAACCGGTGAGAACGTCCTACTCTTTCAGCTCAGACAATCATCAGCATTTGTAAATTGAAGTTGACTTCCTGACACGTTTGGTACAGATTTCACGACATCCAACTATGAAAGGGCTTGACTGACTTGAAGTGATTCTGAAACATGACCTTGTATGTGTCACTGGATGATTATCATTGTGGTAATTGTGCATTCTCTCCGAACGTTTACGAATTTTTTCTAGTTCTTTCCTTTGTTCCTAATAGAGGAAATACCTAACGAAAGTCAAATTTTTGAGATTAAAGTAAATATTCAATGTGAATTGAATAAGCTTTTCGGATTTTCTAGGCAGCCCACTAATCATACAATCTGCTTTTTACTTTGGCTTTTTTTCGTCTCAATAATAGGTGTTAAGGAGAGAGGATGAGAAAGACAAAGTAAGAGGGGATAAGAACATGAAGGCGAAAGAGGTGATGAGAGCAAAATAACCAAAAATGGCAAAAAAGTGACCCAGTAGTAGACATGAAGGGCGAGTAGTAGACCCGAAAGAAAAAAAACTACTCAGAAACGTGGAATATTTTTCTATCAAGAAATTATTCTTTTCCGAATCTCTGCGGTATTTTTTGCTGTTGGTATTACCGTAATCATCTTGGCATAGGATCATTTATGACAAAATGAACAGATGTAAGACAAAAGAAGATCAATACGCGCAGGTGGTGGCAGGTGATCTGCTTTGAAAAATCGTCGTATCACTGTAGATGCGCATTTTCAGTCAATCATTCAGCCTTTTGCTATATTCTGTAGACTTTCCAGCTGAATCTGGGAAAAAATCCTCTGGCACTCTAAATTTCTTTCTAGTCTATCCTTCTCCACTTTTTGTTGACTTCATCTTTATTCCTCAATGTTTCGTATTTTAATCCGTCACATAACTTGCACCTTCTTTTATATGGATAGTGTCACTTTTTATCTAATAGATTTAAGTCATTTCCTCTTATTTAGAGTGATGCTCACAGAAAATCAACAGACTTTGTTTTCACAAGCTAAAATAATTGGGAAATTGTTCAACAGCGTGATTTCCGTCTAACAAATCAGAAAATGTAACCAAAAATCGACTGTGACAAAAATCGGAGAATTTGGGGGACTTATGATCTTGTAAGTGTTGTAATAATTTTCTGTTTCATGAGATAATCACTTTTGGGTGAAGTAAGTAGTCTGAACAAAGTGAAATTTGCTTTTCCTCTTTGTCTTCTTTACAGCAGCGGAAGTTTTTTTTGTTGTCATTATGCCTTCTGCTGCGCTTGAAAAGCGCGAACTTGTTGACTAGTTGGAGATTAGTCATCTATTACCAGCTATGACCTCTATTTTTTATTTGCATTTCCTTATCTAATGCTGATCGACACCTGTAGCACTACCGTTCAATCGATTGTTTTCAAGTCTTTGCTTCAGAATCCAGTATAGCCTGAGAGAATGTTCTACATTTTATCAAGATTAATACAAATGTTATGTTGATCATCAACACTTCAACGAATCTATTTGCTTCCATTGTTAGACACAAATTTCCAGAATTCCGTATGAATTTCTGCTAATCTCTGCGCCAGCTCTTTGAGAGGGATTTGAAGCAGCGAGGCTATTGTCGGATTACAGACTTCAGAACGTTCTCTGATTTTAGGTGCAAGAATTATTCGTCATAGGAAAGTACTACGACCAATTAGTTTTCACCAATGATCTCCGCATTCCTCCGTTTTTGATTTTGTTGTCGGTAAGGTTCAACATATAAAGGAGTGGAGAAGCACAAGTAGTCGTTGAATCAATCTCGAACCTGGAGCTAAGCACATCTTCATCCTTCCCAGGCTATTAAATAGGTGCAAGATCTATGGCGATAGCACTGCTTTGATACATCGGGACTCACCAACAATTTCAAGGTCACCTATATATTCAGTTCAGGTTAGTTTGATTCACTGGAGGCAAATGAATAACATAACCATGAGCGGCAGCTAACAAAGAGCGCTATACGCTTCATTAACAAGTTCATTGGGCTTTATGCCTACCCCTGAAATAATGTCAGTTGGAAGCAGAAATTCAATCCCCCAACAATTCTTCTATTGATCACATGAGTGCGATTGACAATGAATGACGATTTCAAGTATTTTAGTGATTGAATCTAACTAATTGCAATTCTATGCACGCCATTCACCAACACCATTATCACCAACCGATTGACTGTCATCGCCGCCATCACTATCACCACAGCTGAATATGTCATTGGCGCTTTGTGTTTGAGGCGTTATATGAAGAGAGAGAGGAAGAGAAACACACCGACAGATCGAGTTGAGTTGGTTCAAGGTATTCGCCATACCTAATTCACACAGTAGGTGTAGACAAATATGAACACCACATTGCGAATGGCGGGCTCTATTGTTAACTCTTGTAGACGAGAGTCCCGTCGCGGGAACACGGGATATTCCACTAAGAGTTTTCAGTCCATCATCCACATCATCATCATCTTAACCGTCATCTCTACTATCATTATTATCATCTCAATACATCGACTCTCCGTGATTTTCGTTGTTAATAATTATTTAGCATATATAAATCTTAAGAGTTGCCGTGCTGCTACTGAACGACGACAGCAACAACACTAACTGATGATCATCTTGTTTCTGCTCAACGAAGGCAGCTCTCAAGATATCATCACTTTGCTTACCAGCATTCTCATCATTTTGCGAGAAGTTTCCGTTTTTTTCAAGAAAAATTACCTGACAATATGTTACTATCGATACAATAGGCCTTTCGTGCGATCGTATTTCTCATATTTCGCTTGTTATTATAGATCCACAGCTGAATCATAATATGCAGAGCTATCGTACATATCGTAATGTAGCAAATTACTGTAATAGTTTACAATGTCAGCAATTGTGAGCACCTAGAAGGTGAAAAGTATAAGCTGGAAAAACGGAGGCCTCATCATGGCGGCGATGAACGCACACATCGTCGGCGCTTTCCAAAATTGCTTCAGTTGGAAATTAGTCTCCTTGAATGGCGTCGATATTCAACTTCATACTCATGAGCTCATACCCTTGTCTACGACGACTTTTGGATTTCCATAATATCAGCTGACCAATTGAATCTCAAATGAAATGCCAAATTTTTTGCTCAATGTGTTAAACGAATAATTTTAAGTATTACTGTAGTTTTTCCGATGTTCAAAATGGAACGTTTTACCCTAAAGTTATGAATTTTTATCATATTCGATGAAAAGGAAGCTTCTAAATATTACAGCACTAATACTGCTAAATAGTCTAGTATTATTCCATGCCATCTTGACAGCAGATAATCTTCCCTATGCAATGTCGTCTCCGCTTGACAGGTGATCTTCCGGCAGTGCTTAATTTGACTTCAAACTCCTCTCCATAAGTGCTTTTTTACAGGGATGCAAGATGATTTGGCCCTTTGCCAGTGTATTTGTCCCCACACTATTACATGAGATCACGTACACCGCACGCGAGCTCATGCAATCGCCTTCTCTACCGTTAGGGCAAATTATGCAGTTTTTCTTTTCGCATAAAAACTTAGAGAAGCGATAATGGACTAGCTCACGTCTTGGATGTTTAGTGGTTTTCCAGCTACAGCATCACCATCTCTAAATTGGCCCTTCTTATCAAGTAACGTTCTATAGCTATGCTTATTTCTTTGGAAATGAAAGAGATGATGAATGGGAGCTTGTTGTCACAATTTATTGTTTGGGACGTCGTTTTTTCGTTTGAATCTGGTAAAGAAACACGTCTTGAAAATAGATCCATAAGATCGACTGCTTTTGAAAACCTTGAAGTAAAACATTCGAAATAGTCCCAAATACAGAATGTCTAAAGCCTAGACGAGGTTGGTATGCCAGAGCCATACACCGCTGTTTCGGAGGTTTCGGCCTCCTCGTCAGTGACCCCCGCCCCAACATCAAGCCGTGCATTGTACACTGTGCCATCACCTCATACGCCTCCCTCCTTGCTACAATGCAAGGCTTAATGTGGGGCGGGGTCACTGACGAGGAGGCCGAAAAACATCCGAAACACCGGGTGTATGGGTTTGGCGTACCAACCTCGTTTAGGGCTTTAGACATTCTTTTTGGAAATATCTTGAAAATACTTTTACTTGTAGAAGTTCCTCTAATAGAAGTCCATTTTCTCATATTAATAAAGCTCGTTTATAACCAAAACCTCTTTGCATGCTATCAAAAAAATTCGCTGTGAAGTTGAAACAACGTTTTCCAAAAGCAAATCGCTAACTTTTCATTTCGTTAGAAAAACAGGTGTAAAGGTAGTTTTACATCCCAAAGCTTAATTTGATAAGATCTCTTGAGCCAATTCATGAAGTCTGTTATGGCGCTTATATGATACAGTACACGGTGTTCCGGCATTTTCAGCCCCATGCATACTACTCTTCGTTCCAGCCAATTCCTCGTGAGGAGAACCCCCCTCAAAAAATATTTGACGACAAACAACTTACACCGCCGTAAGGTGAAAAAAACACTAGATGGGACAGCGTTGTATGGTCGTTTACTCGTGGCTAGAAAAAACGTGTATCGTCATACCTTTATTCCAACTGCTTTGAGACTTCGCTCAAAATAGTATAATCCCATAACATATTCTGAACGTATATAACCATACAACATTGACCAATATTACAGCAATATCTTGCGCGCGCGGTGTTTATCGTCGATTCCTTCATATCCAGAGAGTACGATTGTCTATGTGAGCGAGTACGATTGTAGAGGGTATACTCCTCTGTAAGGGATTGGCTGAAACGAAAGACACCGTACAAGTGATAAGACTGAAAGGCGGGAACACGTGTCTTGTGCTACATGGGTGCCATAATATGCCTCATCAAAGACTCAATATATGTTATCAGATTATACTGCTTTGAGCGAGGCTTTGAAAGCAGTTGAAAAGAAAGGTAAAATCAAACTTAGTATTAAAATCGGCACTTCCTAAGCTATCGAGTCCCTGCAAGAAAAAATACTGAATTTTTTGGAAAGATTTGATTTTCTTGTTGAAATATAGAGAACTTCTCAGCAGTTGAGCATCTTTTAACAAAAATATTCTTATAGAAGTCTCTTCTGTGATGTTAGATAAATTCATCATTATAGTACCTCCTCAAAACCTCAGTTTGCCAAATTGGCTTCTACTTTTCCATTGCAGTGCACGCTGATACAAAATTCGGGCCACGTACGGGGACGTGAACAGTGTTTTTTTTAGAGGACGTTTAGGACTCAAGGGTTTAAATCATGAATGGCTTTACAACACATTAGTTTTGTAGCCTAGGAACATTTACACATGAAAGATCTCTATATGGTAGCAGAGGACTTTGCGTCTTTCACATACTTATCAATACAAGGTTGACCAATGATATCAAATTTTCTGGTATGATCAACAACTGTTCGTGTTCTTTTTGAAGGAAGAGATTTAGAGCCCGTTTTCACGGTTCTCAGCACATACGACATTCAATCGAACTTTGATTAAATCTTTAGAGACATTTCTAACGTCGGTTCTTTTTGACCCCGCTACTGTATGGACGTGATCCACTCTAGGCAAATTCTTTGGATCGCTAAGTCAGCATTCGATGGTAAATTAGGAAAGTATACGTATAAGTCGGAAAAAAAACAACAGAGCTTATCTCTTAAAAGTTGTGAAAGCCCTGGTTTTTTTCCAAATCACCTCATAAGTATTTTACTGTTTCGAAGGCTTTTCTACTTTGTTTGATTGTTGGAAAAGGATAGAACATTTGGTTATGTTCACTTCCTGAGGAGATGCGACTATGCATTCGACTACATTCATGACATCACCGTGAATAATTACTCTCATATCTAGCCCATAAAACGGCTCGCGGAGGTTTAACGATATCGTACTACGCTGCTATTTTCCAGAGAAGGTTTGGTGCTAAGTTCTCGGCCTTGAAGTGGTAGAACGCTTGCTGAGCCATAATAGCATGGAACTTACGATCACGTGTCTTGGGTTAAATTAAAGTTTTCCAGGCTTTTTTATATCAGAATAACCGCAAGGAGCTGCTTTAAACAAACAGTGGATACAAAAATCCAAATGCGTGAAAAAAAATCAACAAAAACGGAAAAGTCCGGGAAATTTCTTGCCAATTCAATACGTTATAGGGCACCCTGCACGATTACTTCGTGTTCAAAATGGTTCTTTATCACTCTTGATATATCCGTTCGTGTGATGACTTTTGCTGCCTGGCTATGCTATATCTTAGCAATGATGATAGAGCTATTTTATAACAACTGTATCAAGGTGTACATTATACTAATTTTTCAGGCAGGTGTACCTCGTACTGCATCTCAGGGAATAGTTTAATGTTTTAGTAATGGCATAAGAATATTTCTAGTCCCTAATAGGAACTGTGTGAAACAGTACGATAAGCACTCAGAAGTGCCTGCGAATTACGACATGTAGAAATTTTGTGCAATACCAAAATCTACGGCTATGTGACATGTGACATCCATTCTGTTGACACTACTGTATATTTTGCTGTTAACAAACCTCTCTGTTGTATAAGGTTTGCTTTTCTTATCTATTACTGAAAACAGAAAGCTTAGTTTTTACTCGTGTTTATGTATATTTCTTCAGAGTCCAACTCATACATCAGAAATACCGTCATTGATTGTTTCCGCACATTCCATCTGACTTGTTGTACATTGGAAAAAAAACTAGTCTGTAGTAAATTCTCTTTCAGTCACGTATTGTTCTAAGGTAACTTCAGTTTCGAGTGTTTTCTTAAGACCACAGCTCATATTTTAATATGCCTGGTAATCATTTTTGAGCCACGCATGTCAGTGGTCTGGCAATGAATGAGAGCTGATTTATAGAGCCCGGTACACGTGTTTCGATCTTGCGATCTCGTCAGTCGAGCAGTTACCCTTTCTCGTCTTTGCCAATCCTGTGTGGGTGCTCCCTTCCCCACACTACATGCGTGGCTCAAAAATGATCGCCAGGCATATTGCAGTTTGAGTAGTGGTCTTAAAAAAACACTCTACACGAAAATTATGATATTTTGAATATAGTAGCCACGAGCAATCGACTGTACAACACTCTGTGTTCGGTGATAATTTCACTGGACATAGAGTATAAAACGTTCGCCGTCGCTAACTCTTTGTGAGGGAACTGGAACACCCACACAGGATTGGCAAAGGATGAGTAAGGGTAACTGCCCGACTGACGAGATCGCATCGAAACAAGTGTATCGGGCTCCATAAGTCAGCCCTCTCTCACAGACCACTGACATGCGTGGCTCAAAAATTACTACCAGGCATATTGTGCTATAGGTTTATCACTTATGGGACCTGTGCCTTTCATCAAATCTGGTTCTTTCATGTTCTTATCCATGTATTCGTCTTGGGCATAATATTAGAATAAAAATTTGTTTTATTATTCATGCTATCCAGTAGATCAAAGTTGGTCTCATGAAGATTTTCGATTAACTTTGATCCGTTGCAATCATTAAGCGATTGTCAGTGGATCTTCGCTCTTACATGAGAGTAGGGGAAGGTCGGCCAGCATGAGTTCATATTGAGTTTGTTTGTTGTGGTCGTCTATTTTGCCGCACATAAAGTGTTCACTCCTATTTTCGTACCCAGTCGCTGGGTGATAAAAACAGATATTATACGATACATCGGACCAGAAAAGTTATCATGTACATCTGAAAATTCACGGGGAATCTTTTTCACACGAGTTACCCTCGTGGAGCAAGCGACTTTTGTTCTGAAAAAGTATAGAAAACCACGATCTGCTGCCGCTCAGAAGAATGTGATGGTGTCTTTGCTGTACCTGAACACTGAATTTCGACATTGAACATTTTTTTGCTACGATGTGGTTGTTGAGAGGTCGCTTAAGTGAATTGTAATATAGTAACTATTTGTCGTCTCCAGAAATGATCAATGCATGAAGATTGGACGTCTGTCAATATGCTGGAATGTAATGTCGCATATTTCGAACCCAAATAGCTCTTAGTTCGACACCGTACCTTTAGTTGACCAGGCTGTTCACTCCTGTAGATTTGGCAGGGTGAAACTAGGATTGTTTGGATGAAAGAAAACTCGAGCATTTACTCCTTTACGATGCTGCGAATGGGGTTGGACACATGGATCGATTCTTATCGACTGATGAATGCCGAATGCTGTGTTCTTTTATTCCTTGCCATGGATAAAAAATCAGTGTAATACTTTGGTTCTTACAAACAAACCACGGCTCTCCTATTCTGCTAAGGTGAAGTCCTGTTTTTCTTCTTGCAGTGCAGAAATGTATTATTTGAGTCCAAGGTCTTAACTGAGCTGCAAAGCGATTGGACGCACAAGATTTCGTTTAGGAGAACATGATGTTCCTCAGTGTTTAGCAAATGGGTACAACTATCGTTTCGAAGTTTTAAGCTTATTTTTTCAGTTCGTTCAAAAATCAAGTTCACCATAACGTAAATTTACAGATTACTTTAGCCTATCCAAACGATAGATCTTCTGTAGGATCATCATGTCGTGTACTCTTCAAGTAACTTAGCTATCGAGGAAAGCTGTCTGGGGATATTAAGAAACCAGTATCGTTTTGTTCTGTGTCGAACCCATGAAGTCGACTTTTGGAATGAAGTATCTTCTCATAAGGATACAACATGTTTTGAGCGGATAGGTCTAGTGGTTTACATGCGCTTGTTTCGTCCTACTGAGACTCATCAGTACCACCAGTAAAGTATCTTCTCATCACACATGGCCGTAATGAGTCATAACTATGATTTAACGATCATACGGAGTGATGCTCGAAAACGTTGGACAATCTCTAGAAGCACTATGGGAATAAAGGAATCCGGAAAATCGCGAAAACTATCAGTAAAATGCATACTGAACTTTAATTCACTCTACTACGATTGGACTGCCGAATGCTTCGAGCTGGAGCCAGATAATATCTCCATTATCCATGCCAGATGCATAAGTGGCCTATCCGCTCTAGGCATTCTCAGCATCATGTTTTTCTTCTACGTTCTCAGCAAAAGTTATGGCTGTCAAATGGCTTTCCTTTTATTCGCTTTACATTCGGTAGAAACTCAGTTGCTAATAGTTTTTGTCTATAGTTGTCTTCAAACACCTCGATCCTACTTAGAAGATTGACCCTCATCTAATGTTCTATCAGTGCTGTTCAGGCTGTTTTAAGTGAAGAAATCGTAAATGACAAGCGGAAGATTGTCCTACAACAACTTTGCTGGTCTTTAATTGAATAGGTATCTTGGATTTTGGCGAGTTCCGTGCGAAAAGTACAACCAACACGTTGATGAAGGGTGGGGGAGGGTTTCCATATGTTTAGCTTACAAAGCAGATGTGCGTTTCTTCACCGAGAAAGGAACTTGTGTGAATTGGGGAAGAAGAGTCGGTGGCACGACATATCCATCTTCCCTAATATGTATTGATGACAGTATGACATGACTTTGAAGGAATCAAAGACTTGTCCAAACTCGTTCTTGAAATAGTTCGATTCATGAAATATATGATACCACACTATGACAAGTGTGAGGTATTATATGATCCACAATTCGGTAGCCTGCGGCTGATTGGCTGACGATGCTCTACGCGGAATCCGTCCCGCACCTCGAACATCTTCCGGCAATCAGACCGAACGCCCTAAGGAGTGCCTCAGTTTGGCTAACCATGGGATTGTAAGGAAATGTGTTCAGCCAGTATCCTACAACGGTCATGAACAAGACAAATCCTTAATCAAGCAACATACGCAAGAAGAAGAATGGATGCTAGAAAAACTAAGATCTGCATAGAGAAAAAACTGTGACATGGAGCAAATAAAGCGGAAAAACTTTGACACCGTTCAATTCTTCCCAGATGGTTGGCCAGAACGAGGCATTTTTTTAATCAAAATTGTCTTCTTTGAATAGCTTAAAACTATTTGTTGCATCAGCTGGGATCGCAGCCGACACAAGTGTTTTTGCACATCACCCTACCTTGTTGGGTTTATTGTCGCACCATAGCAACGCAATAGGCGATCAAATAAGGTGAACTCTATTTGCCCTCAGTCGATTTTGTCGCCGTGCCAACATCTTCACCCTCATTAATCTCATTGATGACTTTACAAATCGTTAAACCTTTTCTCCGACAATGGCAAATCAACGCACGCAAAGCATATGTTTAATGGACATTTTGGAGTTGAAATCGATGGACTAGATAAATATATGCAAAAACTATAAATAAAAAGGCGGAATAGAGATGTCAAGAATGAGTTTTCAAGATATTTTCTAGAACTTTGTCTTTAACCGAATACATTAGGATCTGAGGTTTTCACTATTTATGACGTTTATGACATGTTGCATTAAAAAGCTGTACAATTGCACGAAATTATATTAGTTCTTATGCAAATTTAATACCTAAGCTTTTAGAATTCAATAGCCGCTAGGAATCGCTTGAAGCTAAAGACGTAAATTTTGCACCTGAATAAGTAAGTATTGTTGAAGAACACTTACGTCCTGTCCGTAATAGCATTAGATTCAGTAGTGTGTGTTTCTTTTGAGCTTCTAAAAATACCTACGTTGCACGATTATCTTTGAGCATCTGTCTTATGAATAATTCTAAAACCTCGTAGGAGAAAAAGCGATTATCTACAAGCTGTCTTAACATTTACAATCTACGTCTAACTCCCGATCAATGCCATAAAAAAATCGATGCGTAATATCTCTCCAAAGAGCGCTTGGCACAGCTGTAGTATTGCCTCTCATCACAAGCATGATACTGGTTCGACTTCGCCCTAGGTCAACTATTAAGTGTCGCGAAATTGGTACCAGACTTGCTTGGGGACAGTTTATTCCCTAAATTCAAGTGGGAACGCTCTAGCCCGACTACCCCAGGAACCTAGAAAGAATCGATTTGATCACCATCTGCATTCAGAGGTGACAAACATTTAGCATAAGCCAAATAAGCACGTAAAAAGTCGAAAAATTATGATGACAGTAGAAGCGAGGAAACGATTCGAATTCAAGAAGTAGAAGGATTCATACAATATCTACGATGTTAGGTCATGTTATTCGTCAATCTAATTACAAATTTCTATTTTATATTAATTCATGTCAGCCTTTCTGATTGTCAGAAAAAAATATATTTCGCCAATCAATCTCTACGAGGCGTTTACATCCGAATGTAGGACAGTACTAACGGTAGTAGCTAGCCTAGTACTCTTGTTCGTAGAACGCTGACTTTGAAAGCAATTTCTCTATAAAATTCGAGTACGCCTGTTGTCGAAAATTTATAGCGATGAAATGCTTAACTTAGGAGCAAAGCTACGTAGAAAATTCGCAGAATCAACTCTCTAGTAACAAAATATTGGTCAAATAAATCTCTGTTTTCTTTATGAGGAGATAAGAGACTTTTAAAGGCAAGTTTTATTCAATGCATTATTGAATGACATTTTCGCGGCTTCACCTCTTTCAGAGTGTGACCTCTAACGGTCAAAGTTATACGCAATCTATTTAATTGAACACTTCCATTATTTTAACAGAAAAAAGCCTTGTGCACAATTCTTTAGATTGTTTGATAGATTCCTTTTTGCGTAACAAAATTTTTATGCTGGAGTTACGAAGGTGCTTCCTTGAGTAGACTGCACGTTGATCTGATCTATTCAGGCTCTGGACAGAGCGAATCGTTGGAACATTCGCCAATATTTCATTCCACGATTACTGGCATGAACAGTATTGTGTCTTCTCATCAAAAAAATAGTGATTTACAAAAAGTCTAGAGGGGAACTTCAAAAAACATTGAGTTACATTAAATGGTCTGCCGTCATATATCAGTGGAGATCTACTGTCGCCTGGCTCTATATGTTGACCTAGTAAATGAGTTACCTGAGTGCACCATAACCGAAGGAAGCATAACTTACCTATCCCCAAAGCTATGTTGTTTATTATGCGCTTCCTTTTTCATTTTCTGCTGTTTGCTCGGTCTAAAAGTATTTTCTGCCACATATTAAGAAGCAAAAATCCAAAGTGAAACATTGAAATTTTGTATACTTTCCCTTCATATCTATCTTTATAATCGAAGATATAATGTACACATAATAATGTCCAGTAAAACAACTCCATGTGCTTTTGAAAGTTATAGTATATCCATTAGAACCGATAGTGAAAACGTGCACCCCACAGTATTATGGGCATTCAGGAGACGGATCTATTCCATTTTGGGGACAAAGTGATGCACGGCTCCAAGTACTTTGGTATAGTCTTGAAGGATTTTTGGATTATAAGTAGATGTTGCTGCAGCAAAGGTCTAATGCTGAGGAAGAAAAAGTAGTGTAGAGATCACACAGTACTCGACTTTACCTGAGACAATGATGAAAGCAAACGCTCAACAATAATCTCTGAAGTTCAAGGAGCAGTCGGCTAACAGCGATCATATGCCTTCTCGTTGGCTATATCTAACTACCGAGTAATAACGGAGTGTAGAAAGTAGGCGATGCTTCAGTTTTGCAACGTCATAAGCAAAAGAAATTTCACAGAAAAACAAAATTTTGCTATGCTGCCACCATGACCTTACCCATTACATGAGTTCTTCAAACTGATATAACAAATTTATCACTGGGGAAAACTGTAGCTTACCGTAAGCAGCGCCATCATCGTGTTTCCTCTCAACTCCATTGATAGTATTCAGCGCGAATTTTTCTTTCGGCGGTGGCCGATGTTCTTCGACGCCGCAAACAATGATGAGCACAACTGGGCCATTGTTGGACGAAGAGCCGGATCAATTACCCTAAAAACCAAAAATTCATTATCGAAGAATTTTTTTTCAGCAAGCCTATCATTAGATCTTGTCTCGAATCTTTTCCTACTAATCATTAACACGTAACGCGCGAACCTAGCAATAAGTAGTGCGCCGGCATAGAGTGGCTAGAGTAATCATACATGTTTTTCGTTCCTTATTGCTTGTTATAAAATAGCTTGTAAGTGGCTTACAATGTAAAGTCATTCTACATCTTGGTATTAGGTTGAAAGGATAGGTCGGTTTTTTGAGGCAAGGGGGGGGGGGGGGGGAACCAAAGAAAAGCCGATCTCATTCGCTGGGGAGGAACTTTTCATAGGAGTCTTAGTAGCCATACCAAAGGTGAAACTTTAGGCCACGTCGCCGATTCTCCAAAAGCCTCGTTTGACGTTGTTACAGAAAGTGATTTCTTGTGTTGCATACGTGCATATTCCTCGCTTGACACAGATCTTTCTTTAGACCATTAGCAATCATTCAATGGCATAATCGTTTCTGATTCCAACGCTGTGCTTATATTCTGAAAAGACCGTTTATCTGCAACGCAGCGGGTAAAATAAGTTTAATTCGCTTGTGTGAGCAAGAAGTCTTTGGTCAATTCACGTGCCTGTGCATGAGGCGGGCACGTGGACTGCTGACGCGACACTTCTCTATACATTCATATGCTCGAAAATCGATTATTGCGTCATATGTACCCATTGATGTAGAGTAATGTGCAAAACTTCCGCGTGAGGCGGGACTACACTCTACATCAATAGGTATATATTTGAAACATCATACCACCGCCAGAAGCGGATGTCGAAAGCGACCATCTGGACCAGGCCGTTGACGACTGGCGGCTGACATATGAATGCACTGTGGCGTAGAATTAGTGTTGTGTGAAATGAGCGTCAATAGTGTAACGGATAGAGCACTCGCTCCCGGAAAAAGTGAGGTGCGGGTTGTAGTCCCGCCTGACGCGAATGTTTTGCACATCGCTCCACATCAATGAGTATATATTTGAAACATCATATCATCTCTAGAAGCGGTTGAATCTAAAGCATTTAAATTGCGTCATAGTGCACTGGCCACTGCCAGCCAACGGCCACGTGATTCGCGCGGACGCCGTTGCTCCTACGTGGAATCCGGCTTGTTATCAGCTGCGTTTCGTAGAAACGGTCTTTTCAGGACCTAAGCACAGCTTTGGAATCAAATTCGATTATGCTATCGAATGATCACTTATAGTTCAGAGAAAGAGCTGTGTCAGGCGACAAATATACGCGTATGCAATGCGAGAAATTTTCTTCTGTAGCAACGTCAAAAAATGCTTTTTCGGGAAACCGGCGATGTGGGACAGCAGTCTGAAGTCTTAGTTTTCGAGTGATTACTAACAATCCTATGGAAAATCCACTCCAGAGCTCGAATTTTTCATTTATCGCCTCATAGCCGAATAGTACCGAAAGGTCTATTGAACTTTTTGTTATTTTTAGCTATCCACAATAAATTATTTCTTATTCTTGATCGAGTTTGATGTCATTCGAATGCCCGTGATCTCGACATTCTAAATATGCGAGCAAACTTTTAAACTGCATAGAACCATTTTTTACTAGATTCATAACCAAATTGTATCATGTTTTTTCTTATTATTTCAACTTCTCTGAAGTAGATTTATATTATTGTCTTTTGATTAGATATTTGAATCGTCTTATTCTTTGCAACTTTATGAAAATTTTTTTCTTTAGAATGAAAACTTCAAAAATTAAGTCAGTAACGCTCAAAAATTTGGCTATCTCTAATCTCGACATGAAATGCAAAATTTCTTACGAACTGTCCTTTTCTTTATTTAAAACTTGCACAAAGTTGGTACCTCTCTCTCAAAATCTGATGGCTAACGTTTCGGTGTGCCTTCAGTCAACCAACAGATCGTACATAAACTTCACAAATACATGTGCGTCAAATTTCCCAGTTACGAGAGAATCGTTTTCAGTATGTAACAAAATTTCGCGCATTATTAGCGAATTTGAATTGCTTTGATCGTTCATAAGTAATTCAAAGAGATTTGTCGGTTCTGTACATCAAGAAATTATTTGTAATTTCACACCAGACCGACTGAGGTGGAGCTTTACCTTATGAAACCTTCCCTTCAAACTGTACCATGGAAAGGCAAAAGTTTTCTTGATATCCTTCACATGTTCAACTACTTAATGTCACTTTCACTAAAAGGGAAATGGAAACCGAAACTGTCTTCATCTCTTCATCTCAAATGGCTCAAGATCGTAATGCTAGATTTTTGATCCAGCAGATTTTTCTTCTCAAAACGGTAGAAAAGGTAATTGATTGTAAAAAATTCAATGGCTTAAAGATAAAGGCAAGCAAGAAGGTGCAGGAGGAAGCAAAAAGATAAAAAATGTAGAAACTAAAAGGTAAAACCGGCGAACTATGAGAGTATAGACGTAAAAAGGAATTCGCTCGTCAACATATCAAGAATATGACTTCTTAGATCGAAACCGAGGCACAGACCAAATTTGTGCTGTAAGCTCCTTCAGCTCGTTGGGTGTTCCATCCGGCATCGGTGGCATATGGCATTTGCGTATGGCGGTGGCGATCTTCTTAGGTGGATCATCAGGCCATGGTTTTACTCCGCAGTTAAAAACCTATTCAGAATGTGCGGTTAGATCAAGTAAGTTTATTTTTATTATTCAACTAACACTCTCATATCCAGTCGTATAGTTTGTGCAATCAAATTAAACGTAAAAATGCATGGATTTAGTCGAAGCTTGTATGTCTGTTTCGCAAAAGGTGAATTTTATCTATTCTTGGCTAATGGTGCAATACCTCAAACATCAGAGCGGCAAACGACCATACATCCGTCTTTGTGCTGAATTTCATCGGACGTTTTAGTGATTCTGGTGTCATCCACCTGAATATAGAGGTAAAATAGAGATTGATGGGCAGAGTAACATTCAGGGAAGAGAAGCGCTTAGATTGCTCAGTGATAGCAATGTCGTTTATAATAGCATGGTGTTAGTTCGACTCCGCATAAGGCTCACTAAACCTTTGATCATACTGGGATTGGAAAATTGGTAGTAGCGTTATCGGGTCTCAACTCTGTCCCTCTGATACACTTAGAAACGCTGTAGCACCAATATCTCAGGATTTGAGGGAAAAGCGACTCGATCAGCATTCCACAAAACTCATGAGGAAGACGACAATGTCTAAACACGAGCCGAATTTACACGTGAGAAAATCAGAAATCTTCTTGAATGATGGATGTGGGGAAATGAGAAAACGAATGCAATTGAAAAGGTGTTGTGATCCGCACAGTAAATTCAAATATGAATTTTTTAAGTCTTATGAATAGGACACTGATTTTCCAAGCAGTCCCACTCTCTTGTACTCTTTGAGAGCTGTGAGTTCACACCCAGAAACGAAATAAGGAATATCCCATAACAAGGTTGGAATATAATAACGATTTATAGATTAAAAGCCATTCATCCTTGCGAATGTCTACGCGTTGTGAAGGTGACTGAGATTTACTCAAGAGATCTACGAGCTGATAATCTGATTCCAATGCTATAATCGTAATTTTGAACCCGTATATGTAATTTGTGGACGTTCTCCTATGTCACTGGGAATATGGAAGCATAGAAATGGCATAAAAATAGTTTGAAAAAGGTTTGTAAATACCGACAAAAGCTTTTAACGATTTAAAGCAAACTGTTCAAGCAGTTTAGTTACTGACAGCCTATGAACAACGAAAATTCCTCAGAAATTATTCAGGGACGTCCACAATCTACCTCAGTGGTATCTGTGGACTTGGTTCATCCTTATCAGCTCCTTCCTTATCGTCTTTCTCTAAGTCGTTGACGAGTTTCGAGAGACCAAAATCTGCTATCTTTATGCATCCTGCAAACAGCACAAGTTAATGAGATTTGTTCGACTCAGATATTTCTAAATGGTTGAGCTTAATCTACTTTCAAATAGTCTTATAAACTTGTGAAACTTTTCGACATTGTGGTTGAACAATTTACTATAGAATATCAGACCTTTTGCTGATATTAAGCAATTTCTAGCAGCTAAATCTCGATGAACGCATTTGTTTTGTGCAAATATCGCATTCCACGAGCAGCCAGTAATTTCTGTAAGATCCAGCACATCATACTTCATCTGTTGCGAGAATATGAGAGAATTTAATTACATTACTTACTTCAAGAATATAGACTATTCTCTCTCCAACCTCAATAGCTTGATGTTGTTTTCTCAAATGCGACTGTAAATCGCCGCCAGGACAGTATCCATTACAATCAGTATTGGTGGATGATCGCAGGCTACGCCGAACATCTGCAAAAAATACATTCACATGTGCTTTTACTTCTTTTGGATAGATTGCATAGAAGCGTGTAGCTCAATGGTTGGAGGTGTATTAGAAGCACACATGATTGTTGAATCGAATCCACACCGGATCACCAAGCCTTTCGTCCTTACAGGGCTGGTAAATTGATACCATACTTGTTTAGAAGTGTAATGCATTGACCTCATACATCAGTAGGCCATCTTAAGTCCCTCTAAAGTCCAGATATGTATAAAGTCAATTTTAACGATGCTTTATTAAGTGAAATGCATTGTGCCGATGGCTGTGGTTTGGAGCTGTTGTGATGAACATACATTATGAAGCTGAAGCAAACAGTCATCGAACTAATTTTATAACCACAGCAGAGAAAAAACTTGGATGAGAGAAAGAAGCATTTTCACTTGAAGTGGCTTATTCTGCTTTTAAGAAACCATTGAATGAGTGGGGAGCATCTCAGGTAAGCCTGTTAGCAGTATGACAATCCTGGAGGGACGGAAGGCATTGACTGACTTGACTGAGTCGAGCAAGGGCAATTACTACCGAATCTTCGCAATTGCATATCCGTTTCCCGTAAACTAACGACTTGATTTCCTAATTATACTACTTCAGTTTACCGAACGCATGTGAAGCAACGCTTAAAAGTGCTCTGCGTCGCACACGAGGTTCTGGTTGATCTCGCGTTCATGGCTCACCGAGCCATCCTCCCCTCCGGGGTCGGTAACTTGTCACCAGACTGGTTCCGGACTTGTCTGACTTGTCTGGGAGGATAAACAGCACTGACTCGGTTCAGCGGGAGGCTACCGCGAGTCATTGTATTGGCCGGATATGCATTCAATCACTACAAACAAAGTTAAAAATTAAAGACGAATGCATGGCGCATCCCTCAGGGATTGATCAACGTTCAGAGCTTTAATCCTTCTATTTATAAGCGCAATTTTGTCATGCAGCGTGCAGAGAAGCGAGAATTTTCGATTTACTCAGTAAAATTTCCAATCAGCCGCTATTCAATGTTTGAGCAGTTTTCGTAATTCACTAGATAAACGCAAAAACTTTTTTATTTCTGATATTCTCGAAGAAATAGTAACTCTGGTGAAATCATCAATACTTACCTCAATCACGTGATTATGAACGTAGTAGCCCATCATTTGGGCTTCGCTAAGCATTTGATTGCGTGCCTCTTTTGTTTCCTTAAATCCTTTCAAACTCGTACCCTCATGGCAGATCTAAATCAGTCACAGTTTTGAGCGTGGTATAAGTGCTAGATATTGACTAAACTTTGAAAATAGCAACTGAAATAAACTCTGCATTTGAATTCGAGCTCCTAAATCTGTGTAACTGACATTATATCTATCATATTAGAAGTTGTTATCAATTGAATGTGACACCACTGTCCTAAGCTCTCATAAATTAGCAGAAATTCTTCCATGTTGTGGTCAACTGTTAAGATCTTTTCTTATTTATTAGAAAAACTAGACTGTTGTGATAGAATGGTTTACCAGAATACTTACAATGTATGTATGCTTAATCGTGGACTATATTATATACTTATATATTTAATCATCCTATGTATAGTTAATCTAGAGCGGCTGAACAAGTACCATCCATTATGCTGATGGATCAGCTTACCCAGGCGCTGGTTCGATCCCGTCCGTGTACAAAAAGTCTTTCATAACACTGTTACTTTGGAGTCAAAAAATGCACGCCTTTTGTCTAGACCAAGTTTTACCGTGGTCCACGTGGAAACTCCCTTGAGCAGATATTCTAGCATTTTAAGGGAAATCGTCTCGTCCAGCATTCATCGACATTCATTTCAAAGGCAAAAAAACACTCAAAAAATTACCGATCATGCATATGTACAGAAGTCTCAACGAATTCTGGAGATGGTCGATGAGAAGCAACGAGTCGGTTGTGGAAATGTAGGGATGCGAACATTGCGATACATGTGATGTCGCGTCACGTATCATATAAATATTGAAAAAAAGGCACTTAATTGCGTAATCCGTTGGAAACTAGTAGAGAATGATCAATCAATCAATCAATCACTCACACACACACACACACACACACACACACACACACACACAACACACAACACACACACACACACACACACACATGCAACAAATGTGCAGATAATATACGAAAATACAAACCTTCACAGCCACAACAATTTTTTCGTCAGGTTGTCGTGTGTATACTCCTTTATAAACATTGCAAAAATTCCCTCTACCAAGTAGATCCTGTGAAAGAAAGCAGTATTTGCTCATTATTGCAGAGAGTAACGTGAAATGTGCTCCAGAGAATAGTTCCCACTTTATCCTTATCGAAAGAAACAGATTCATGCTTTATCAAACCATGTTGGACGAGTAATACCGCGTTTCAATTCAGCGTGGCCAGGTAGCTTGTAATCCTGAATAAAATGTGTTTTGGTGGCGAATAAACTCACCGAAAAACATTTTGAAGTCTTATACCTTGTAAGAATTTATTGAATCAGCGACTTGTGGAAATCGTGGCACATTTTACCGCTTTTCCGAAGAACACCAAGTGTCCAAAGTTGGTTATTATCGCATCTCAAAGAAAATAGAATGTGTAGTTGTTATCTAGGACAAGCTAAAACACTGAAAATCGTTCTTGATTGTGAAACTTCAACTATCAAAGATTACTTACTTTATGGTGAGATTTACTAATACACTTTTGTCGTTTAAAACTGAGATTACGATTTCAGGCATATTTCGTGAGTCTGTGGCACGTACAAGAAAGTCTCCAGTTTCTTTAAGTAGGGCACTAAAACGAAGTTTGAATGATCGGTGTTCTCGATGACATATTTGACCCTACACTGCACGCGCAAGATATTGCTATATATTGGTATATGTTGTATGGTTATATACTGTTCAGATATGTTATGGGATTATACTATTTTGAGGCGAAGTCTCAAAGCAGTTGGAAATAAAGGTATGACAATACACGTTTTTCTAGCCACGAGTAAACGATCATACAACGCTGTCCATCTAGTGTTTTTTCACCTTACGGCAGTGTAAGTTATTTGTCGTCACCATAACAGACCTCATGAAAGGCCCAAGAGATGTTATCAAATTAAGCTTGGGATGTGAAACTACCTTTACACCATGTTTTTCTAAGGAAATGAAAAGTCAACGAACTGCTTCTGGAAAACGTTGTTTCAACTTCACAGCGAATTTTTTGATAGCATGCAAAGAGGTTTTGGTTATAAATGAGCTTTATTGATATGAAAAAATGGACTTCTATTAGAGGAACTTCTACAAATGTATTTTGTGTGAAAAAAGTGCCCAGTTGTACTAAGAACGTTACTTTTTGACGCGAAAGCCATATAGTTGGGAAATGACGCATTTTGAACTCTTTCTCTACAAATCTTTCAACGATGTTGCATTAATGTATTTGGAAAACACATTTTCTACAATGAACGACTATCAAAAGGGACTTATACAGATACTTCTCAGTATGTGGCCTGAGGAAGCCATGCTACAGAGTCTGCATTGATCAATTTGAGTGCTTTGGAAATAGTGAGTGACAAGTTTAATATTGTTCTTAGCAGAGTATAAGTGGGTAATACAAAAAGTCACCACCTATAAGATAATGGAATAAAGTCTTGTCTGAACTTTATGAAGGTATCACAACTCTTGAAATTCACTTATCTCAGGACTTGAGTCTCATCGATGAAATGGTATCACATTGCAATGCGTAGCACATTTGCAATAAACTGTTCCAGCACGTTTCAACAAAAATCCTTATCGGAATCTCTTCTATCATATTTTCGCATTTGCCGACAAGTGAACGCTTCTAAAGGATGATAAAAATTCAAATTTCATCAGAAAACTACCACATTGTCATTATACCGCACTGTGGTCGCCGTGTAGTCCTGTCGCTTGCCGCCTGAAAACTAACGTAGGACTCAAAAGGGTAAGCGTCATAGAGCAGTTCCAAAAATTTAACATCCTATTCGTCTCTCCTTCGTGTTTCTGGTCACCATTACCATCGTTGCACATCACGAAACGCTTCGCGGATAAGAAAAATATATTGTAGATTAGATTGAACAATGCACTGTTGATTTGTGCTCTCTGCACGAGTTAGTCAATGACAAAGGAGAATGGACTTGAGACAATCGTTAAACTATTACCTTGAAATCATGCATGACATGAAATTTGTCGGCCTTTTTAATAAAATCTCTGTTTCCCGTATAATCCGACCTGAAAAATAGACAACTGAATTGATACGTGTTTTTATTATCGAAATTAGAATTCACGGATACTACTACATTTTGATACATATTTGTAAAACGTCCAACAGAGACAGAAGCCCTCAATTTTCACAAGACCTACTATCTCCTATCCTAGGTATCGACCAGAATAGTTATTATTTCTTGGTATGCAAACAAGGAGTTGTTGCAGCATACAGCTTCTTTTCTATGCTCACTGTTTCGCACCTTTTCAGTCACCCACTTACTTTCCTTATTGATTAAGTGGGTAGCTCGAGATTGTTAATGGAAATCTGTTTGGCTGATTCGAACCGGTCGTCTAAAGACGTTGTTCTCGCCGTGATCTTCGTCTTCGTTTTGTTCGACTCGAAATTTCTTCGGTAGTGTACCGGTTGAATAAGGAAGCATTACCATTATGCAAAGACTGGCTGTTGATGATAAAGATTTTATAGTCCGTTAATGATATTTTGTTTTACTCGGACATTGTCCTGCAGTAGTCGGTATTGTTAACGGTTAGCACGAAGAGTTATCATATTCTGTAAATCAACTCGCCTTTAACGTCGGGGTCACCAGTCTACTTTCTTCATGGATTATGCCTTTAGGAGGAGGCTTGGAACGCGAAACGAAAGCGACCACGTGCCTTCCACAGACACAGGTGGATTTAGAAGATTTAGAAGATGAATTCCCGCATTTCTGAAACGCCTATTCAAAGCACCTTTATTTCTACGAGTCAAACTAGCCAAAAAGCCTTCCATCAAACGGCTGGGAAGTATGTAGGAGGCGGTTGGCAGTCGCCTCCAATAGAAAAGCTCTTCGTGTCCTTCTGATAGAGAGTGAAAACTATCCGTGAATGCACAGCCCACACATTCAGAGATCATCAGTGGCACGTTGAGCATCACGTGCATCACCTGCTGCTCCGCCAATCGTCAAGTGCCTCAAAAGGGCAATATGGAAACCTATTTTTTTCTTATAGCGTGAAAGAGTAGCTCATTGGGTCTCCTCGCTCTATAAATTTGCTGAGCACCATATCTTTTTCTAAGCTCTTCCCAAAGAAAATTGGATTATCGGGTTAACGCAATGAAAGCTGGAAGTCACTAAGAAACGTTTGTCTCCAGAAACACTCAAGCTAACACGTCAACGTGGGACCGTACGAGCTGCACGCAACAAAACCTCACGTGCGACATACAAAATGCTGGAGAGAAGCGATGAAAGGAAATCTCATGGAAGGAAGAGTAACAGTTATGGTTAAAGTTGTGAAAGCTCGAAAAGCCATTCACTGGGCCCACCGAAGCATCGTGAGCTACAAAATGAAGGAGACTGCACTTTGGAGCCCTGACGGATCAGTCACATCTTCCAGGAAGTCAACAGAGATAATCATCTACGATTACTACTCACAGCTTTTGGATAACCAGGCCCTCTTGATGATAAATGAAATAATAGACGAATTCGACGTTCCACCGGTTCTCCCTTCCAAAACTCGACATGTTCTTTGGTGACAAAGATTCAACAACACCCTAGGCAGGAAGACCGGAATTTCCAGAAAACCTCACTTGCTGCCTGTCACATTGCAAGGTTCCTCGGCAGCGAAAGCGAAAGACCAACAAGACGAAGTTGGCTTATAAAGGTGGACCTTAACAACATCGGTCGCAATAGTTCAATTTGCTTCTTGTCTGTCTCTATCACAGCAGTGGACTAAGAGCGCCATGGAAACAAGCAGGTTAAAGGATACAACATACCAACCACGGCCCACACGATGATACTACGGTTGGAAAGAATGTTTTAGGGCACTTTGATAAGCATGAGATAAGTCCCATGCATATCATAGGAATGTTACAGTTTCTTGTATAGAATTTTCCCAATGAAGGCCTAGATATTATTCACCTATACTTTACTTTATGACAAGCAATGCTAACTTTTCGAAGGATCGCCGGTTTTAATCGCTCAATAAAGTTGAAGAAACATATCAGCAGTTCTTTGATTCGAAGTCGAAACAAATGGTAATTCGACCATATCCAAAACTTGGCGGACCGACTGCAGAAAGTCGCAGAAAATGATGTCCTTCATTTTGAAGAATAGTTGGTATTGTTTTCGCTTGGAACTTATGCAGAAATTATCAGTTTTTTACAAGTGCTCTAGAACTTTCTTTCCAACCTAATAAGATTCTCTGAAGTTCCGCGAGATTACAAAAGACCACTCTGTTTCAGTCTTATCGCTTCAAAGGTGATCTATGATTATTTATGAATAGAAGCAACATAGAAGCTCTGAACAATCAAAGCATCCTTATTCAGAACATGAGATTTCTTGGTAAGCTGTTCAAAAATTTCGCAATTGAAATATGATCACTCTATAACGATATTACTATCGACGTAAGAAGAGAAGTTTGACAAGACGTTGCCATCACAAAAATTAATCACTGTCAGGGAACCTACAAAAAGTCATGCGAACAATGGGATGGGACAACATGGTAGTAAAAATTGGCGGTCGACAATTACACCGTTTTCGGTTTGCCCATGACGTTGTCCTCATAACATTAGGCTTGGAGCAGGCAGCACAAAGGTTGACCGACTTCTAACGCTTCTGGAAAGATTGGCATGCGAGCAAATCTGTCGATGAATTGGTAATATCTACGTTGAAGAAAAGTCGAAGTACAAAATATCATAGCGCTCTGTGCTAGCCGTTGAACATACGGACTACTACAGGATGGTGCCCGGTTGGAACAAAATATCATTAACGCACAGTCACTATCATCTACAACTTCTGTGTATAAGGGCACTGCTTCCTCATTCAAGCGGTACGTTATCGAAGAAGATTCGAGTCGAATAAACGGAAGCGAGGACGACTACTTTAGATGACCGACAATTTAGACATCAAACGATTGCTATTTCAACATGACGCTTACCAATTTTACAATCTAGAACACACTAACAATAAGTCGATCAAAATTTTTCATCGCTTCATCGACGAGTAATCATCCCTCAAAACACTTTCATGACTCCCATTTGATCATTACATTATTGCTCTGTCGTAGGCTATTAGACTGACAAGACTATAAGGTCCAAACACGTGTATCGGGCTATACAAGAGCCCATTACGAGACCATATGACATGTTGGCTCAAATAATAATGAAGACCAAAGCATAAGACAACAACGGAAAACACTCTATTACAAATCAATCACGTAATATACAAGATAGTAACGATTTCAATAAATGAAATGTGGCCAAAAGAGAGCCGTTGGATTAGATTTGTGAGCGAATCCAAACTGACGACCTCACTCTCCACGAATGCGACGTGCGAACTGGATGTCCTTCGGCATGATGGTGACTCTTTTGAAATGGATGGCACACAGATTGGTGTCCTTGAAGAGACGAACAAGGTGCGCCTCAGCGGCTTTCTTAAGGGCCATTGCGGCACACGACTGGAAGGGCAAATCGGTCCTGAAGTCCTGTGCGATCTCACGAACCAGACGTTGGAACAGCAACCTGTGAATGGGCAACTCCGTCAGTTTCTAATAATGTCGGATCTCGCAAAGGGCGACTGTTCCTGGCCGATAGCGGTGGGGCCACTTCACACCACCTGTGGGACGCGGAATTGCGAGTGGCCATGGTAGCCAGGGGCTCATGAGAAGCCATTTTTCCGGTAGACTTGTGAGCGGTCTGCTTGGTACGATCCAGTGCTGAACGAAGCATGAGGTGCACTCTCGACGTCCTTTCATTTAAAGTTACTGGTGTGACTAAGCTAGATTCACTCGTTGTGGTGGAACGTGCTGCTGAAAGAATTCATAACAGATCAGGCGCCTGTGGGTATAGAATGGAGTTCCACGTGAGCACCCGAAATGTAGCTATTTAAGGGTATCCTCGACGGCGTCACTCATACGAGTGCTGTTAGCGGGTTACTTGTCATCGATGTGTCTGGACTGGCAAAGGAACAAAGGAAGAGCCAAGGGCCACACAGAGTGCTCACGACAACATCCAAGAAATCATCAAGCCGATAATTCGTCGTCTCGTTCGCTCTGGTAGAGTGAAACACATTTCAGAATTGACGTATGAGGAGACTCGTGGTGTCTTCAACGTCTTCCTCAAGTACGTCATTGAAGATGCCGTCACCTATGTGAGTGCGCGAAGAAAAAGACCGTTATCGCCATGGTTGTAGTCTATGCTCTCAAACGCTAAGGATGCACACTGTATGGTTTCCGTGGATGAGGAAGCCTATTGAGATAAAAGTATATGACCCAACGGCCCTCTTTAGTGCCACATAATGCGGCTGAGTGAGCAGTCGTTGTTGTGTTTTAGTAAACTGGATGAGGTAAAAAATTTAGTTCATCGTGCTTGGTCGATGCCCTATTCAAGGCTGTATTCGAGCATAGACGGTGTCGCAGCTATTATGATTAGCAGTTAAGTGAACATATACCAGAGGTGTCGACATGGAATTTGAGTGTTGAGTTAGATAAAGTAGTGACAGAGGAGAAGAAAGAAGTGTGCCTGGTGTTGTCCTAAAATTGTCGCAAAGGATGTCAAGCAATGTAACAAATCCTACCTGCTTTACCCAGATTACACTTCAGTGAGATAACGGATTTAGGCGTTATCTGCTGTAAGTTGGCTATATGCCATTAAGGCGCGAATTTCTTGATTCTACGGTCCTTCCATTAACGCCGCTTTATTGATTTTAGTTGTAAAAGAGGTTTTGTAGTAGCAGCTGCTACTTAGGCTTGGTATTATCCTAAAATAATTTGTCCTGGAAGGTCCTTCCAAGGCAAGACTCAACCAGGCGTTACCGCGCTGCTTCAATGAATGGTAGAGGCTGCAATGTAAGTTAAGCAACAACTGAGTTACTGCTAGTGTATCGATGTGAATGCTAAGTTCTACAAATTACTGTTGCAATAGAACGTCCAGGAAGCAAAACAAGGTAGTGATGAGAATCCCGAGATAACACGTAGAACTAATTCGTCAACTTGTTATATTCAAGGAAGCTGGATGTAGAAGTAAAACCGGGAGCACAACCCGCATTTTACCCATACCGGGCTCTTTGATTTGCATTTTCAATAACTCCAACCACAAATTCTCTAATATCGACATAGTCGGTTTGGATAAACTTCAAGCTTATTGGGTTCTATAACAAGTCACCATTCTCAATTGCTATTATTTCCACGGCACTTGGCAGTCTCAATTCATGGGAGCTATGATGTACTAAAAAGTTTTCTATTCAAATGCAACCACTATACTGGGTTCAATAAAAGTTCTTCCTCATTCAACGGCCTTTAGCGTTGGTACGATATTACAAATATACCAAATAGTGCTAACGATGTGCAAAACTTTGACGTTTGATGGAAATCGAACCCCTTCCCGAGGATGCCTCCTAACTTGCTGCACTACCAATCCTGCTTTGCCAATAGACTCTTCACGAATAAACAAGAAGGAAGAACCATGACTTTATTGAGACGACTTCTTAACGACCGTAAAAGAAATACGTGGCCCTAAAGAGGACCGTTAGGTTAAATACGAACACGAGCGTTTGAAGCTTACTCTTTCTCACATTCGGCTTTTTTGAGCAGTAGCACAGCCTCAATGCTGGGCCGAACTGTACCCTGGGCGATGGTAATTTCCAAGGGTAACTTTCTTGTCATTGCGCATGGCATGCTGGAGACGACGTGGGTTGATTCTGGTCTTCTTGTTGTCATGATCGGATCCTCCAGCGAACTCCAGCACTTCCGCAGCCAGGCATTCCAAGATAGCTCCCAGATAGACAGGACCCCACAACCAACTCTGCTGGCACAATGACTTTATAAAATATTTGGCGAATTTGTCCAACGGAAGCGGAAACCCACATGAGACTGTTTTGACCGCGCCCTACCTCCAGTCTTGGCTTTGCCTCCTTTACCACGTCCAGATTACAAGGCGATAACGGGCGACGAATTGCCCGGGGAAACTCGGTGATGCACCTGCATTGGCTACAGCGGTATTTATATGCAACGATGCTTACACGCCCGCCTCCATCGATTGAGCGCGGAGGCAGGGCTTAATCGCGGTAGCCTTATAAATTTGCTTAAAGCGGAACGTCCGTATTCGTAGTTTTCTACAAGTGCTTGGCATGCCGTCGAAGCCGTCCGCTGAAGGAGCTAAGAAGGCAGAAAAGAGCCAGAAGGTCAGTCTTGTTGGAGACAAGAAGAAGAAGCATGGCCGAATGGAGAGCTATTTGGTCTACATCTATCGTGCGCTGAAGAGGGTCCATCCGGACAACGACGTGTCCCCGAAAGCGATGTCGATCATGAACTCGCTCGTCGACGACGTTTTGAACGCATTGCTACCGAGGCATCACGCCTAGCACACTGCAACAAGCGCTCGACAATTTCGTCTCGTGAAATCCAGACGGCCGTCAGACTGATTCTTTCTGAAGAACTCGCAAAGCATGCCCTTGCCGCGGGAACCAAGGCGGCGATCAAGTACAATCTCAGCAAGTAATTCTCGCACAAAGTGTGCCCCAATTGACACAACGCCTCTCTTAGGGCCACACATAGTATCGATTGCTTTCGTGATTCTCATGTTCAAACAGTAAATGTTTTTGTTCTTGTTTCTTTCGCATCATTCTAATACTGTTTGCTTGAACATTATTATTCACAAAGGTTTGCTCACTTTGAGAAACGAGAGGCTAAGAGCTGTCTGCTGCGAGCAAGTTGAACTTTCCTAAGTACAAGTGACAAGGAGTGATTTTACCCCGCAATTAGTGAGTCGTTCGAGGAATCAGTGCAAGGCATACACGTCTTGTTTGGTAGTACGTTCTCCTGCGGTGTGGCTTTCGGGTCGTAAATGTGTGACACGCATCGACCACTAAGACGCTAAGCCATCGCGACGGCCCCGACTTTTGCTTGATACCAATGGCTTCCACAGCGGATTGGTGTGTTCTTTGAGCTGTCTAACCCACCAAGTTTGGGCGTCTGGGTATCTATGGGTTCAAGACGAGAGTGGTATTCGACTCCGCAAATGATATAGGTGGAATGGTGATCGGTGTGTGCAAAACCACCCTGTACGTGACTTGGAATTTACTCAGACAGTGTCGTTTCAAATTGAAAAAGATTTCGTCGTGAGCTTGATAGACTTTACAGTTTCCATGATCTAATTTAATGCCTTTGAATTACCTAAGGAACCCAAAAAAAATTGTTATGACGTTCGTGTCGAGTGTTTTCTTGAGTCTACGGTCATATTTCAATATATCTTCTGATTATTATCACTTGAACCAACATGTCATGTAGTCTCTTAACTCCTAGCTCAACACTCAAATTCCATGTCGACACCGTTTGTTATACGCTCACTTAACTACTAATTTGATAGTTGCGATAACCTGAGTGTTCGTGTGCAGCCTTGAATAGACACTGATCAAATATGTTGAGCAGAAACGTTTATCTCATCGAGTATACTAAAATACAAAAACGACGACACTCTGAGCTGCATTATGTAACCCTAAAGAGGGCCGTTGGGTCATAGCTTTTTCTTTCGACAGGCTTCCTCATCCTCCGAAACCGTAAAGTGTGCGACCTTAGCGTTTCAAAGCATAGACCGTATCCACGGCAGTGACGGTCTTTCTCTTCGCGTGTTCACAGTAGGTGATGGCATTTGCGATGACGATCTCGAGGAAGGCCTTAAGGACACGCGAGTCTCCTCATAGATCAGTCCTGAGATACGTGTGCGCCATTACGACGAGCGAGACGAGCGCGACGACGGATTGGCGCGTGATGTTTCTTTGAATGTTGCTGCGGAGCACTTTGCGATGGCGCTCAACTCCTCTTTTGGTGCTTTACCGCGTCGAAATATAGCGATGATGGCGAAACCACCGGCAGCGGACGTATGAGCAACACCGTCCAAGCGCCTCTTGCATAGCTACATATCGGGTGCTCACGCTGGGACCCCATTTACTACCCTCAGACGCCTGAACTACTGTGAATCCCTCCAACATCACGTCCCATCTCAACGAATAAATCCGACTCCGCCCACAGCACTAATAATATACAACGGGACGCGTAGAGTGCGCCTCACAATTCGGCAATTGCTCGTGTTGAGCAGATCCCACGCAAGTCGACCGGAGCAAAGGCTCTTCGTAAGCCGCTGGCTACCATGGCCGCTCAGAAACCGCCACAATCCGCACGTGGTGTGAAGAAGCCTCACCGCTACCGTCCTGGAACTGTCACCCTTCCTGAGATCCGGCGTGATCAGAAATCTAGTGATCTGCTCATTCGCAAGTTGCCGTTCCATCGTGTGGTTCGCGAGATCGCACAGGATTTCAGATTCGATCTGCGCTTTTGGTCTTTTCGAAGACACCAGCTTGTGCTCCATTCATGCTAGGTGCGTCAGTATCATGCCCAAGGACATCCAGTTGGCACGTGGCATACGTGGAGAGCGAGGCTAACCGTCCTAACTCCAGCACCCAATGGTTTTCTTTATGGGCAGATATCAGCTGTTGAAATCGTTGCTGTCTCGTATAGTATGGGAGTGCTTTGTGATAAAAATGTTTTCCGTATTGTGTTCTCTCATGCATCAGTACTTCTATGATGAGTCTGATAGTAGCAACCACCTCATTCACACTAGCTGAATGAAATACTTCGGTGTAATGAACATGATTAAGAGTTTATTATTCGTCGATAGAACGACGCAGGATTTCGATCGACCTATTGTTAGTGTTAGTGAGTTTTGAGCTTTAATGTTTGTAAGCGTCACTGTTGAATAATAACCACTTGAAGTCTAAAGAATCTCAGGATATTTAGATTACTAATCCAGGCAATGTAGAGTTAGTGATTGAAAGAAGAGTGTGCTGAGAAGACCCAAAATTTTGCGAGAGTGCCGAGTCTCAAAAGGACTTCACAGGCGCTATTAATGATGAAAATCTAGTTAACAATAGAACTAACATGTAGAACGGCTACAAAGTACTCGGGTGTTAAACCAGTAGTTGCCCATGTAATAAGAATATTGACTAATGTGCAAATCCAATGATATTGGGTGCTCTGCAAAGTTCTGACGACAAGGAGACTCGAACCCGTATCTCACCCTTTCCGAGGCCGTATGTTTAATCATTTGCACTACAAACGCCGGTTCACCAACACTCTTTCTGAGATTCAACGTATCAATCTATCATATATCATGCGTCAACCGTTTGGTCTGATAGTCAATATCGACAGTTAAACGCGAAACGAAAGTGACCATCTGCCTCTCAGATACACAGGTGGATTTGGAAAATGGGGAATCCGTAGTTCTGCAGCGCCAATTGGAAATACCTTCATTTCTGTGAGTCAAATTGGCCAAAATCCTTCAATCAAGCGGCTCGAAATTATGTATGAGGCGGTTAGCAGTCGCCTCCAATAGATAAACTCTTCGTCTTCCTCTGACAGAGAGTGGCAAACCATTCATGAGTAACAAACAACTCGAAAGACCGAGGTACCTTATTGTTTAGGTATGGCGCCCTGTTGTTCCTATTCGAGGCTTTTCGCTCCTTTTGGGCCTAACGTTAGTTGCTGTTCTTTCTTTGTACCCATTATATATAGACGATTGCTTTATCATCTGCTCAACACTAGAGGAGATGGATAATTGCTTTGAAATTCTGAACGGACAGTTAGAGTTTATTAGTTGACGCGAGAACAACAAAATTCAGAGAGCTGGCTTCCCTTCTTGAACGTTCAAGTTCAACTTAATGAAAGTGGCTACAACACAAAGTGGTATCGCAAGCCTAGTAACAAAAACATCTTGGTACATCACCTTTCTTCTCATCCCTCACATGCTAAAAAAGCACTTATCCGAAATATGTATCGAACAACTGTAAATGTTTGAACGGGAGACGATGAAAGAAGGGAATCACTAAACTTAGCGCGAAAAATAGCCATTTCTAATGGGTACAAAGAAAGAACAGCAACTAACGTTAGGCCCAAAAGGAGCGAAAAGCCTCGCAATAGGAACAACAGGGCGCCACACCCAAACAATAAGATACCTCTTATACTACCTTTTATAACAAACGAAGTCAGTACCGCCATTAGAAGGTGTCTAAAAAAGAGTGGTCCAGAAGATTCTGTAGGAATTGTAGAAATTTCTCCTAAAACACTGCGCCGTCAATTAGTTCGAAACCGCTTGTATGACCGGCTATGTAATACAAAGGACTGCGTAATTTGTCCCAACGGTAGAGACGGTGACTGCATGAGTGTAGGTACAATATACCTTATCTCTTGTAAGACATGTGGTGGTGAATATATTGGCGAAACAGGCAGACCACTTCATATCCGCATTAAAGAGCACCTAGATGGGAAAACAAATAAAGACCCAGATAAACCTTTAGGTACACAAAGGATTCAAAGACACAACGTTGACGACTTCGAGGTAGTAGTCAAAATCCTAGGGCACGAACCAAAAACATCGGCGCGAAAGACCCTTAAAGCTTTTTGGATAAATTCCAAAAACCCGCAAATGAACAAAAAGGGAGAGTGCCTTAACATAACCAACCATATGGCACCTTATCTCAGATTAATTTTCTAGAATGGTTCTCAGCTGACACCTATACATAATTTGACCTAGTAACATGGGGGCGGGTTCATACGTCACCCTGGCGCTAACAATATAGGTAGTCCCTGGATTAGATGGTAAGGTGAGTGGTTTTCCCTGAATCAATCATCGCTTACAATACCTTAGATTTTCAAAATAATTTTTTTTCTTCCCTTAGTGTATAGTCATATAAAGAAAGCCACAACGAATAATACGTTCAGGCTCTGAAGAAGGCGTATTTGCCGAAACGTCAGCCACAAGCAAACGCGAAAACCCATCGACCGGAAAGAAGAACAATCGATTGGGGAAAAAGATACCAACCTCGTGAAGCTTCTAAATAAGGATTAGTTTTCTAAGCTATCCATGAGTACACACCTCCCCCATTCAGAGCTCATCAGGTACACGTAAGCATCACCTGTATCACCTCTCGCTCCTCCAATGGTTGAGTGCCTCAAAAGAGCATCAATAAAACCTATTTCTTTCTACAACGTGCAAGAGTCGCTCAGTGGCTCCTCGCTTTCGCCTAAGCTCTTTGTAAAAGAGATTGGATGATCGGGTTAGCGTTACAAAGCTGAAGCTACCAAGAGGCGTCAGTCTCCAGAAGCATTCGAAATGAAACGTCAACGTGCAATCGCAACACAACCTCACCTCCAAACTTTTAAAATGTTGTAGAGAAGCAACGAAAGGAAATCTCAAAGAGAGAAGAGCAGCAGTTATGGCCAGAGTTGTGAAAGCTAGAAAAGGCATTTATTAAGCACCGTGAACCACAAAACCAAGAAGATTGCACTTTGATGACCTGCCACATCCTCCAGGGAGTCAACACATATAATTATTCACGACTGCTATTCAGAGCTCTTGAATAGCCATCTCCTCTAGATGATAGATGAAATAATAGATCATTTTGACGTTCCACCTATCCCTCTTCCAAAATTAGACATAGTGCTGCTTTGGTAAAAAACTCAACAGCGCAACAAAAACGGAACATCTAAAAAACCTTTTACCAGTTCCCATTAACACAGTGGCTCAACTCTTCGTTTGTTACCTGTCAGTTTGCAAGGTTCTTCATCATTGGAAGACCAACAAAGCGAAGTTGTCGCTCAGAAAGTTGGACTTTAACAACATCGGTAGCAATAGTTCAATCTGTTTCAACACTGGGCGAAGAATAGCCATGAGAACAAGCAGGGTCAAAGAATTCAAAATTACAAACCACGGCCACACGATAATACTACGGTAGGAAAGAATGTTTCAGGGTACTCTGATAAGCATGAGATAATTCCCATGCATATCGTGGGAGTGCTACAGTTTCTTCTATGGGATTTTTTCACTAAAAGCCTAGATATTATTCGCCTACATTTTACTTCATTACAATCAATGCAACACTTTTGAAAGGTGGCCGCATTGAACCGTTCTATGAAGCTGAAGCAGTATGTCAACAGTTTTTTGATTCGTAGTCGAAGGAATAGTACTTCGACCTGATCCGGAACTAGGAGGACCGACGGCAAAAAGTCGTAGAATACGATGACCTTTGTTTTGAAAAATAGTCATTATTGTTTTTGTTTGAAAGTCATGCACAAATTTTCATTTTTTTTTTTGCAAGCGTTTCAAAACTATCTTTTCAACCTAATAAGATTCACTGAAGTTCCGCAAGATTACAAGAGAGCACTCTCTTTCGGTTCCATCGTTTCAATGATAATATTTGATTATTTTCGAATAGAAGCAACATAGAAGCTCTGGACAATCAAGGTTATCTTATTCAGTACACGAGATTTCTTTTTGAGCTGTTCAAAAATCTCGCAATCATAATATCTTCACAATATAACGGTATTACTATCGACGTAGGAAAAGGGGTTTGACAGAACGATACTATCGCGCCAAAATTATTCACTGTCACTCTACTAAAAGTCAGTCATGTGAACATTAGAACGGAACAACATAGTAGTGAAAATTGATGGTCGAAAATTACACCATGTTCAGTTCGCTTATGACGTTATTCTCATAATATTATGCACCAGCCAGGCGCCACAAATGTTGACCGATTTCTAACGCTTCTGGAATGATCGCGGCCTGCGAGTAGATCTAAGAAAAATGATTTTCATGAGAAACCAGTTGTTTTCTATTGTCTCATTTACGCTGAGCGTATTGAATATCCTCAAAAGCTCTAGTTATATCTACCTAGTTCGAGAAGTCAATATCATGAACGACCACTCCAGAAATGAGCAGGAGAAAGCAAGCGGTTTGGGAGGCTTTTCGAGGCACGGAGGATGAAGAAAAGCAAAAAGCAAAACCCGAATGCGTGTCCATCTTACTGACTCCACGCTATTCCTGCCTTAACATATGAACCAGAAAGCAGGTGGCCCGTAAGCAGGATGAGGAATCACCAGAGTTTATCGCATGCGCACTGCGCAACCGAATGTCGATACTGGGAGTATCTCGTATCTCGCCAATGAGATAAAGGACCAGAGATCCCAAGCTTTACCAACGATCAAAAATCCCAGGATCCGTTCTACACGCCAAACTATCAACATCATACGTGCCGCGCATGCAATGCATTTGAACGACAAGGGATATACAGGAGCCGTTACAGACTGATTCCTCGATATGTCAAACGCACAACGAAAGCCATCGACCCCATGGCCCGTTTTTTCTTTTTCATAAGAACCTTAGAAGAAGAATACGTTTTCCTACGAATCCTTAGAGTGACAAAAATCCATTTTCCTATTTTGTAAGTGACGGAGAAAATGGAAGGTTTACTGGCACCCGATCGAGCCCCTCAGCTCAGTCATCGATCCACTGAACGGTAAGTGATACAGGTGAATGTAAATGAGTCAATCAAAAGCCGGGGTTCACAATCTTCCATATGTTACGATTCATTAACTGGAAGAAAAACAAAATATTTGAAGGGAAAGAAGCGATAACATAAGTATCTGCCACGTGATCAGATATCTTACTCTTGACAGCACGTTCTACCAATTAACAAACTTTCAACCGTTTTCAAAGTACCGATGATGGCATTTTAGTTGCCGATTTTGTTAACAAAGAAGTAGTATGATCTGAATGGCTAAAAAAAAACGAATTTTTCAAATCTCTACGGAATACCTTCAACTCAGAGCATTCTTACAATGCATTACGAGTAGAACTTCGCACTGATATATGTATCTCTCCATATTCGAAAATTTTCACCTCCTGTTCACAACAGAAGGTAGGAAACTATCTAGATGGATAAAACTGATTACGATGAATCATAACAAAAGGCAGGTTCAGCACGAGTTCTAGTATCTACCATCACAAATAAAGCATAAAAAGCCCTCAGCGTTGACCAGTCCCTCCGAGATGAGCCATGCATTCGTCTTCAACTTTTGAAATTTGGCATGAGGTGATTGAATGCATATCTGTCCTTCACAATGACCCGAGGTGGCCTCTCGCTGTATCGAGTCAATGCTGCTTATCCTCCTAGATAAGTCTGAGACCAGTCTGGCACCAATTTACCGACTCCGCAGGGATGAATGACTCGGTGAGGATGAGCGTGAGATCAAACCATCGTCGCCATTGTCTACGACGCAGAGCACACCTAACCACTGGGCCACGTGCGTTCTACCATCACGCATGCGAAAGTATATGCCACACAACCAGCTTCTCGGTAAATAATATTTATGTGCAATACCGGAGAAATGAAGAAAACTTACACAAACCACCGAGTATACATTACATATATATGCGATCACTACCACGTGATAATCTCAATCACAGATTTCACAAAATTTGGTTGAAAAAAAGCTATACAGAGATGAACACGCGCTAATAATGTAGTGAAACATTTTTTGTACTGGGAATAACACAAAAATTAAAGCAAAGACTATCGACGTCAATATACGACTATCCATTTGTATTACAAAAATTCAATTATGGTCGAAAAAGCATCACAATGCACATATAAAACCAAAATATTATTTATAACGCCCTGAATCTCATAGAAAAAAGTGTGGTGAAGATCAAATAACACATTGACGACGAGTGAGCAATCTACTACCCATGAAGATGCGACTTTTTGAGTGAACGCAAGCCCTCTTCTCTGCGCTGTCTATCCTTTGTATGAAATTGGCCGCTATTTTATGAAGTTTTCCTTTCAAAATATTGGGAGGAAAAATCATGGGAAACAAACTTTGAGAACCTTAAGTGTCGTCAAAGTGTTAAGATTCACAGAAGCGCTATTACCGCAAGGATCTGTTACCAATACTTCTCACGGAAAAGCAGGCTTACGAAACAGAAAGTATCATCCAACTCACAACGAAATAAAACAGAAATATGGGATATATGACGAGAAATTTTTTCTTTTCTGGTTGGCAGCCAGCCAAGAATCCCATGGCAGCTACAATGAAAGAAAGTTAGATGATAGTACTCAATTAACTAACGACTCAGACTTGACTAGTAGAAGTACACTAATATCAGTGAAAAGCAAAATATCAAATGGAATGAAACTGACCGAACGTTGACCACAAAAAGCCCACTGCTGTGATTACAAGTCGAAGAATGAACAAACGACGATGAAGAAGAGTTGAACATATCAGCGCAGCCACAAATGGTGGGAGAAGACAATAACCAACAACACACAAGGATTGGAAGAATGATCTAAAATAGAGAAAAATACTTTGTATTTCTAAATATTTGCTCTTTCCCTACTGACGGCTTTGAATAACGCTCCACGTTGAGGAATATACATATATATATATATATATATATATATATATATATATATATAATATTATATACAGATATATATGTATATTATATCACATATATATGTATATACATATATATATATGTATATATGTATATATATGTATATATAGTCTAGAGTCAGGTTAGTCAGATAAGATGTATTTAACAATTTTGCGACCACTACGTTTTGAGCTTCAAATTTTCAGCGGCTTTTTCTCACTTAACGAAGATCTCCATCCAGAATTTAGATATTCATTCGAAAGCTTAAATCTCGGGTATTCCGACAATTTACTTGGTTTTCAGCAAGACCTTCGTAGTATGCTGTTTCAGAAGACATACTATGTTTCACACTCGGTTTGTGCGACTTGCTTAGCTCGAGTCCGTGAATCGTTCTTTACTGAACCAGACTAAGCTCATTCGATAGCCAAAATATAGGTAAATTTAAAGCTTATATCAGTTCTCAAGAAGGTTTTCATAGCGCACTGTGAGAGAGAAAACATAATTACTTTTCACACCCAGAATTTTATTTGCAGATAGAAGCTCTATATGCCCAAAATCTATACAAACTTGTAGAGAAGATCATGTTCTATCAGACTGTTAAAAAGAACCTAAAGTATCAAAACAAAGAAAAAACCTTTATTTAAAAAAATCGCAGGCCACTGGCGATATCGATTATGCTGCCGTCCGCAAGGGATAATGAATACAGGTTTAAAAGATATAGAACAGGATGATAAAATCAGAACGGAAATCTTTCTGCGACTTTCCCACGGAAATTCAATGTTTCAAAAGTGAGTCACCACTGAACACTGTAGTCACCTTATGATCGATATTTACGAAGATCTATCATATCCTCATAAATGGATGATGCTGCTTGCTTCACGTAATATAGTCCTATAGATCTGTACACGATCTAGATACCTCCTTCTTTTTGTGAAGATTTATTTCGCAGATTCAACATTGTTTTGGAAGTCGTAAGTTGAAAATGAATTTTGTCGGCGATCAAGAAGAATAGTCAAACAGTACATGACCCGCGAACTTCTTGACGATGCCCTTTCTTAAAAAAATGAATGGGGAAGATTCGATCGAGAATTACGGCTTGTTTATCGAAAAAGTAAAATGTGGAGTCGAACACGTCTCAGTTCTATAACTAAATGCTCAAACTGCTCCTTTACAACTGCGTATTTGTTCAAGAAATACATCTATCACGATAGATGATATATGTCAGCTATAGAGGATTTTCGAAGGAGAATTAACACTGATATCGTGAGGTAGAAATTGCAGAAACAAGTCAAAGAAGAAAAACGGTCCAAAGAAACGCCGTCGGGACCTCTGTGAATAGAACGTCCGGCCGTTAGCGATGGAAACATAGCTAGAATCACTGTCACGCCCTGCTATAATATGGGATTTATACCGGATTTCCCTGTTTAGTATCCCCATTTGAACTCGCCTAGACTGGAGCAATTTCCACCAAGATCTCCGTCCGTTCTCAGAATGAATCGAAGCTGCTAACTTGCTCTTGGATTTTGGAAAGAACAAAGAAAATGGCATTTCTCCTCTATAACTTTCATTAAGAGGTTTAATTGAGCTGATTGTTTTTACATTGAAATTCATTCACAACCCGCTACGGAATTTCTGTTGAATCCCTAACATATCAGTTTCTGTTGACTCCAATATATACGCTGTCGCTGAGCTATCAAGTGCACCCAGTACCTCATTTTGAGCCAAAAGTTCATCTTCCATCCTCAAGCGCGTTTTTCAAGATAATCCTAGTATCAACCTCTCAGAACTTCTAATGGAGAGAATGGTTGCTAAAAGTGCTCACGTAGCGTTCACGTGGAAGGGTTATAGAGGACGAAAAGCGTTGCACAGTTCAAAAGTTGGGTATGTTCCGCTCCTGAACCCAATTTTATGTGGTAAACTTGGATATGAACTTGGGAGACTGGTCTTTAATGATAGTACGGGACTAAACACAGGGAAACTGCATTGGTTTAGTTGTTTGCTCTTTGGAGTTCCGAAATAAGCATAGCCGGGGATTCCTTAGACCGTAACCACATTACAGCGATCTTCAGTTCGTTGACAAGAGGGAGAAACCTTGTGACTTCTAGCTACCAGGGCAGCGGTCATTACTGATACAGCTTACTTTTAGCTAGGCTTTCTGAGTGAAAACGTCGAACTCCCTGTCAAGTTTAGATGACCTTGCTGAGAAAGAGTCCGACATTTCATGTGTATAGCATAAAGAATAGAAAAAAAACTCACATCTGGCCACCAAGAAGCTTTATATTCAGTGTAACAATTACGGAACCAAAAAACGTGATGGCAAACACCTGTGTGAATTGTGGAGCAGATCCATCCGGATTGTTATGATGCAACAGACTAAATGAGTAAAGCAGTTGTGGTGGAACAATCTTCTTTGAGAAGTAAACACAATAAAGTGGATAGTTTCATGAAAAAATAATTAAATTTATGGAGGAGAGAGCGTTTTTTGGAAGAACACGACTCACAGCGAGAGTCCCACGCAGATGAACAGTGGTCCCCAGAGATCCCAATCTTTTAATAGCTGTTGTCGATCCCATGACGGAAAAATGACGTGACCGAATTTCATTGCAGTCGCACGCAGGTCACGTCTCTGAAAAACACATTATGAGAAAACAATGATTGTAGGGAAGACGAAAGAACGAAAAAGAAAGGATTCAAATGAGAATGGTTGTAAGCAAAACGAACTCCAAGTAATACTTAATAATAAGGTAACAATAGTGAGTAAAACGGATGAAGGATAAGGCTCCTGGCGTTGAGCAACCCTTGAGGGATGCAGCATGCATTCGTCTCAATCATGCACTTTTTGGAATACACATCTGGTCTTCACAATGACTAACGGTAGACTATCGATGTACTATCAACACCTTCAATTGAAAGTGTTGACATGTATACTGGCGTAATAGCCGTGAGCCAAATAAACGACAATCTACAACTAATCACTCTGAAAGAACGTCAAAGTGATCCTTCCATCTTAAGTGCAGTGTGAATAGATCGAAATCGACTCCTTTATTTGTAGAGGTATATCCCCTTACTGAGCGCATGTGGCGCAGTGGTTAGAGGTGCTCTGCGTCGCACACGAGGTCAGTGGTTCGGTCTCACGCTCATGGCTCACCAAGCCATCCATCCCTCCGCAGTCGGTAAATGGTACCAAACAGGTCTCAGACTTGTCTGGGAGGATAAGCAGCATTGAGTCGGTTCAGCGGGAGGCCACCGCGAGTCATTGTAAAGGCCAGATATGCATTCGATCACCTCAAACGAATTTAAAAACTGAAGTCGAATGCATGGCGCACCCCTCAGGGATTGATCAACGCCGAGAGCTTTATCCTTTATCCTTTTATCCCCTCACAAAGAACCGACTGAACCGAAAGGCACCATGCTATTGATAAGGATGAAAGGCCGAAACGCGTGTCTAACACTGTATAACTGCTATGACAGGAGTCATGAAAGACTTAAAGTGTGCTGTCAGGATCATCGACGCATTAATTTAGGTGCTGCATCCTCTCAGACAAGTCTGGCACTAATTCACCGACTCTGTAGAGATGGAAGGCTTTTGGACCTTGAGCGCGACTTTGAACAATCGAGCACGTGTGCGTCGTAGGGCGCCCCTCATCACTGCGCCACATGAGCACACAGTATTAATGCAAACCAAAATTGACATGAGGAGAGCAACAATGAGACCATCATGTCTAAAAAGACACATGAAATTATTCGTGAAGAAGCTTACCGTAGTATTTCTCAATATTTTCCGGAGTCGATTAATAATTTTTGAAGCAATCTAGTATTAACTTAATAACCTATGAAAATTCTGCTTACCACAGTGTCCCAAACCGGTTCGTCCAGCGTATCAAAGTCGCTATCTAAGTGGACCTCTTGCATAGAACGGGGTTTAGACGAAGCGCTCATGCCAGCGATGTTTCCAGACAATTCAGCCGGAGAACTTCGGTGGGCATGTTCTTTGGCCGCAATTTCTTTTTCCAACTAAACCAACACATTTATTGAAAGCCGTCTTTTCTTCGACCTTAGTACTACTAATCAATAAAACTCTCTTTCTAGCCAGCTAAAATCACGAGGTTGTTGAATGGAACTTATTTGACTAACGTTCCGAAGTTTCATCTTCTTCAGGCCAATGAGCCAAAGTCGGATAACTGTGGGCAAGTGACGAAGAAGACGAAGGCGTCGAAACGCTAGCCGATGTATTTATTTCATTATAGCCTGATAGAATGTTTTAAGCCTTTTCAAGAGGTCTGGAATGGCACTTCTGGCGCACGCTAGACTACATAAAATTTTTAAGCGAGGTCTCAGGAAAGTTGACTGAAAGGTATGTTACTTATGCCCACGTAACAGCCGTACGCCATGCAGCTGACAAGCACTGACTGGAAAAACGCCAGATCAAGTGACCTTTTCACTTCACGTACACTGATATGTCTTCGGCGACGATTCCTGCTGATAGTAGGGACGTTAGCTGAAAGGCATGAGCTACTGATGGGGCTTGCGAAAGAGCGAAACGACGCTCCTGGATGGCTTAAAACAATCTATCAGACTATATTGAACTTCGTTTCGAGTGTTTGCTTAAAACCACGCTCAAACTTCAATATGCCTGACAATCATTTTTTGAGCCATGCATGTGGCCTGTTGTGGATACTTGTACAGCCCGATACACGTGTCTCGGCCTCGGCAGTCTGATCAGTTGGGCAGGCTTTTCGCCTCTAGCCATTCCTCTCGGGGAGAATCCAACCCCCTACATAAGGAAGGCGCAGATGTACAGTTCACACATTCAACACTCGAAACGAAAGGTACCGCTATAAATATTCTAATGAACTACGTGAATTTAGCTAAGCCGAAAAAGAAACTTTCGAAAATGAGAAGAAAAGCTTAGAAAACTAGTCTTTTTTTAAAGCTTCACGAGGTTGGTAACTTGTTCCCCAATCGATTGTTCTTCTTTACGGTCGATGGGTTTTCGCGTTTGCTTGCGGCTGACGTTTCGGCGAATACGCCTTCTTCAGAGCCTTACAATCTGATCCAGGGACGCGAGAACCCTTCCACCGGAAAGAAGATCAAGCGATTGGGGTAAAAGATACAAACCTCGTGAAGCTTTAAATAAAGATTACTTTTCTAAGCTTTTCTTCTCATTTTTGAAAGTCTACATTATTAACATGCTGAGGTTTCAAATAAGTCAGTTTTTCGAGTTGTTAAAAAAGAAAACTATTATTAAATTAACAGGTGTAATCAACAGACCAAAAGCACATTCCTATGCAAGGAGCAGAAAAACTATTATTTAAGGAACAAACTTACTATGTCAATATCGACCGCAGCACTTCCAAAATTTGCCATTCGTCAGAATTGTGAAGAAAAGGCAAACGAAGTCCACGATGTAGTCGTAGCGAAGCTACAAAGGCAAAATAAATGATAGAAACTTGATTGAAACAAGGACACCTCAAGAAAAAGGAGTGAAAACTCTCAACAAAAGGCCGTCAACGGCACTGAGTATGAAGAGACAAAGCTCGGAGTTGATCAGTCCCTGAGGGATGCGCTAAGCATTCGTCTTCAATTTTTAACTTCGTTTGAGGTGATTAAATGCATATCTCGCCTTTACAAGGACTCTCGGTGGCCTCCTGCTTTACCGAGTCGGTGCTGCTTATCCTCCCCGACAAGTCTGAGAATTGTCTTGTCCGGTAGCAATTCAGCGGCCCTGGAGGGATGGATGGCTTGGTGAGAGACGAGCGCGAGATCGAACCGACGACCTTGTGTGCGACGCAGAACACCACCTCTAACCTCTGCGCAAAATGCGGCCATGCATTGAGTATATCTTTCGGAATTTTCTTTTAAGCAGAACACATGTGTCGTCAACAACAAAATAACAAGAAAGAATTGGAAAAACTGAAAAAAAACTATAAAATCGGAATCAAAATCCACGAGTTTACAAAGTTGGAACCAGTGATTCGTGGTCGGGCGTTCATCAAGAAATATGGGATTCAAAAATTCCTTTTATTTGACTGCCACTTGCAGTGGTATGATGTTAAGGTTTATCCAATGATGTGGAGTGCTGTGCAAAAACATTTGCGTCAGCCGGGATTTGAACCCAGATCTCACTCTTCGCGGGGAGCGTATGCTAACCGTTGCACCACCGAAATACGAAATTATTTCGCGAACGCCTCCTACAACCGATTTTCTATTGACCTCAGGCGCTTTCAGAACACATTTGTCGAAGCTGTTATCGCCTCAAAACGAAATTCTAGGCGGAATTTTGTGGGAAATTCAGTAACCGGCGAGAAATCACTAGCCGAGAAAAAGCACTAAATCGACTTAAATCATGGAAAATCTAGGATTCGAACTGACAAACCTTTCGGATGGACAGCAAAACGATAGCGCCGTTGACCGGAAAATCGACCGAAGCTGTAGATACTATTCCGAGAAGCAATACGATCCCCAACAACGAGACCGTCTGGACGTCACCATAGAAAAACCTCGCTCCAATCACAATTGAACCTCGGAGCACAAAACGTGGCAATCGCCGACCGTAATCCGATTTTCGTATCGAAGACCCTCATACAAAATGGCGGAATTATGACGATTCAAACTCATTTGTGATACCCGTTCAGCACAAGTGTATTGTTTTTTCCTTTGCCATCCTTAGAAGTTTCTTTAGCCGATTTGCTGTTGAGTCATATTGATGTTGTTAGCAAGCCTAGGCTTCACCCGTTTTCAAACGTGTCCTTTTGGAGGCTTTACTTTGATATTCCGACGAGAATTGAGTGGTGAGCAAAAACACGGCCTCAAGCGGGAATCGAACCCGCGTTTCATCCATACCGAGGACGCGTGCTACAACGACTCACACCACCGAGGCACATCTGCTCCACCTCAGGCGGAAATAGAACCCGCGTTTCATCCATACCGAGGACGCGTGCTACAACGACTACACCACCGGGCGCATCTTCGTTTCATCCATACGAGGACGCGTGCTACCACGACTACACACCGAGGCACATTTGCTCCCACCTCAGGCGGAAACTAGAACCCGCAGTTTTATCCATACGAGGACGCGTACTACAATGACTACATCACCGAGGCACATTTGCGCCATCACTCATTCTTCAACACCTCTCTGTTAGCTATCAGCCACCAACTCAACAGGTTTGATCGGATATGCGAATGGTATGGATGAAACGCGGGTTCGATTCCCGCTTGAGGCCGCGTTTTTGCTCACTACTCAATTTTCTTAGGTTATATATGTAGCATCATAGCACTGCGAAAAAGGCCGTAAAAATACTAGAATTTCGGAGCTTTACTCTAGAAGTACGCATGATAATTGTAAACTTGTGAATGTGCGATTTATCTAAAGCATTGTGGAAAAATACGAAGGAAATAGAGATGAGGAAGAAAAAGCAAGAAAAAATAGTACAAAAAAATAAAATTGAATTAATAAAAAGGTGGAAATAAAGGAAACGAGAAGTCTTTCTAGGCTTTTTCTCTCGTCGAAACACGACTTTTCCAAATCCCAGGGCTACTTCAAAGTGGAGCCTGTCTTCTTCTAACGAATCACAAACCTTCCAGAATGTGGCTCGATTCCAGTCGGCGAAAACCATTCAACACACCTCGAATTCATACTGAAAAAGATCAAGGTAGTACAGGTATATTAATAAATTCTGTTACAAGGTGTCTAGAGCTTCTCGAGGATCTAATCGGTTATGAGAGGGAAGACAAATGAAAAAGCGACCTCATTCCCTGGATAGGGACTCTTCCAGTGTTGGTAACCATTCGAAAGCTGAGATTTCGGCCACCAGCCCAACTTTGCCGTTTTCGGAAAAGCCTTTTTTGACGTTGTCTACAGAAGGAGATTCCTCAGTTTACCTGCAGCGTTGCACAGAAAGGGTCTTGCTAGGATATAAGCACAGCATTGGAATTGAAAACGATTACGCTATCGAGTGATTACTACAGTCCAAAGAAAGTGCTCTGGTGCGGCGAGAAATACGATCGCCTGAAGACATAGCTTTGTGTGGATTTTACAGCGTTATAAAAGGGTCTTTTCGTAAACCGACGATGTGGGTTGTGGCCAGAAGTCTCAGCTTCCGAATGGTTATCAACACTCCTATGAAAGTTTCCTGTCCAGCGAATGAGGTCGGTTTTTCACTTGCCTTCTCATAACCGAGTAGAACCGTTCTCCGCTAATTCTTACTCGTTAGTTACTCGTTGTCGTCTAAATAGTGTAGAGAAATGGAGTTTGTAGAGTTTTTATAGAGTTTGAAGAGTTTTACGGTAGCACAGGTTTCTTGTGAGGGTCTATGCAATGCCTGATAATTCGCTTTGTTAGTATAGATGTAGGAGCGCCGTAGCCGAGTGGTTGTGATGCTCGTGGCGCCGCGCTTGGGGCCGAACCCTATCTCCTTAGCACTCTTTGGCAGTTGACAACTAACGCCCTATGGAACACCACAGCCGGGCTATCCTTCGAGATTGCAAGGAGACACACTCGACCAGTATTCTACGATGTTCAAGAAGAAGGCGAAAAAAACGATGGAATGCTAAAGGTTTTGGGATCCGTACAGTTAAAAGACACACTATGAAGGCGGAAGTACTTTTCCGTCTGATAGCACAGGTTTTCAAACCTATCCCTTACGCTGAACAAGAACTTTCCATGAAAATTCGAACCTCTGGACTAGCCCTGTACGTGGCCGCTCTTTTGGAAAAATTGCCGTTATAACGCTTCAATAAGAAGTGAAAACATTAATGTTTCACACACGCGTTTTTCTCACAAGAGAAAGCTCATTCTTTGGACTGCTAGTAACTATTCGATAGCATAAGTTTTGCTGTTTCAATGTTGTGCTTATTTTCTGGTAAAACCGTTTCTATGCGGTGTAGCAGGAAAAATAAGATTAATTCATACACCCGAGCAAGTTTTTTTTGGCCAATTCACGGGCTGCAGGGCGGGGCGGAGATTGAGGAATTGTTTCTCTGCTTTGGAAGGAAACGTCAGATTGAACGTCTAACTTCAAAGCTAAGAGATTTCCTCTGCACGTCAATATGATTTTCGTGCTTTCAGCGAAGCAGTGGTTGATTTGCGTGAGCATGTGAAACATGATTTTATTTTGATTTTTACAGCGTCATAAAAGAGCATATCTACATAAAAACGACCACGTACAGCATTAGAGACTTAAACTTTTGAATGATTACTAACACTCTTTGTAAAAAGTTCTTGTCCAGCTCAAGGGATAGGGTTGGAAATCTGTGCTATCAAACGGAAAGAACCTAGGCGGATAATAAACTGTCTAAAAGTATTGGTGTGAAATCGCCCTTCGGCACATTTTGTAGGTAGAAGGACTAAGAATATCTGCTCATATGTGATCGTCCTTCCTATCTGTAGCACTTTTTCTTAGGCATCAAATGCAAGTCGTTCAGAATATGCTTGAAACCTTCAGCTATATGTTGCGCCACCTTCGGAACTGGATCAGTATTGATGAAGTCGATGACACCGCTATCGAGAGAGTGAATGTGTTGAAGGTTAGATAGGCTGCTATTTGATCATGGTGGGGTCTTGTAGCGCAGTGGAAGTGATGCCGTTTCGCAACAATCCCAGTGCTGCGGTTTGAACCGACGGCATAAGCCTCGCCAGTCTCTCATCACCAAGCATCGGCCATTGGTATCAGCCTTGTCTGATAACAGTTTACTCGGTGTTATACAAACGAGAATATTCTGGTTCAGGTATGTCAAAACTCCCGAGAAATCGACTTGACTAGCATTCAACGAAATTTATGGAAAGGATGGCAATTCCTAAAGCCGCAGTAGCGGACGAATTTATGCAGGAAGAATTCTGATACCTTAATGGACAATGGATGCGAGGGTATCATTCGTATCAACTGTCGTCCCTCGAGTGACTCGAGCGGGCACCAGCAACACTTCCTTTTTGCCTATCGCGTGCAAGAGGAGCTCAGTGGATCCTCCTCGCTATAGAGATTCGCTGAGCATCACATCTTTCTTCTATAGCTTTCGTGAAGAAATGGACCAACGGGTCACTGGTCTTCCTGTAGAGCGCTTGATATCCCGAATAGCCCAGTCGGTAACGGCTCTCGTTCATCGGTTGTCGTTGAAGCGCATTACGTGTCCGGCCCCACTTTATGAAGGATAGCCTCGCGTGTAGAACAGCATCCTGGATGCGAGGTAATGAATCGAAAATAGGAAGTGCTAATATTTGCACAGTAAACGTGGAGAGAGGTACCAGGGTGCTTTGCAGCGCAGTGGTTAGAACTACCATTACACACCCAGAATTGTAGGATTGATCCTGCGCCGCGGACAAACCAAGCTCCAAATCCTTCTAACAGGATCGCTCAATCGGTGCCGCACTTGTATTGAAGACCTAAAAAAGCATTGACTCAAGTCATCGTAAGAAGATAAAATATATGAGGCCTACGGAAATATTGTACAAACAAAGTATGTGTTCGTCCACTTCTGCGATGTTAGGAACAAACTAGAATTTATAACTTATATCGAGTAAGTTGATTCACGTCAAGAGCTCCATATTTATTTCTAAAGTAAAGTGAAGGATAAAGCTCTCGGCGTTGACCAATCCCTGAGTAATGCGCCATGCATTCGTCTTCAATTTCTAGCTTTGTTTGAGATGATTGAATGCATATCTGAACTTTACAATGACTCGCGATGGCCTTCCGCTGCATCGAGTCAATGCTGGCTATCCTCCCAGACAAGTCTGCGATCAGCTCGGTACCAATTTACCATCCCCGGAAGGATGGATGGCGTGGTGAGCCATGAGCGCGAGATGGAACCATCCATCTTGTGTGCGACGCGGAGCCCCTCCAACAACTGCGCCACATGCGTTCCATGCTTATCTTCACTTGATTGTTGAATTCTTTGATTTTGGTTTTGTATTAATTTCTCATTTCATTTCGGATGTGCGCCCAATTCCCTAGATACACTACTTCATGAAATGTAAAAGGTTACATTAGGACCGTTGATCGATCACTTGTCCGTATGAAGACTTAAGGTAATGTAAGGTAATGCGCAAAACTTCCGCGTCAGACAGGGCTAGAAACCCGCACCTCACTCTTTCCGGGAACGCGTGATCTATCCGTTAAATAGTGTCGCCCGTTTTGCCACCACTCTGCGCTACAACGCATCTTTCTGCAGCAACCAACCGTCAACGGTCTGACTTAGGTAGATAAGTTATAGCGTAAAAAGAGTGGTGGGAAAACGGGCATCAGTAGCGCTAAGGGTTAGAGCGCGCTTTCGGACGAAATAAGATGCGGGTTCGAGTCCCAGCTAGCGCGAATGTTTTGCACGTTACTCTACATCAGTGGGTATATCAGGAAATGATGCTACCGCTAAAGGCGGTAAAATAATGGAGATTTTGTTACGATTTTTTTTTTATTTAACCGCTTTTATTGATGGAATGATTTTATAGACACCACGAATAGCGTTGTGGTTAGAGGTGCTCTGGGTCGTACACGATGTCAGTGGTTTGATCTCGCGTCCATGTCTCACCAGACCATCCATCCTACCGGAGTCGGCAAATCGCTACCGAACTGGTCGCAGACCTTTCTGAGAGGATATGCAGCACTGACTCGATACAGCCGGAGGCCACCGCGAGTTCTTGTAAAGGCTAGATATACATTCAATCACCTCCAACCGAGATAAAAATCAAATACGAATGCATGGCGCATCCCTGAGGGATTGATCCGCTGAGAGCTTTGTCCTTTTAGGATGTTGTAGGTGCACCCAAAGACGTTTACTGATGAGCAAAACTTTGACGTCAGACGGGACGCGAACTCGCATTTCACCGCTTACAGGGCTGCATGTTTAATCAATATTAATGGAAGTATCTAATGATTAATAGAGATTTTAGGAATTTTTACACACTGAACGTATAAAACAGAAGAGATTAGATATTCATATCTGAGTGGATATACTTGGTTACGCTGTTGAACTCTTTTTACTACATTGTGGTCATAAAAGAGGCCTTTGAGAGTTAAATTGATCTCTATGGAAGTGATATTCTCAAGCACTGACGTAGTTCCACAATGTCATCAGAAAAACAAGTACGGCCCAAAACCCATATTAAATATCACTGCTTTCTGAATAACTCATTCGTCAGCAAATCTTTTCCCCGTTCACAAGATTTTTTGGGGTGCCCGACGATTATCCTTACCGTGACGTATGCAGCAGAAACGTGGTCACTACGTAAGCAGGATGGAAAATCACTTGGCGTTATCGTGTGCGCAAAAGGTCGATGCTAGGAGCATCCCGTTTCTCGCAAATGAGTGAAAGGATTCGAAGTTCCGACTCACGTCAACGATCGAAAATCAGAGACGCCGTTCTACACGCCAGGATATCGAAAATAATGTGGGCCGGGACACGTGATGCGCTTCAACGACAACCGACGGACAAGAGCCGTTACCGACTGGATTCCTCGGAACATCAAGCGCTCTACAGAAAGACCACCGACCTGTTGATCCGATTTCTTCACGAAAGGTATAGAAGAAAGATATGATGCTCAGCGCATCCCTGAAGCGAGAAGGAACCCACTGGACTACTCTTGCACGCGACAGGATAAAAATGAAAGTGTTGCTGGTACCCACTCGAGTCACTCGACGACCATCGGGACGGCAGTCTAACGGCTAACATTCGCATTGATAACCTTGATACACCGTTGGTAGGATTGATCTGGAAACTCTACCAAAACCGTGTCTTATAATGTTGAAAGAAGTAGCAAACATTGGAATTTCTGTCTTTGACGTCCTTAATGTGATAAATGGACTGCGTAATTGTATATGTAAGAGCAACCTTTCGCATCTCCCTCTAGCATTATTGAATTATCCATATTCTCATAACTGAAGTCTCTGAAATGCCTTGTCATCGACAAATAACCGATAGTATCAATAGAAATCATGCCGATCAATAAGCGAAACTGAAGTAAAGTTATATCAATCAATAGCCATTTATATCTTTATTGTAGATCGGAAGAGAGTGCTGTAATTCGCCGATTTGTGCTGGAAGAAAAGTTCGACTCTTCAAAAAGTCGTGGATCTCTGCAATACCGCCACATGGGCTTGGCCTCGCCTCGTTCAAAAAATTGTTTTCTATTGAACAGATTTAAAAAACTTCCAAGCACTCCTCTCGACAATTTATTCCTCACTTATCAGCCATAATTCTTTAATAAGTTTTAACTCTATTTTCTACGTGATTCGATGCTATCTCACGATTTAAGATTTATTCGTGTCTCTGTACTCTCGTGGTATACTTTACATGGATTTTCATTTAGTTGGCCAGGAAGTAGATCGTTGGAACATAGTACGGTCTGAGTCTAGATAGTACATGATAAGGGTTTCATTGCTCTACAACGACGCCGAACTCATCGTAGGGAGATCCTAAGATGATACTAGTTGAATTAAATTATTCACTATAAATTTTAATTAGAGAAGGCATCAGAGAGTGACAGTTAGTCGATGAAAGTCAGAACAACTTCACTGTATTGATGACATCGCTTTTACAATACTAAGCACTAATCGGGTGTAATGAGGGCGATTCGATTTCTATAGGAAGTGCCACATTGAAGCGGCAAAGCTGAAGGAATTGAGAGAAAGGGAATCCCTTATACGACGTCGAACAGCAGGTGGGTTTAAGTGGCGAACGATATGGGGCTGCATGATATTAGAAATCAGAAAGAATGAGTGGTGGCTAAGCGTCGACCTCGGCTGTGTAGTGGTAGCGCGGGTCCCCGGTATGGGTAAAACGCGGGTTCAACTCCCGCTGAGGTCAAATTTTTGCTAACCACTCAATTCTATGAAGCATTAGGAACCAAATACGGTGGACACCGCACGAATCATTGGTAACAATGAAACAACCTCGATTAGGGGAATAACACGGATTCCTGCCGCTTTCCCTTCGTGTATTGAAATACTGTTTCGAACAAACGACACATCATCTAAGTCTTACTTAGTCTCACCCAATCGTTTGATAGCGTTAGTGCCTTGAGCCTAAATCATTAGTGCCTTACCAAATTATCTATCGGTTACTTCCCTGGACCAATCATGGCCATTCTTGCCAATTGAAGCTGCGCCTATAACCCCCGTTCTGAAGCCATACCAACCCAAATATAAGAACTTTAGGTCACACAGCCTAACGCGTGCACACGTCCGCTATCGAGCTATACAGAATCCGGGCGCGCACGGCCACCTGGCGTCCGAGGGACAGCTCTCGTTGGCAACCCGGAAGTTACATTACCTTGCGAGAAAAAAAATCCTAAAGCAATTCAAACTCTCGGCTACATTACCTTGCGAGAAGAAAAAACCCTTTGACCAATTCAAACTCTCGGCTGTGAAACCAGCCGATTAAGTGAGATATGAAAAGGAAAAGAAAGAGAACAAACATATTTATTTACTCAACATGAGAGCCACACAAATATCTAGCATTGATTGTGGCCCTGAAGAAGGCCGTTGGGTCAATTAAGTGCGCGCCTTGTGCCAGATTTACTTGCTAGAAGTGTACTTTGTCACCGCCTTAGTTCCTTCCGACACAGCATGCTTTGCGAGCTCTCCAGGCAAAATTGGTCCGACAGCCGTCAGGATTTTACAAGGTGGGATCGTGGGACCGCTTGTAGCAGCGTGCTAGACGTGATAAAAGGATAAAGCTCTCGGCGTTGATCAATCCCTGAGGGATGCGCCATGCATTCGACTTCAATTTTTAATTTCGTTTGAGGTGATTGAATGCACATCTGGCCTTTACAATGACTCGCGGTGGCCTCCCGCTGAACCGAGTCAGTGCTGCTTATCCTCCCAGACAAGTCTGAGACCTGTCTGGTACCAATTTATCGACCCCGGAGGGATGGATGGCTTGGTGAGCCATGAGCGCGAGATCGAACCATTGACCTCGTGTGCGACGCAGGGCACCTCTAACCACTGCGCCACATGCGCTCTGCTAGACGTGATACCTAGGCAGAAATGCATTCAAAAACGTTCACGAACGAGTTCATGATCGACATTCTTTCGAGGGGACACGCCAGTATCGGGATGGACCTGGTTCAGCACACGGTAGATGTAGACTGAATAGCTCTCCTTCCGGCGATGCTTCTTCTCCTTGTCTGCGGTGCAACTGGCCTTCTGACTCTAGCGGCCTTCTTGGCTCCATTGGTGGACGGTTTTGGTGCCATGACGAGCCCTCACAGATACTGCGAACAAGGATGTTTCTTTTCGACCAATTTTATAGCACTGCCGCGATGATGCTCCGCATTCGCACCCGATCAATGAAGGCGGAGTGCAGAAGCACGTTGTCTATAAATATCAATCTAGCCAATGTGCATGCATCCGTGAGTTCCAGTGGTACTCCTTGATGGTGGTCGTTGTCATGCCTAAATGTGGTAGAGCAGGCAAAACCAAGACTGGAGGCAAGGCGAAGTCAAGATCGTCTCGCGCCGGTCTCCATTTTCCCATTGGACGGATTCATCGGATGCTGCGCAAAAGCAACTACGCCAGCAGAGTTTGTGGTGGAGTCCCTCCTATCTGACAGCTTCTCTGGAATATTTCGCTACAGAAGTGGTAGAGTTGGCTGGGAACGCAGCGCTTGAAAACATGAAGACCAAGATCAACCCGCGTCATCTGCAGCTTGCCGTGCGTATTGACGAGGAGCTCAACAAGCTGTTGTCAGGAGTGACCATCTCCCAAGGTGGAGTTCTGCCGAGCATCCAGGCTGTACTACTCCTCAAGAAGACCGGTGAAGAGAAGAAGTAAAATTTGAGCCCTCGACTAAAATACTGACCTAACGACTCTCTTAAGGCCACAGTCGTCTTTTACTCGTCCTTTACTACGTTCCTTAAGAAACCGTTTCAATGAAGAGTTGTTTTCTTTCTTGGCGCTAACTTGTAGAAAAGGTGACACATCGTTCGCTTTATGAGCTAAAGATTACCTTCAGAGATGGAGTCAAGATCTGTTGTTCTTATGGCTGTTTCAGAGTAATAGGAGGATGATAATGAATACAAGGGTTTTTAGTGTTGTCCACTAATTCTAACCTTGGAAATTTATTTCTACACTCAGCATCTTCGGGTATATAAGTTGATGACTTGATTCTATCTCTTCCCACAGAAATCCTATTGCTATCTCATCTGATCTACTAAATGTTCTATTGCGATAATGATTTCTGTGATTTTACAATAAACATCGGAGCAGTGGCAGGCCTATGTCGGTAGTTCATGCAACACGGTGAGATGTATTAAAGCCTTGGCGTAAGGGACCTTGGAGAATTTTGGACAGCTCTGAGTCATGCCATAGCTGTTAACAAGAGAGCTGTTTTGTAAGGGAAATCGATAAATCGAACACTACAAAGGGACCCACTCTTTAGTTATTCGGATCCTGATGGCATACAATCGACACAGCTGCGGAAACCTCTGAATAATCGAGCTTATACACATGATTTCTTATGTTTTTACTGCTTTTGCGCAGTGTTATGATGTCTTATGACTACCTTAGAGAATGGAGTGATGAGCAAAAACTTGACCTCACATGGGAGTTGAACCCGTGTCTCACCCATATCGGTGGCCGTGTATGACCACAACACCACAGAGCCACCGTTTCGCTACCACTAATTCATCAATGTCTCTATCATAGCTGTCAACCGCCAACTCTTGACAGGTTTTTTCAGTAAGCACATATCAACTCCCGTCTGAGGTCGAATATTTGGCTTACCACTCAATTCTCTTAGGTATTCATGAAGCGAGCTCATCTTATCTCGATATATCATAGGCGAAGGAGGTAGGGATCGTTAGATCAACTAAAAACCTTTGCGATATATTTAGGACAACACTCGGTTGCACACTTCTTTCTTCAGCTTTGGTCACTAGTTTGTTTGACTCTTGTAATGATTCAATCATCACTCATCAGCATTTTAAGCAGCACATTTCACGCCTACATTCTTCACCAGATGTTGACTCAGTAACTACTGTTGATTCTTGCTAAATTCTCTACTCGACTACAAATCGTGGATAGCATGATGATGAAACATGCTGAGTAAAAACCTTTATTTCAACGAGTATATTACACTGCGCCCACGTCGACACATTTCAAGTGCGTCCATGGGGTCTCAAAGAGGGCCGTCGAGTTAGACTTACTTATTCGGATCGGTTTTCTTATCTACCGAATCCGTAGAACGTGCATTCTTGACGTTTCAGAATGTAGACGACATCCATGGCAGTGACGGTCCTTCTCTTCGCGTGTTCACAGTAGGTGACAGCATCTCTGATGACGTTCTTGAGGAAGATCTCGAGAACACCACGAGTTTCCTCATAGTCAGTTCTGAGATGCGCTCTGCACCTTCAGATTCTTTGGTTGTCATCACAGAGCGCTTTGCCATGGCGTTCAGTACCTTCTTTGCCGGGCCCGTAGCCTCCCTTACCGCGTTCGGACACTCGACGATAGCGAACCAACTCACAAGAGCGGCATGAGGAGCGCTGACCGAGCGTCTCGTACACAGACACGTGTTAGGTCCTCACGCTGGGACTCCAGTTTATTTCGCAAGTGCTTTGCTACTGTGAATCTTTCCGATAGAACCACCAGTTAAGCGTTCTAAACCGAAGAAATCGAGTGGGATTTGCATTATGACAAAACGATTTCAGCCATTTCGATCAAGTGAGAGACTTCTGCCTTAGCCTGACTTTGTCTCTCTCCGCTAGATAATCGCTGTCTTCCGAAATCACCTATAGGTTGGTTGTGTGGAGCCTTCGTAATAGCGCCTACGTCATGTGTAACCCCGCATACCATTCTTGTGTTGAACCCACACAAGCCCAACTGTTCGCACTCTAGTGTGATTACACAACGCAGTGCAAAAAACGCGTCCGCAATGGATGCCGTTGGCTTCGCGCCAAAAGTCGAACACGCACAATTGTTGGGTGTCGCAGTGGTCAAAGAGGGTCGACTCTGCCAGCTTTTCGGGTCACCCACACAGCGGGAATGTACCTAGGGAGCAAGGCATGTATGACTTACAATCCTCCTTTGAATGACTCACACATTTCCGTTATAGAACCACTCACTCTTACCTCCAAATACTTGAGAACTTGCACTCATCTGGTAACTGCTACTCCCTAATCTCTCACGTCAAACCTTAGAGTACGATAGAACAGTAGTAACCAATGTGAATGTGACGTTAAGAAAAAACGAATAGAAACATTTTATTACCACAACAATAAATTTAAGCAATTAGTCATCATTTGTGGCCCTAAAGAGGGCCGTTGGGTCAATTTTTAGATCGAAGCTCAAGCTTTACTCTCTCTCCACCGGTCTTCTTGGGGAGCAGTACAGCCTGGATATTGCGCAGAACTCCACCTTGGGCGATGGTCACCCCCAACAACAGCTTGCTGAGCTCCTCGTCATTACGCACGGCAAGCTGCACATGGCACGGGTTGGTCCTGGTCTTCTTGTTGTCACGAGCAGCACTACCAGCTAACTCCAGCACTTCCGCAGCCAGATATTCCAGAACCAGCTGCAAGATAGACCGGAGCAAATTCTCTCAACAGAGAACTAGAGACCGGCGCGAGACGACCTTGACTTCGCCTTATCTCCAGTCTGGCTTTACCACCTTTGCCACGCCCAGACATGACAGTGATCACGTGTAACGGCTCGACACGAATTAACGAATTCTTCTACACCCGAGAGATCGGTATTTATAGGCAATCTGGTTCTACACCCCGCCTTTTCGCTCGCTTAATGGAAGCGGGGCTTCGTCGCGGCAGCAAATCTGCTTGAAAGAGGTGGTAGCGCATTCTCAGCCTATGAGCATGCTTGCCATGCCGCCAAAGTCGTCCGCCAAAGGAGCGAATAAGGACGCCAAGAGCCACAAGGTCAGTCGTGCTGGAGGCAAGAAGAAGCATCACCGGAGGGAGAGCCATTCGGTCTTCATCCATCGTGTGCTGAAGCAGGTTCATCCCGATACCGGCGTGTCCTCGAAAGCGATGTCGATCATGAACTCGTTCGTGAACGACGTTTTTGAACGCACTGCTGCCGAGGCATCACGTCTAGTACACTACAACAAGCGGTTGACGATCTCGTCTCCTGAAATCTAGACGGCTGTCAGACTGATCGTACCTGGAGAGCTCGCGAAGCACGCTGTTAGAGAAGGAACCAAGTCTGTAACGAAGTACACTTTTAGTGAATAAATCGCGCACGGAAGTGCATTTAACTGACCCAACGGCCCTCTTTAGGGCCGCAATCAGTATTAGTTATATGCACAGATTTCATGTTGAGTTAATAAAATGTTTCTATTCCATTGTTCTTCATATTACGTCAATTTTGGCGGGTCGAGAATTTGAATTTCAAGTTTTCAGAGTTCTTGCAAGGTTATGTAACTTCCGGGTTGTCAACGCGAGCCGCACCGACCTCTGGGACGCCAGCTGGCCGTGCGCGCCTGAATTTTGGCTCGAAACCAATGGCATGGATAGTGAAACATGCGCGCGCATTGGGTACTGTGACCTAAGGTTCGGGCATTTGGATTCATATGGGTTCAGAACGGGGTTCTAGGCGGCGCTGCGATTGACATGAATGATCTCATGAATGGTCCATGAAAGTAACCGATAGATAAGATATTAAGGCACTTATGACTCAGGCTCAAGGCACTAACACTATTGAACGATTGAGTGTGACTAAGTAAGACTTAGATTATGTGTGTCTGTTCGAAACAGCATTTCAATACACGAAGGGAGAGCGAAAGGAATCTGAGTAATTCCCATAATCGTAGGTGTTTCATTGCCATCAATGATTCGTATGGTGTCTGCCGTATTTGGTTTCTAATACCCCGGAGAATCGAGTGGTCAGCAAAAAAATCGACCCCAGCGGGAGTTGAACTCGCATTTTATCGCATACAGGGCCGCATGTTTGACAGGTGCACTGATGGCGCCTCTTTTATCCAGTCAATCTGTTCAGTGCCGATATTGATCACCAGACCAAACGGCTGACGGATGGTTGATAATAGACTGATACGTTGAAGCTAAGGAAGAGTCGTGGCAAGACAAGCGTATATAGTGCAATCGGTTAAGCACACGCCCCCGGAAGGGGTGAATGACTTTTGAGGGTGACATTTTTAGACGGCAGAGGAATCCTATTTCACCGTGACGATTACAATATTACATCTTCGAAAGATCAATTCTCAATCACGTTATTACCTCGATTCATTTGATTTTACTGATGTAAATTCGTGAGTGCTACTATTAGCCTTGGTATGTTATTACTGAAACCTAAGACACTATAACACAGAAAATGTCATCTTATTACAAATGATTCCCACACGAGATAGTAACGTTTCCAGCAGTTGATATGTGGCCCCAAAAAGGCCCGTTGGGTCAGATTTGAGCCCGAGTCCTGGCGGCTAGCCTTGCTTTCCACGAATGCGACGTGCCAACTGGATGTCCATGGGCATGACGGTGACTCGCTTGACATGAATGGCGCACCAAGTTGATGTCTTCAAAGAGACCAACGAGGTACGGCCTCAGCGGCTTCCTGAAGGGCCATAACGGCTGGCGACAGGAAGCGCCGATCGGTCCTGAAGTCCTGTGCGATCTCACGAACCAGTCGCTGGAAAGGCAACTTGCGAATGAGCAGTTCGGTAAATTTCTGCTAACGTCGGATCTCACGAAGGGCGACAGTTCCAGGACGGTAGCGGCGAGGCTTCATCACACCACGTGCAGATGGTGACGGTTTCCAAGTGCCATGGTAGCCAGGGATTTACGAGGAGCCTTTCCCCCGGTCAACTTGCGTGGAATCTGCATAACACGAGCCATTGCCGAGTTAAGTATGAGACGCACCTCTACGCGTTCCGTTATAATATTACTGGTGTGGGCGGAGTCGGATTCAATCGTCGAGATGGGACGTGATGTTGGAAGGATTTACAACAGTTCAGGCGCCTGTGGGTGGTCAACGGGGTCCCAGCGTGAGCACCCGATATGTAGCTATGCAAGAGGCGCTTGGACGGCGTTGCTCGTACGTCCACTGCCAGCAGTTTCGCCGTCATGGTTATATTTCCGCGCGGTGAAGCACCAAAGGAGGAGCTAAGAAGCGCCATTGCAAAGTGCTCCGCAGCAACATCCAAGGAATCATCAAAGCGCAATTCGTCGTCTCGATTATCGTAATGGTGCCGAGCGCATGTGAGGACTGATCTATGAGGAGATCGTCGTGTCTTGAAGATCGTCATCAGAACGTGCCGTCACCTACTGTGAAAACGCGAAGAGAAGGACCGTCACTGCTGTGGATATGGTCTATGCTCTGAAACGCTAAGGTCGCACACTGTACTGTTTCGGTGGATGAGGAAGCCTGTCGAAATGAAAATCTATGACCTAACAGCCCTCTTTAGGGCTACATAGTGCAGCTTAGTGTGTCATCGTTTGTGTTTTAGTGTATTCAATGAGATAAACGTTTTGCTCAACACATTTGATCAATGCTCTATTTAAGGCTGCATTGGAACAATCAGGTTATCGCAACTATCAAATTAGCAGTTAAGTGAACGTATAACAAACGGTGTCGACATGGAATTTGAGTACTGAGTTAGGAGTTAGAAGACCACATGACATGTTGGCTCAGGTGATAATAATCATAAGATATATTGAAATTTGATCGTTGACTTAAGAAAACACTCGACACGAAGGTCATGACAATTTATAGTTTGGTTTTCTTGCGTTATATCGAAGGCATTAAATTAGATAATGGAAACTGTAAAGTCTATCAAGCTCACGACGAAATCTTTTTGACTTCGAAACGACATCGTCTGAAGTAAGACCCAAGTCACGCACAGGTTGGTTTTGCCCAGACCGTTCACGCATTCGACCTATGTCATTTGCGGAGTCGAACAAAACTCTCGTCTTGAACCCTTAGATACCCAGACAGCCTAAACATTGGTGGGTTAAAAAGCTAAAAGAACACAAACATCTGCCATGGAAGCCATTGGCATTACGCAAAAATCGGGGCCTTCGCGACGGCTTAGCATCTTAGTGGTCGATGCTTGTCACACGCTTACGACCTGAAAGCCACACCGCAGGAGAACGTACTACGAAGCAAGACGTGTATGTCTTGCACTGATCCCTCGAACGACTCTCAAATTCCGAGGTAGAATCACTCCTTTCCCATGTACTTAGGGATTTCAGCTTGCTCCCATCAAACAACTGCTAACCCCTAGTTTCCCAAGGAACGCAAACCTTTGTGAATTTTAACAACGAAAGTAATCAGTGTTGGAACGGTGTGAAAAAAAAACAAGAACAGAAACATTTATTGCTCGGTCATGAAAACCATGAAAGCATTTTATACTAAGTGTGGCCCTAAAGAGGGCCGTTGGGTCAATTGAGTGCACATTTCGAGCAAGAATTTCTTACCGAGAGTGTACTTCATCAACGCCTTGCTTCCCCCGACATGGGCATGCTTTGCGAGTTCTTCAGGAGCAATAAGCCTGACAGCCGTCTGGATTTCACGGACTAAGATCGTCGACCGCTTTTTGTAGTGTGCTAAACGTGATGCCTCGAGAGTAATGCGTCCGAAAACGTCGTCAACGAGCGAGTCTGTGATCGAAATTGCCTTAGAGGACAGGTACGTGTCCAGACCTGTTTCAGCACACGTAGGTGCAGACAGATAGCTCTCCTAGAGCGATGTTCTTGTTGTCTCCAGCGCGACTGACTCCTGACACTTCGCTCCTCCAGCGGACGACTTCCGCCGCATGGCAAGCACTCGTAGAAACTGCGAGTACTGGCGTTTCCCTTCAAGCGCGTTTATAAGGCCACCGCGATTAAGGTCTCCATCGATCGAGCGCGAAGGCGGGTCGTGTAAGCGGGTGGTCCTATAAATACCGCTTTAGCCGGTACATTTGCAGCCTTGCGTTTTCTCTGCCAGTTCGTCGCTCGTTATCGCCGCGATGGCTGGACGTGGTAAAGGAGTGAAAGCCAGGACTGGAGGCAGGACGAGGTTAAACTAGTCTCATGTTGATCTCCAAATTCCTGTTGGACGAATTAGCTAGGTGTTTTGTAAAGGTTACTACCCCAGCAGAGTCACTGGTAGGGCCCCGTCTATTTGGGAGCTGTTCTGGAATGCCTGGCTGCCGAAGTGCTAGAGATCGGTAGGAGTGTCGATCGTGCTTACAAGAAGACCACAATCAACTCGCATCGTCTCCAGCGTGCCGTACGCAATGACGAGAAACTCAGTAAGTTATTCTTGGTAGGGGCCACCGCTCAAGGTGAAGTTCTGCCCAATATCGAGGCTGTACTACTGCCCAAAAAGACCGGTGGAGAGAAGGAGTAAACTTCAAGCACTCGAGCACAAACCTAACCCAACGGTCCTCTTTAGGGCCACGTTTTTCGGGTACGGTCCTTAATAAGTCGTCTCAATAAAGTCATTGTTCTTCCTTTTTGTTTATTTGTGTAGAGCAGCTTGCTCGGTAAACTGAGTTAAGGATTAGATAAGCTAATGATTACAAATCCAATTTTGATTGCCAAGATACTACAAAAATTTCATTATTGTTTGCTGATACGAAGCTAAATATTCGCGTGGTGCCTGTAATGGTTAAAACAGAATTGGTAGCACGCATCTCCGGATAGCCAGGGTGGGGTTCGAACCCCGGCTACGCCAAATTTTTGCGCATCACTTAGCATAATTTGGTGTGTTTGTAACATCATACGAAGGCTAAAAGCGGGTAAATGAGAAGGAATTCTCATTGAACCAATTTATTGACTGCATGTGGCTAGAAAACTGTAGTGCGTCACAGTTCGCATGAATTAAGACTAACAAGTGCTTAGGAATAATGTCATTTCACAAGGTGACTTATTAAGAAGGCCAATAAGCTTAAAGTTTTCCGAACCGACTAAATCGTTATTAGGGGGATTTTTGATTGGAATTATTAAGAATGCAAATTAATGAGCGCGGTATGGGTGAAAATGCGGGTTCTACCTCAGCCTGGGGTGTCGACAGCTTGTAAGTTTTACTTCTACACTCATCAACCTTAGATGTACAGATTGATCACCTCGTTCTATTTGCTTTCTCGGATTTCCCACCACTACCTTGTTTTACTTCCTAGGCTTTCCAGTGCAATGGTAATTTCTAGAACTAAGCACCTCACATCGAAACACTAGCATGACTCGGTCGCTGTTCGACTTGCATTGTAGCCTTTACCAATCATTCGAGCAGCACGGTGACTCGCGGTTGAGTTCTATCCTTGAAGGACCTTCTTAGGGCGAATTATTTGAGAGTAACACTAAGCCTAAATAGCTGGTGCTAGTACAATACTCTTTTACAACAAAAATCAATAAAGCGGCGATAATGGAAGGATCGTGAAATCAAGAAATTCGCGCCTTAATGGCATGTAGCCGACTTACAGCTATAGATAGCCCCTGAATCCGTCATCTCACTAACGTATAACATGGTAAAAGTAGGCAGGAATTCTTACATCGCTTAAAGGCCTTCGCAACAATATTAGGACAACACCGGATGTACACTTCTTTCCTTTCCTCTGTCACTAGTTTATGTAACTCAACGCTCAAGTTCCATGTCGACATTCTGTGGTATATGTTAACTTTACCGCTAATCATTACAGTAGCGATAGTGCCTATGTTCGAATACAGTCCGGAATTGGACATCGACCAAACAGGCCGAGCAGAAACGTTTATTTCATCGAGTATACTAGAACACAATACGACTCATTGAGCCGGCATTATGTGGCTTTAAAGAGGGCCGTTAAATCGTAGATTTTTATTTCGATGGGCTTCCTCATCCTCCTAAACCATACAGCGTACGTCCTCGGTATTTCAAATTGACCACATCCATGGCGGAGACGACACTTCTCTTCGCATGTTTGCAGTAGGTGACAGTATCTCTGATGACGTTCTCGAGGAAGATCATGAGGACACCACGAGACTCCTCATAGGTCAGTCTTGAGATGCGTTTCACACCACCACGACAAGCGAGACGACGAAATTCCGGCTTCATGATGAATCTAGATGTTTTCGCGGAGCACTCAGTGATAGCACTCAGCCCCCTATTGCTGCTTCACCGCGTCCAAACACATCGACGACAGTCAATCTGGTGAGTCTGCGTAGCCAAACATCGGGTGCTCACGCTGGGACCCCATTCGCCACTGCCTCACCGCGTCCAGACACATCGATGAGAGTCAGTCCGGTGAGTCTGCGTGGCTACACATCGGGTTGCTCACGCTGGGACCCCATTCGCCGCGCCCAGGCGCCTGAACTGATGTGAGTCGCTCCGACGCCACGTCCCATCTCAACGATTGAATCAAGCACCGCCCCACTAGAACGTGTATATAAAGAGATAGAAGAGGCGGGAGGCCACCGCCTCACTCGTCGTTAAGCAATGGCTCGCACCAAACAGACCGCTCGTATGTCTACCGGAGGAAAGATTCCTCGCAAGTATCTGGCTGTCAAGGCTGCTCGCAAGTCCGCACCTGCCACCGGTGGTGTGATGAAGCCCCACCGGTACCGCCCTGGAACTGTCGCCCTTCGTGAGATCCGGCGTTACCAAAAGTCGACAGAACTGCTCATTCGCAAGTTGCCGTTCCAGCGTCTGGTTCGTGAGATCGTGCAAGACTACATGACCCACCAGCGCTTCCAGTCGTCAGCCGTTATAGCCCTTCAGGAAGCCGCTGAGGCCTACCTGGTTGATCTCTTTGAAGACGCCAATCTGTGTGCCATGCACGCGAAGCGTGTTACTATTATGCCGAAGGACATCCAGTTGGCACGTCGCATTCGTGGAGAGCGATTCTAACCGTCCGGACTCTTTCTTTATGGTCACATATCAGCTGTTGAAATCGTTACTGTTTCGTGAAGTGAGTGCTTTGTAATAAAAATGTGTCCCGTATTGTGTTTCTCTCGTGCATCAGTACTTCTATGACAAGTCTGACAGTAGCAGTTAGGGCAGTCATACATTTTAAATGAAATAATTCGGTGTAATGAACATGATTGAGAGTTGATCATTCGTCGATAGAACGACGCAGGATTTCTATCGACTTATTGTTAGCGAGCTCTAAGTTATGATGCTTCTAAGCGTCACTATGGAATAGCAGTTGTCTGACGACTAAAGAATCTCATAATAGCTAGATTACTAGCCCACGTAATGTAGAGTCAGTGTTTGAAAGAAGAGTGTGCTGAGAGGACCCGTAATTCGGTGAGAGTGCCGAGCTTCTGTCTACTCTCTAAAAACACAAAGACTGGTTTTCCCTGGGAATCTAGACATTTATTAATTTATGTGAATCTTCCGAGCTGAGCTCTTTCATGTTCCGTTCCTCCGAGTTCCATACTATAAAATGCTCTCTATAAAAACAATGATCTCGTTAGCTGCAACGTAAACGAGTACTGTGGTCGGCGACCAATCGGGGCAGAGAAGGTGGAGCCGTTCACGCGTTGGCGAACACGCTCAGTTGAGACCTGCTGAAGTCAACCGGTTAACCTCATCTGGTCCTACTGGATCAATATACAGGTTATTGCCGCTCTGGTTTAGAGCAACAAACCTGCACATTGTCGCCCCAACTCTAGTGAATGGCCGGATTCGCTTTTACAGCACTATGAATCTTCTCTAACAGCTTATCGAATGGAGACTCATGTAGAAGGCGTGAGAGCAGGAACGGTGTTCCGTCGGCTGTATAACCGACCAAAAAGATCCATTCGGGCAAGTTCATTTCGCGGCAATACATCCTACTACGCGGCATCACGACTGGCACCCACGAAATGAGGATAAAGGGAGCTTTTACGAGAATTTTTCACATTCTACTTGGTAATAAATGTGCAGAGAAAGACTTAGATATTGGTGCCTTAGAAGTGTCGGGCATGATCAAGCAACTGATTTAATATTAAAAAAAAAACTGAGTGATGTAAATCTTCGAATCTCAAATGTCAATTCAATCCGCGTCTTACGCTTTCCTGGGATGCGGAGAAAGTAATAACAAAATGAGAGTCATGGTAGAGCAGTGGCTTGCAGACGCTCCTGGAAAAGCCAAGACGCAGGTTCAAATCGAGCGTGAGGTTAAGAGTTTTCGCAGATCACTGAATATTCTTGGATGTATGGTACTTATATCATGGAACTGCAATGAGACTGGTAAAAGGAAAAGTTCTGCGCAAACATGGTTACGACGGTATTCTAAAAAAGCTAAAAAACTAGAAGGGAAAACAAGTCATGCTTGTATGAAAGGAAATTGAGGTTGTATGTTGCAAACAATATAGGACAGACAAATCGCAAATCAATCAAAATTCAGAGCCTTAAGCGTAGTAATCATGAATCAAACTGAAAGTCAGCAAATTAGTTAACAAATTTCAGGGTCTAATGAATAGACTTAAATATTATTAGCGGATTTGGATGAAATCAAATATCAGATCTCGACATATAGAAAATTACGGCACTGCACTAGACCACCTATAAATAGAAATAAAAAATTTATACACCACTTCCCAAACAGAGAATTTCCTTAAAAAATTACAACAATTTAACGTAGGGTTCTGAGAAGCATTTAGAGGGTTACGTAATCGTTGTATCAAATTAGAAGACTTCCAAGCTCTTCTTCATTGTGAAAGAAATTCTGCCATTCCTTCACAGTTGCTTGTGACGAATTCCGTGACTGAATCAAATGAGTTGTCTGGGAACGTTTACCACAAATAATCTGTAAGAACGACAACGATAAGCTAACAGACGCTAGATTAAATCTAAAAAATGGCTTGCCTCTTGCGAAAATTTGAAGTATTCATTCTGCTGAGTGATCAACTGAACTAATGCACCGTCTTCCATTTTATGTGTGTATTCGAAGAATTGTGTACACGCCTTATCGAAGGCATTCGCTTCCGAATTTTTCACTATCTAAAAAAAAGGGATTCTTTCTGGTAGAAGGCGACGAATGAAGAAACGACCCCATTCGCTGAACAAAAATTTTCCATAGGAGTGTTAGCAATCATTCGAAACCTTAAAATTTTAGCTACTGCTCTTTTTCTTTGATTGAGGATCACGTTCACAGTAGCCAGAAAATTTTAAGCTTCCAATGATTACTAACACTCTTTTGAAACATTCTTGTCCAACGAAGGGAGCTGTTTCTTGGTCTGTAGCCATCTAACAGAGCAGAACCAAAAAAAAAAATCAAAGAAAACCAAAAATAACACAATAACAGAAAGAAAAAACAACTTGACATAGTAAATATCCTCAAAATAACATTTCATTACGCGAACGAGATCGTGTGTTGCAAAACAATGAATGGAACAGAAAAAATTGGAAATCAACCAAAACACACGATTGAAGGATCGTAGTCTTAAGGCTAAAATAATTTCAGCGAATTTGATTGAGGTTATATACCAGATTTGGACATATAGACAATTGCGGCCTTACGCTAAATCACCTGTAATCACAAAAAGGAGAATATTACAGAACTTCCAGATAGCGGAATTTCTTCAGAAACTGCAATACCATAGAATAAGGTCTTACGAAGCCTCAGGAAAGATACGTAATTGGTATATAAAAGAAAAATGGACCTCTAAGTCCTTCTTTGTGGTTAACCTTCATTATCGGAAAAATTCTCCTTTCCCTTCACCATAGCTTGTGACGAATTCCGTGACTGAATCAGATTACTTGACTGCGAACGTTTATCACTGGGAATCTGTAAGAACGATAATGATAAGCTAAGAGACGGTAGATTAGATCTGGAAAGTCTGGAAAATGGCTTGCCTCTTGCAACAATTCGAAGAATTTATTCAGATGAGTGATCAACTGCACTAATGCACCCTTTTCTATTTTATGCGTATTTTAAAAATCGTGTAGAGCCTTATGGAAGGCGTTCGCTTTCGAATTATTTATTAGCTAGAAAGAAAATAAAATATTAGCAAAACTCAGAAGAGACAAAAGAGCGACTTGACGCAGTGAATATCCTTAAGAAAACAACATTTCAGGAAAAAAATGTAAATATGGCTCTTCTATCTTCCGCTTTTTATGGAATGGCTCAAAATGATATAATCTGATAAAGATAAAACATGTTTTGAGCAGTTGGGTCTAGTGGAAAGCAGGCGCCTGTCTTTGTTCTTTTCTCTACTCGGCGTCGATTCCTTTACAGAGGATTATTTAACCTCAGGGAATTGGCTGAACCGAGGAAGGATGGTACTGATGAGTACCAATAGGACGAAACAGGCGCCTGTGCACCACTAGACCCTAACAGCTCAAAATATGTAAATATAGCATCACAAAGCCCGTGTTAACCACTCAAAAGCCCACCATGTTTGAACATATCTGCGGTTATATATTCAAACGGATTTGAGTGAAATCCTAAACCTTCAACCCCAGGCGGTACGGAGTTGAGGAAAAAGTGATAGCAAAGCGATGGCCTCGGTGGTAGCGCACTTCATCGTATGAATGAAAACGCGGGTTCAACTCCCGCTTGAGGTCTAACGTCTTTTATGTCACTCAAAATCATCACATTTATAAGCACCTTATCATAACACCTCTGTTAGAGCGAAAGGATAAGAAATTTTGTATAGACTGTATCGAGCGGAGATTTACTCCAGGTATCCAGTTCACATCGATTTTCAAGAGCAAGGTCATTTATTTTAGTATTGAAAAAACCACTTAAACAAAGTATACGTGTGGATTCTAAGCAGCTCACTTGGCCTATCTGATCCTTGTTCAGCCCTTCCCTTTCCAAGCTCTGTACTGACAAGTGCTGCTCGGCATTTTTGAAAGGACAACCTGAAATTTGAAAAATGCATCTACCGTCAAAGAAATTGTTCAAAAAATTTACGGTACCGTGACAATCTCCTACAGCTGGTGGCGTGTTTAAGATAATCGCTGAGCACGAAAAAATGCTAGATATTCAACACGATCATCTTTATCACACATATGACGAATATCATACTCATATTGCTTCTCAAACTTGAAATAATGCACACATTGAGATCAGAACAAGTGATATTGGACTAAGCAAACACATAGAACTTAGAGAAAGTCAAACCTTGTCAGAATCCAATTTCTTAGTAAACTCTTCCCGCATAAACATTATCTCCTCCTCCAATGGCAGATCTACAGCTTTTAGAAATACGTCATATCGCCTGCAAAGATTATGGAGATCGCTATGGGAGAAACACCTTGACGGAAGAGAGAGTCTAACGTAGATACCTCCTTGTACCGTGCCTCAGATGATGGTCAGCACGTAGTCGGGCGTGAACGTGTCTTTGAGAACGATGACGCACACATCTGACAAAGGATTGATCAAACAGAATTCCCTTTACTTAACCGCTTTTAGCCGTGGTATGATGTTATAGATGTACCCAGTAATGCAGAGTGGCGTGCAAAACTTTTGCGGCAGGCGGGACTTGAACTCGCATCGCACTCCAACCGAAAAGCGCGTGCTCCAACCCGTTGCACTAGTGACGCTCGTTTTGATACTCTTTCTGCGCTACAACGCATCTATCTGTCAGTAAGCCACCGTCATCGGTCTGGATCAGGTAATCAGCATCGACACTGATCCCCAGTCACGCTGACAGGTATTGGGTACCGGATTTTTAGAAAAAATTCTCTTTATGTTTTTATTTTTATCTAGAACATCTCTCTTCATTTGTAGCATCACGCCAAGGCTAAAAGCTCTTACAAGGTGACCGGGGTTTAATGTCGATACCGACCAAATGGCACAGACCATGGACGGTTGGTTGCTGACAGATATATGCGTTGTAGAGTAGTAAGAGTGGTGACAAAACAGGCGTCGGTAGCGCGAGGGATAGAGTACGCGATCCCGAATAGGATGCAAAGAGGATTTTCAAAGAAAACCCTTACTTTACTGTCAAAAAAAACATGCTGTAGATATCTCACGAACAGTCTTTTCCTCTATATACACAGGTGCTAGTCTGGTGAGTCCTCTCCTCGATAACCACTCTCCTATAAGCAGTCGGAAGGTTCTTAAGAAGGCTAAATCGCCGGGACGTTAGCCATTGAGTTTCAAAAGAAAAGTGTGGACTTCTTGTAAGTAAAGAAAATGACAGTTCGTGAGATATTTTCCATTTCTGCTGGCTACGTTTAGTGAAGCTCGGTCCTTCGATTCTGCAGAGAGTTTTACCAAGAAAGTAGTAGTAAGACTAACCAACTCAAAACTTGGAGAATTGAACAAAACCAACCTGATCAATCACGTGACGTGTGATTCTGGCCCTCAGCTTCTTTTCCAGCGTAATGTTTTCCACGACAGTCATTATTTCCCAAACGTGCCATTCTCGGTAGAAGCCGAATCGTCTCTTTTATAATCGTCAAGTGCTTGAACGCAAGCTGCAGTCAATATGCAAAATAAAACAACTTAGAACTGATTATGAGGGAGAAATGAAATGTTGGAAGTTGTTGCATGCCATAAATCCTTCAGTCCTAAAAGATAGCTATTGCAAAAAGCATGAAGATATTCAGGACCTCACGTCATGGTTTACATCGCAATCCTCTGGAATGCCAAGGTAGCAATGATTCTATTTTGATCATATGCAGTCAGAAAGGGAAGGGGAGATGGAGGCGTGTGGCGCGGTAGTTAGGGGTGCTCTTCATCACTCTATAGTTATCTACCATTTCGAAGTCGATGAACTGCTCCTAGACTTGCCCAGAGGTAGCAGTGCTGACTTGGTACATCGTTGGGCCACCGCATGCCATTGTAAAGGCTAGGTATGATATCAGCCCCTTCTCAGATGGTTGATGAAATTAGATAAGTGATGCATCACTCGGGACTTGATCAACGCTGTCAGCATTTAAAGCAGCCAGAAATGGTGAATTTTCCAAAAATATTAGGTCGTTTCATGACTTGTCGCACCAGAACAATAAACAGCAAATTTATTAACCAGAAGTCATCGGAAATACATCATTTTGGTATCGTTCAATTAGTTATGTAATTGTAAACATTTTGATATACAACTTGCCCATACTTGCTTCAAGATGGAGCTGTTGTGAGAACAAATTCATTTGCTATTCAAGCCCGAATGGCACGTAGATGAAAACACTAGTGAAGCGGCCTGGAAGATTAATGGAACTTGGAACAATGATACGGTCGCAGAAAGGACGGCAGAAAGTGGCTCACAAAGTTCGAAGCTGGAGAGAACATTCTAGAGGACCATCGGCACTCGAGCCTTCCATAGGAAGGTCCATGATGCGCGCCGCCTCATTATCATTTCCCCTAAGCTCCATTCGTGCAGGAGTAGCAAGCGAATTTGTTCTTACCCTAATTCCATTTTAGAACAAATATGGGCAAGTTGAATGCCGAAAAGTTCACAGAAAAATGCGCAGTTGAACGACCTAAAATCATGCAATTTTGTTCACTTCGCGGTTAACAAATTCGGTGTTTATTGCTCTAGTGAAAAGACTTATGGAACGACCTGATACTACCAACAATCACACAATCGAATTCAGTGGTACAATTGTGAGACCACTAAAATAGGGTAGAAATTGAAGCAATAAATCAACACCAAAGCAATACTAAACCACAAGTCATAAGCTTTGTAATTCAGCAAAAAGAGGTGGTCCTTTTGTCCAAGAAAAACAAACCAAGTCGCTAACGACAAGGACGTTCTTAGTAGAATCATCTCCTTCATATGGCTGGCTGACAAATGAAGAATTGACCCAAGACTACAAACTAGTTTAACAATAAATGCCAGCTGTAGATGCTTGCAGGAGGATTTACGGTGGGAGAAGCCGAGAAACTATTAGAAGCCGTTTGAAAAAAGGACCTAGTCTGAAGATTTGCCGTAGTGATCTCTGCAACAACAGTGCTCCGCTATCTCAGCTGATTAATGAAGATGTGGTCGTTACTACATCCCACCATGGTGTGGAATTTATAGCCGAAAACTTCTTTGTTAAACTTTTCCATTCCCTAAGCCACGTCTCGGAACCTGAAATTCCCACTTGTGAACGATCTCCCAGGATTCTAACCTCTCAGTTCGAGATGCGATTGAAAGCATGAAGAGAGGTATAGCCGCAGGACCTACGCACATATGGCCTTACAGTGACTCGTGGTGGCTTACCGATCTATGAAGTCAGCGTTGCTAATCTCCTAGACAGGTCTGGTACCGAATCAGCCACACCGAAGGGATGGAATGCTTTCGGTGAGCCATGGACGCGAAATCGAACCATTGACCACGTGTACGTTGCAGGGCATGTCTAACCACTGCGCCACACGCACTCAATTGTTGTCAGTGTCAGATACATTATATACTGTACACCTTATTCGCGCTTAATGATGAGAAAATCTCCGAAGTACCCATCATTGCGACTCGACGATTTGGATGTATATCAAATACGTCTCCTCCCCGCGATACTTCTCCTTGACCCCAGCGCGACTGACCTCCTAGCTCGGCTGCCTTCTTCGCTCCTTTGGCGGATGGCTTCGGTGGTATGCCAGCACTCCCAACATCTATAAACGTGGAAAGCTTCCGTTCACGTGTATTTAGGGTACTACCGCGATTATGCCCCGCCTCTGCGCTCGGACAATGGAGGCGGGGCGTGAAGCAAGTTGCGTATCAATACGGCTCTAGCCGGTGCATTTGAATCCTCATAGTTCGTCGCTCGCAATCGTCGTGATGTCTGAATGTGGTAATGGAGGGAAGGTCAAGATCGTCTGACGCTGGTCTCCAGTTTTCCGTTGGGCGGACGCACCGTGTGCTCCGCAGAGAATTGCGGCAGCAGAGTTGGTGGTGGACGCCCGTTTATCTGGCAGCCGTTCTCGAATGTTCAGCCGCTGAGGGCTGGAGATGGCTGGGAACGCAGCTCGTGACAACAAGAAGACCAGGAGCAACCTGCGTCAGCTCCGACTTGCCGTACGCGGCGACGAGGAGCTGAATATCTCTACTCTCGGGAGCGACCATTGCTCAGGGCGGAGTGCTTTCCAACGTCCAGGCTTTGCTATGCCCCAGAAGACTAGTGGAGAGGAGCGAGTTTTGAGCATTCGAGCTCGAATCTAACCCAACGGCCCTCTTTAGGGCCTCATATCTCGAGTATGGTCATCAAGAAGTCTTATGAATAAAGTCATTCTTTTTCTTTCCTGTTTTTTCTTCTGTAAAGCAGCTTGATCACTTGACCGAGTTAAGAACCAAATAAGCTAATGTATACCCATTGGTGTAGAGTGATGTGCAAAATGGGCGTCAGTAGTGTAACGGATAGAGCACGCATTCCCGGAAAGAGAGATGCGGGCTCTAGTCCCGCCTGACGCGAAAGTTTTGCACATCACTCTACATCAATGGGTATATATTTGTAACATCATACCACCGCTAGAAGCGCTTAAGTCAAAAGAATCTCGTTGGATAAGCTAATGTTTACGAACTCAGTTTCAACTGGCGAGATACATGTAAGAATATGATTGATGTCCACCTATTGAGGCCCAACATTTTGCGTGTTGTCTGTGATGGCAATATAGAATCGGTAGTGCAACTGTTTAGCACGTGTCCCCTGTAAGGGTGAATTGAGGCTCAATTCCCGCCTGACGTAAAAGTCTTCCACGTCCACTCAACATTTTTAGGTACATTTCTAACATTATACCACCGCCAAAAGCGGTCAAATAAAGTAGAATTCTTGTTAAACTCAATACATTCTTTGTGCTTGAATAGAAATCTTTGTGGTACACCATAATTCGCAGGAAACGAGACCACTAAGCGCCTTGGAATTAAAGGCAATTCAGAATGGCGACTTGGCGAGGAATCCAGTAAGCCTGAAGTTCTTCCGAACTGACTAAGCCGTTATCTAGGACAACGTTCAGCTGCTAGTACAAAAGCTGTTTGTAGCCAAAATTAATAAGTCGGCGACTACGGAAGGACCGCGGACTCAAGTGAATGGGCCTTAATGGCATAATCCACTTACATCTGGAAATAATCCCTGAGTCCGATATCTCACTGATACACAGCATGGGAAAAAGTACCTGGGATTTGTTACATCACTTGAAAAAATCCTTGCGACAATCTTAGGACAACAACTTGTGTACATTTTATTCTTCTGCTGTGTCACTTCCTTATCTGACTCATCACTCACATTCTATGTTAACAACCTTTGGTGTACGATCACTAAGCAGCTAATCATCATAATTGACGATGCCCGCTATATTCGAATATGGTCCTGAACTGGACATCCACCAAACATGTTGAACAAAACATTATCGTGGCCCTAAGGAGGACCGTTGGGTCATAGGTCTTTATTTCGATGAGATTCCTCATCCTCCAAAACCACACAGTGTGTGGTCCCTAACGTTCCAAAGCATAGACCACATCTGACGATGACGCTCTTCCTTTTCGCGTGTTCACCACAGGTGACGGGATCCCTCACCCGATCTCGAGGAAGATCTTGACGACACGACGAGTCGCCGTACAAGTCACTGCTGAGGCGCACTTCACACCCACCACGACAAGCGAAACGACGAATCACCGGCTCGATGATCCCTTGCAGCATTTTCGAAGACGCTTAGCTGCTCCCTCACTTCTCTAACCGCCTCGAGACATACCGACCACGGCCAATCGCCCCTGTAGCGAGCGCATGGGCAACGGTCTTCGGCTCCTCTTCCAAACCACATATCGGGTACTCACGCTGGGACCCCATTCGCTACACACAAGCATCTGAAGTGCTGTGAATCCCTCCAACACCACGTACCGTCTCTAACGATTAAATTAAGCTCCGCCCACACAAATAAGGTATATAACCGGGGCCGCTGCTGCCAACCCACACTCCGCGGCAATGGTGCGCGTCAAGCAAAACCGCTCACAAAGTTAATTGGAGGAGACGTACCTCGCAAGCATCTGGCTGTCAAGGCTGCTCGCAAGTTCGCACCTGCCACCGGTGGTGTGATGAAGCCCACCGCTACCGTCCTGGAACTGTCGCCCTTCGTGAAATCCGGCGTTACAGAGGTCAACTGAACCGCTGATTAACAAGTTGCCGTTCCAGCGTCTGGTTCGTGAGATCGCACAGGACTTCATGGCCGAGCTGCGCTTGCTACAATGGCCCTTCAAGAGGCCGCTGAGGCCTACCTCGTCGATCTTTTCGAGGACAACAAATCTGTGCGCAATGCACGGCAAAACGAGTCACCATCATGCCCAAGGACATCCAGTTGGCACGTCGCATTCGTGGAGAGCGCAGCTAATCGCTCGGACTCGAACAAAACATCTAACCCAACGGCCCTCTTTAGGGCCACATATCAGCTATTGAGGTCGTTACGATTCAATGTTGTAATATTTGTAATCGTCACGATAAATAGCAACCGTCTTGCGTCTAAAGAATCTCAGACTATTCAAATCAACAGTCCAGGCATTGTAGAGTCAGTGATTAAAACAAAAGTGTGCTGAGAAGATCTGCAATTGTGCGCAAATGCCGAGGTTCTGTCAGTTCTCTTACAAACAGACTGGTCCTGAGAATCTAGGAATTTCTTAACTTACGTGGATCGAGAATGATCACTAAAGAGATATTGATCCCCTTACCTAAACGAAAAGAAGTACTGTAGTTGCGGGAGCAAACCAGGGCAAAGGAGGTAGAGTCGTTCGCACTCAGGTAGGCACGCGCAGTTGGGGTTCGCTGAAGTCCGGTTAACCCACCTGGTCCTACTCGATCAATATACAGGTCATTGCCACCCTGGATCGGATCAGCAAACCTGTGACACTGATTGCCTCAACTTTAGTGAATGGCTGAGTTCTCTTTCACGGCACTATGTCTCTTCTTTAACAGCTCATATGAAAGCTGATTCAAATAGAATGTGAGAGCAAAAACGGTGTTCCATGGATTCTATGGTTCACAAAGCACACCTATTTGGAAGAGTTCATTTTGCGGCTATAAGATTTAAATGAGGCATGCAGAATAAATCTGGCAAATGAGGAAGTGAGCTTTTGAGAGGACTTTGCACATCCCATTTGTTATTGGATGTGCAGTCACGAACGAGATAGGTCTAGCAAACCTAGGCCATCATCAAAGCAGTTGACTCTCTATTATAACCCACTGAGCGATGCGACTGTTCAAACCTCAAGCGGTAATTTAACCCGCGTTTGATCCCTTCCTAAAAGGCGGAAAGAGAGATCAAAGATTAGGAGTTCCAGGAGAGCAGTGGCTTGCACACGCTGCCGGAGAGGGTGAGACGCGGGCTGAACTCGGGTGCGAAGTCCAAATTCTAGCATATCACTCAATATACATGGATAATAATGCTAATAAGAGCGTCAGAATGATTTACATAAACACCGTTGTTAGCAGAATTTCTAGACTGAAAAATCAAGGAGGACAAACAAGCTATGTTCATATGAGTAATGAGGTAGTTGGTTGTAAAACAACCGATAGAACAGAAAAAAAAATCGCAAATCAATCAAAATCCAGGACTTATGGATCGCAACTCTGAGGCGAAGTTCAGAGTCAGCAGATAAGGCAACAAGTTTTAGTGATTAATAGATAGGCTAAAATGTTCTCAAAGAACTCAAGTGCAATTAAATAACAGATTTTGAGACATAGACAATTACAGACTTACGATAAATCATTTATAATTGGAAATAGGAAAACTTTACACAACTTCCAAATAGCCAAATTTCTTCAGAACATTACAGTAACTCAATACAAGGTTCTAAGAAACTGCTAGATGATTATGCAATCGTTGCATCCAAAAAAATCTTCCATGTCCTTCTTCGCGTTTAATCTTCATTATAGGAAAAATGCCCCTCTTTCTTCACCATCGCTTGTGATGATTCCCGTGACTGAATAAGATGATTCGTTTGCGAACGTTTACCACAAAGAATCTGTAAGAACGACAACGATAAGCTAACAGACGCTAGATTAGATCTGAAGAATGGCTTGCCTCTTGCGATAATTCGAAGTATTTATTCGGATGAGTGATCAACTGCCCTAATGCACCGTCTTCCATTTTATGCGTGTATTCAAAGAATCGTGTGCACGCCTTATCGAAGGCATTTGCTTTCGAATTATTCACTATCTAGAAAAAAATCGATTCTCTTCTGTTAGATGGCGACAAATGAGGAAACGATCTCTTTTGCTAGAAAAGGACTTTCAATAAATGTGTTAGTAATCTTCGAATGTGTGAACCTCTAGCTACTGTGCGACGTGCTCTTTTTCTTTTGAAAAGGCCCCTTTATAACGCAGCAGCATTCAAAATAAATTATGTTTTACACCGGCTTTACGCTTGTGCTATAACTTCACTGAAAGCACGAAAAGCATGCGAATGTGTAGAGCAAATTTTGTAGTATTAGGCTCATACGCTTCATTTGAAATTCTTTCATAGTGAGGGATAAATCGCGAATTAAATGACGAAAATTACACTCCATTTACGACTATATATCCAATGCTACTGAGTGAAATGCAAAACGTTCAATCCCAGGCGGGAGGGAGTTGGGGAAAAAGTGATGGCACAGCGGATGAATGCGTTGTAGCACACGGCGCCGTATGGGTGAGACGCGTGTTCATCTCAAACCCCGGTCGAATGTCTTGCATGTCACTCAGTATTACCGCATCTTTGAGTACCGTATCGTAACGCTTTTGCTAGAGCGAAAGGATAAAAAAAATCTTGTATAGCCTGCATCTATGCGGTTATTTACTCCAGGGATCCAATTCACATCGATGTTTGAGAGCAAAGCCATTTAGTCTGGAAAAAACGTCCAGACAAAGTATACGAGTGAGATTTGAGCAGCTCACCTGGCTTATCTGATCCTTGTTCAATCCCTCCCTTTCCAGCCTCTGTGCTAGCAACTGCTGGTCGGCATGTTTGAAAGGACAACCTGGAACAGACATATTCAACGGTTACCGTATGTGAAGTTCACTCCTAATTAGTAAATACATTTTTCATCGAAGAAATTGTGGAAATATCCAGTACCGTGACAATCTCCTACAGCCGGGGGATTATTTAAGATAATCGCTGAGCAGGGAAATGCTGGATAACTGACTCGGCGACCTTCTTTACCATACATATGACGAATATTATACGCGTACTGCTTCTCGAACTTAAAATAATGAGTACACTAAGATCAAAAGAAGTGATTCATGATTGGGGTAAGCAAAAAGAACTTAGAGAAAAACTCACCTTGTCAGAATCCAATTTCTTAGTAAACTCTTCCCGCATAAACATCATCGCCTCCTCCAATGGCAGACCTATAGCTTTTAGAAAAAGGCCATATTGCCTGCAAAGATTATGGAGATCGTTAGGTGAGGAAACAACTCTACAGGATAGAGAGGCTAGTGTAGATACCTTCTTGCACCATGTCTCAGATGATGATCAGCACGTAGTCGGGCGTGAATGTGTCGCATACAAGGTGGGAACGATGACGCACACAACTGAAAAGAGGCATTTCACAAATCACGTCACTGTAACAAGAATTGCACAAACATTTTGTCGATATTTTACAAACTGTCTTTTTCTTCAAATACAACTTGCGCCATGTTGGTGACTCCTCACTTCTCTCGTTGAAAAAGACTACATCGCCGGAACGCTGGGCAATTTTGAAGCAAGTAGTACCAATTTTGTGTGAGATTTATTTGGAGAAACTTACAGATCGTGAGATATTTTTCATTGCTAATGCCTACGTCTAGTGAAGGTCGGTCTCTCCTATACCGTAGATACTTTTGTAAAGAAATTATTCACTAAATTAATCAACTCAAAACTTGAAGATTTGAACAAAATCAACCTGATCGATCATGTGACGTGTGATTTTACCCTCAGCTTCTTTTCCAACGTACTCCTTTCCACGATAGGCATTATTTGCTAAGCGTGCCAATCTTGGTAGAAGGCGATCCTCCTCTTGTATAATTGCCAAGTGTTTGAACGCACGCTGTAATTGATACACAAAATAGAACGCTCTGAAGTGAAATTATTATAGAAAAATAAGCAGTAGATCTAGGCAAGATATAACACAAAATAAAATAGAATAACGAATCAATACTGCTTTGTGCAGAATTTTCTGAGTTTTCTTTCGGTACCAGATTTGCCCATACTTGCGACTTCATGGCCGCTCAAAAAAAACCTCGATCGCAACTCGTTGTTTTACGAGTATGAACTGAACGCGGAGCACAGACTACCGTCGAGAACATCAGTGGTGCAAAGGCTCAAGGATTCGTGTCCAAGCAAACAAAGTTTCGATTCTTTGCCGACTTCGTGCCGTGAACAACAACTTATAGATCAGGTGCGCTCCCGACCTCCACGCAAAGTTGTCTGAGAGGTCGTCATAGAAGCAATTTAACAGGATCCGACTTTACTATCCGAGGAGTTGCCGGCGATTTTGACTGTGGCCACGTAAGCACCTGGACCGCTGCAATCGAGCCTTGTCACATCGACGTCGCCACTGTCTCATCCTGCTTAAAGACAACACAAAGCGGCTTTTTGCCAAATGGATAAAGAACACGTTGACCGAAGTGGTCTGGAAGTTACTGGATCATCCGCAGTGCAGTCCTCACTTATCGCCGTCTGACTATCACCCCTTTTGGTCTCTGTAGCACTTCCTGAGCAAAAAGAAGTTTCGATACATCAGTCATTAGGGTTGAGGATTTGCAACTTTCTCTGAAAACAACGATGACAAGTTCTATGAGCGCGGTATTGATCTGCTGCCTGAGAGAAGAGAGAAATGTGTTCAGGGTAATGGCTCACACTCTAAATAGTGCTGTTAAGCAATTTTAACTACTTCATGTTAATAAACTTGGTGCTTACTGCTCTAGTGCCAAGATTTATAAGACCTAACAGCATTGTAAAGACAACTGAATGTACGAGTTGCAGGTGACTTGAGGATCGGGCACCTGCATGGGCACTTTGATATACTTGTTAGTCATAGTCTCTCCAGACAAAAGCTTTCTGAGGAACTCATTTGGAAACACTCTTGATCCTCTGGATTCTCCAGTTTCATCATTGCCACGTAGCTCACTGAGTTAATCTTAGTTTTCATGGATATCGATATCGACAGCGATCATCGTTTCCAAACATCAGAGTAAAACGATTTTATAATGGGAGGCGACGATGATAGCTTTCACCACAAAATGTTGAGATACGAGCAAATATCGGGATCTCAGGTGGGATTCGTAGTGGCAATTATCTTTCCAGGTGCACACTTGTTATCCACTACGCCACGAACGCCCTTTCATTGCCTCATCCCTTGCCAACAACTTCTCATTTTGCGACAGTCTTGGGAATTAGTTCGCGTAATTGTGAGGCTTCCACTTATTCGCGGAGCACGAAAAATCTCGAAGATCACATTACAGCTTCGTGTTTAGTTTCGCGATAACAGTGGACTCAATTATAGCCTGATAGAATGTTTGTAGCCTTTCAGAAGATCTGATATTTGGATCTATGGTGGAAGATGTACGTTTCAGCATTCTCGCGATCCTCATCGTACCACATACCTTTCGGCTCGCCCCCAGAACTAATGGTAGCGGCGCCGAACATATGTCAGGCATGTTAAGTGAGAAGATCACTTGATGGCGTCTAAAGTGATTGGCAGTCGATGGCTCACCGCTGATAGAAACGGCATATAGCAATATCTTCCAATCGACTATTCTAAGACCTCGCTTGAAGTTTAAAATAGTCTGACAAAATGTTTTGAGACTTTCACAAAATTTTTTAAACTTGATTCGTCATCATAAAGCTCTTTTTTCGCTGTGCGGATCCCAGTACTTCTAGCGTTCAATTCGTTTCTCGTCTTCTCCTTGAACGGAGTAGAATACTGGTTGAGCGAGTCCTCTTGCAATTTCGAAGATGGTCTGGCTGTAGCGTTCTATAAGGTGTTGTTGTTGGCTGCCGGAGAGAGTTGGGGGTGAAGTATGGCTCCACGAGCGCGGCGACGAACATCACAACCAGTTGGCCACGGTACCCGCTTTCAAAGTTGGAAACAATTATTTAACCAATACATGGAGAGTGACATTGTGTTCGGATAATTTCCGTGTTTTTTGCGCATCACCCGACGATCTACTAAAGTACTTCAAATCAAACAAACGAACAGTGTGGTAATGGCCGTAAGCATGAGATTATTCCCCACATCGTTTTGGGTTATTTCATAAAAAGTCATCTAGTCTGATCTCACTAGTCACAGCGTTCGAATTTCAGTAAGTTCACACGAGCAAAAGAAACGTGTTTGGAGATGCATATGTGATTCAGAATTCAGATAACACGATGTCTAACGAGGCTGCACGAGGAAGACAACTCTAGACCTCACTGCTCAAATAACATTGGATTTTGTTCGGTTATAACGGGCAAAAGAAGAAACGACCTCATTCGCTGGCCAGGAGTTTTTCATAAAAGTGTGAATGACCAGTCCAAAGCTTAAATTTCTGACTGGCTACGTGACTGGTTTTCGAAAAAGCCTTTTTTTCGTTCTTACCGAATGGAATCCCTTGTGTTTCACACACGCGCTTTTCTCGCAAAACAGAGCTTTTTTTTGGACTATTGGTACTGATTCAATATCGTAATGTTTGCTGATTCCAACGCTATTCTTATTTTCGGGAAAGACTGTTTCTCTGCAGTGCAACAGGGAAAATAAGATCGATTCACTTAAGCAAAAGGGTGTTTTTGGCTATTCCTCGTGGTGGTGGGGAACTGGGTAAGGGCAAATCTACCGTTTCACATGGCCATCGCTCGAATCGCGCCTTGGCGGGTGACATATCTCCCTGCTGCCTTGCGGAGAAACAATAAGCTCAGCACTGGAATCATCAAACACTACGCTATTGAATGGTTGCGATTAGTCCAAAGAAAAAGCTCCGTTCGGCGAGAAATATGCGTGTGTAAAATACAAGGGATTTCCTTTCGCAATAACGTCAAAAAGTAGGCTTTTTAAAAATCGGCTATGTGGTATGTAGTCGAAGACTCAAGCTTTCGAATGAATACTAACAATCTTAGGAAACTTCTTGTCCACCAAGAGTGATCGTTTCTTCATTTTATCCTCTTGTATCCAAAAAGATCTAATAGTTGTTTGCTTCCGAAGTGCGATATACTTACCGCCATAGTTATTGTCATATTTGCCCGCAACATAGAGCTGATGATTACAACGAGGTTCTTGAATGGTACATATGCGTAGCCTTGGCGAACAAGGACTCGTCGGCGACGAACTAACTCGAGTGCGGAAATGAAATCCACCTGAAATAGCCTGGAGTTGACGATTTGACCAGGACAAAACACTCAGACAAACCTTCCAGAAATCGGTTTTACTGGTCTGATCGATACTCATTGCACTACCAGCGGCTAAATCTGACATTAACTCGTCTTGCTCATTTTTCCAACCTGCAATCAAGAAACTTTTTGAACAATACATTTAGTGCTGATGATAAACTGCGGAAACTCACCAAATCAAGGCTGATATCATTCTGCTTCAAGAAATTCATAATACCAATTCTCGATTCATTCAGAAAACGAAACCTGCAAAACGACAACTTTTATTGTGAAGCAGTTTATAGAGATCAAAATGAGAAAGAAATACTTGAAGAGGTCGACTTCTTGATTGATTAGCCATTTCGTTGATTCAGGAGAACGACAGAAAGCAAGGCGAAGAATAAAATGACCAATTACGTCTCGCCGTCGGGCTCGCTCCAAGTCGACCGACAGACATGTTCCTGTTGATTATATAACTAGTGGAAGCATTTGATTCAAGCAAAAATATTTATCTTGAGTGGGCCTTCAAGGTCGAAACGTCGACTCTTCAGCTTGGGTGACGCTGCTGGCGGAAGGGGAGGGGAGGGGGATGGGGTTGAAGTACTTCGCAGTTTGATACCAAGAAACATTTCCCAGCCACGGTGAGGCAATAAACCATTTGAGAGGAAGTCCAGCTAAGAGTAAACCGCACAAGGAATGAATGCCGTCCTCTTGGCTACTGGTCGCAAGGTGGTTACCTCATTCTGAGCACCAACAGCAGGCTAATACTCTAAGGTGGTGAGAACTTAAAAATCCAGCCCAGGCTTGGCTTACTTCGGGACACCAAGGAACAAAGTAGCTAAACCAGTACAGTTTCCCTGTGTTGGGGCTCACATTACCAGTAAAGATGGGCCGTTTAAGTATCCAAGTAGATAAGAAAATATGTATCATATTGGCCTCCATGTGGGAAACAACGCACCTGCAGCGATCGGCATGAGTTTTCGAAAGTTCTCTTGTCATTGCGTTCTTGAACTCGTCACTGCCCCAAGTGTAACGTTCTTTCATGTCTTCGACAACCTAAAATATGAAGAGATAGACATACATGGATAAACTTCTCGGCACTGATCAATCCTAGAGGGATACACCATGCATTCAACTGCGTTGAACATCATTCGAGGGTGAATGAGTGCACTTCTAGCCTTTACAATGACTCGTGTGGCCTACCGATGTATCGAGTCACTGGCGCTTCCGTAGAGAGGTCTGGTAAAAATTACCGAACCCCGGATGGGTGGACGACTTGTTGAACCATGGACGCGAGGTCCATCCATTGACTACGTGCACGTCGTGAGGCAGCTCGAACCACTGCGCTACACGAAACCAGTTGCTATCGATGTATAATAAAATACATTCCCTACACCAGACAACATTCCAAAGATCCGATCAGAAGAAAACGTTGACAAGGCTCCTGCCGTGAACAATCTGTCGAAGACAGATCCTAAGCGTCGCTCAGTCCGTTTATAAGATCACGGAAGTGAATGAATGCACACTTTGCTTATACAATAATTTCTGGAGCCGCCTTATGTCTTCAGCCATTGTATTTCTTTTTAAATCTTCCATATGAGTGTGGCATCGATTGCCAACCTTGTCGGGACGATGGAGGGCTTGTTCTCCCACACAGGAAGATCAAACCAACGATTCCGAGAGCGCTGCATGGTACTCTAACCAGATAAGCCGTTGCCACATTTACTGTGCGGATACCACTACTTCTCACATCCGCGCTTTCATCGTCCACCATTTGTCTTAGAAATTTTCGTTTGTGAATTCCGCCGCCACTGCTGCTTTTGAATTCTCATCTTCATCAGAAATATCATTGAATGCTGGTCGGCTCGATGTCACCTGGAGTTCAGAGATAGCTGGAATAGAACATTTTCATCTGGATCACAGGGATTGAATTGTAGTCAGACAAGTCCGATACCAATGTAGACCTCGGAAAGATGAGAGACTTCATGAGATTTCTGCCACTGGTTCGAACCCCAACACGGTCTTGTGTGAACGACATCATTCTGCGGCGCTACGCGAATTCATTATGACGAAATCACAACAAACTAACCTTCAGCGCTTTCACTCTCTCGAAAGCGATGTCTTCAAATTCATCAATACTGATCTGCTCCGACGGTGGTGTGACATATAGTTGAAGGTTACAAGCATATTCTGGACGACTTGCATTCGATGCCTAAAAGCAGTGGTTTGAGGGGAATGAGTCGACGAGGGGATTCACTTCTCCGACCTACAAGTTGTATCAAGGAGCAATTCCCAATCAGCAGCAAGCTTACACCAAACCCAGCTACCAAAATTGTGTATTGCTAACTAAACCCCTCCTAACAGAAATTATTGACCTGACTACACCACTTTCTTCCCGAATGTTACCGCTCATCGTGACTGGGAGCTGTTCCTGTGGGTGTGGGACTGCGAAGTACAGCGAGGCGTCCAACCCCCGCAGAACTAGCCATCCTATGAAGGAGTCCGACGTTCCCATTTGGAAAGTCCTGATCAGAGTAAACCATACCAGGAATGACCGCCTTCTTGGCAGCTACTAGTCCTATGGTGGTGATCTCCCTCTGACCCACAGGGGCCGGCGACTGCTCTAATGTGGTGACAAGATGAGGAGGTCCTGGATAGGCTGAACTCGGGACTCCAGGAAACAAAACAGCTCAGCCAGCACGGTTTCCTGTGTTGAAGCTCCCACTATCAGTGGAAATGGCGGTTTAAGTATGCCAAGATTCAAGCATACCACCCTGGCGTAGTGGTAGTACGCACACCTGGCATGGCTGAAATGCGGGTTCAACTCCCGCCTAGGGTCGAAAGTCTTGCAGCTCAATCAACATCCGCGTAGGTACAGTTAAGAGATCAACAAACCGCTATAAATGCGGTAAAACAAAAGAAGCTCTCGTAGATCAAACTACCTTGATTTTCGCAACATTACTTCGGATACCGTGTCGAATGATCTTCGCTGAGCCGGAGTCGAATTGCATTCTGAAGAAAAAAAAAGGAAGTTTATGATAGACGATTTCACTTTGAAGTATCTATGAGAACTACGAGAGGAAAAAAGCTTAGAAAGCGTCTTTTTTTCTCCCGTATTTTTCCATCCATTTTTATTTTCCGCTTTTTTTTTAAATTTCGCGGGCTTACAAAGACACACTAAAGACGACGAGCTTCGGCTTAGACAGCTCATTTTGCTATTCTCACGCGTACTTCAAAGGAGAATTTTAAAGAGGCTACGTCTGAAATGAAGGTGACACAAGCTTAAGCCCAAGAAAGATCAGACCGAGACGATGTTGGATCGATCAAAAGCCAATTTCGAGGAAGGAAAAAGGAAAAATAATCTGGATTTTCCAAAATAAATTTCAATTGCATATTCAAATCGTGGCAAATTCCCGCCATTTTGTAATGTGAGCTTCAATTGTGATTGGAGCAAGGATTTCTCTACGGTCACCCCTAGGTGTCCGTGTTGCTGGGCATTGTATCGCCTGTCGGAGTCCTACCTGCCTCGTTCGCTTTCTCAGTCAACGTTGCCATCGCTCTGCTGGCTGTTCATCCGAAAAGGTCTGATCATTTTTCAAATGTCAGATTTACATGATTTCAATCAGGATTCATTTTGTTTGACCGCCTCTTGCGATGGTTTGGTGTGACAGTATGCAAATGATGTAGAATGATGTGCAAAAACTATTGCTTCAGTTGGGATTCAAACCCGCATTTGACCCTGTCCGGATGCGCGTGCTGAACCGTTGCACTACCGACTCCCGTTTGTACACCACTCTTTTGACGTACGCTACAACGCGTTCGGGCGTCGTCAGGGCAACAGTTCAGCACGCGCCCCGGATAGGGTGAATTATGGGTTCGAATCCCAGCTGACACAAAGGTTTTTGCACAACACTCTGCATCATTGGATCCATGATTTCAGTTGATTTACTGCTTGGCACCTGGTCGGTGCTTCTTTCCAACGCATTTCTGCCCAGAATTCAGTTGTGGAGCGATTGACTATAAGAATTGCCATGATTGCAAAAGTGAGCGAAGTTCGCTCGTTGCAATGCTTTCGAGAAATTATTCCGTATTTCTTCCGTTTTGAGTGTTTCCTTAAGACCACAGCTCAAATTTCAATAATAATTTCCCTCTTTGATAGACCACTGACGTGCGTGGCTCAAAAAATTGTTATCAGGCACATTGAAATTTGAGCTGTGGTCTTAAGAAAACACTCGAAACGAAAGATGAGATATATATAAAATATATTAGCCAAGAGGAATTGAATGTAACACTCTGTGTTCGGTGAGAATTTCACTGGACATAGAGTGTAGAACGTTCATCGTCGCTAACTCTTAGTGTGGGGACTGGAGCACCCACACAGGATTGGCAAAAGACGAGAAAGGGTAACTGTCCGACTGACGAGATTGCAAGATCGAAACACGTGTATCGGGCTCTATAAGTGAGCCCTCTTTGATAGAACACTAACATGCGTGGCTCAAATAATGATTATCAGGCATATTGAGTTCCGTATTTCGTTATGGGCGGTACCCGCTTTGGATTTTGTTTCAGATTTGGAAACTCCTGGATTTTAGTTCAATTTTTTGGTTTGTTTATGAATTCGGTAGTTTTTCCAGTGATAATTCCTTGTTTTCTTTTCAAACGAAGCACCAGGATATACCACACTATTTAATCAAACAGCTGACGTTTCGGCAGTCTCGCTTACTCCACAGCCTGAAAAGATCGCGTTGTCCACAATCCAGTCAGCCAAGCACCTCCATTACTCTATTGAAAAATTTTGCCAACCTGATCTCTTTCATGTACATCTGGGAGAATTTAGTGGTGAGCAAAAATACGACCTCAGCGGAAGTCGAACCCACGTTTCATCCATACCGAGGACGAAACGAGACTAAATTCTTTCTGTAAATTTTGCTGTCAATGACGTAATGTCCGCTGATCAAGAAATTCGGAACCATTTTCTCAGTGCCTAAGACGAGCCACGAGAATCGTTTTGACAAGTTCCGTGTTTAGTCAGTGTCCTTTTTCCCGTCAAGTTTCGTTCACTAATGAGATCATTGATTTTATCTTTACAGCTTCGCTACAACAGCATTCTGGTGGTTGGTGTCAAAACAGGCGTCGGAGTGCAACACTTCAGGACGCGCCCCTTGGGTTTGAATCCCAGCTAACGCAAAAGTTTTTGCACACCACTCTACATTATTGGGTATATTGTAACATCGTACCACCGCAAGAGGTGGTCAAATAAAATGAATTCCGATTGTTCACTGGATTTTTCTCACGAAACTGAGGATGGCGAATTTTGAAAGCGCTGCGGTTGATATTAATGAAGTAGGTCTTCTTCCTGAATAGTGTAAGGCTTTTACTCGTCATGCGAAATCACGTCTCCCATCGATTGACTGCTCCTGGTGAGTCATTGGTAGACTTTCATTTAGCCAAAATGATGAGATTAATAAATTAAATCCATTCGGCTAAAGTTTTAACGACTTCGTCCTCTTCAGAATCGATGATTCGAGAGAAGGGAGGGGGCGCCGTGACTGAATGGTTAAGATTCTCGTCCCGGCGCACTTGGGGCTGAGCCCAACTCTCTACACTCCCACTCTACACTTATCCAGTACTTTACGACGTTCAAGAAGAAAACGAAAAAGCGACATTGCTAGTGATACTGGGACCCGCACAGTGAAAATAGAAACACTGTGAAAACGGATAGTATATAGCCAAGATGATTTAAGTCGATTGCCCACAGTCCTGCGTCCTTCCTATCTGGATCGTCGTCTTCATTGTCGTTTGAGTCAAATCTTCTTTAGTGAAGCTCCGTCTGTACAAGTGGCACTCAAAGGGCGTATTGCATACGACTGCTGTATGCTAGTAGATTACCGTCGACATGGGCGTAGTGGAACAGCATCGTTTGTATAGTACACAGCTAATCCAACCAGACTGCATGGGTTCCGGAGTGGATACTTTTTCCACAGTGCGGATCCCAGTGCAGTCTCTAGGATAGCCTGGCGGTGGCGTTCCATAGCCCTAGCGTACGTTGTTGACTGTCGGAGAGTGTTGAAGCGCGGGGTTTAGCTCGCGCGGGCCGCGATCACAACCACTCAGCCACGGTGCCTTGGATGGAGTGAATACACTATTGGAGAAAATATAGTCAAAGACCTCTCAACGAAAAATGAGTAAATGAAGAAAATTCAAGGAATATTGGTAGAATACTTACTACAGATTTGTCCCGAGGACTACCGGTCATGCCAGTTTCACGATTGCCAGCTCTGGTCGCGTTACGACGTATTAAGAATGCAACGAGGTTCGTTACTTTCTGGTTTTTTTTTCATTAATTATACACTTTGAGCTAATTCAACGAATTCAGCTAAATACTAGAGAAAGGGCGGAGAAATGTTAAGAAAAGGACTATCGTTAGGCGGAGCAAGATTGAAGACGACCACCATACATAGTCATTTATAGAGTTCAAGTGGCAAGCCGTTTCTTATGTTTCGCCTATCAAAAATTCTCTTCGAATATCTCAAGTGGAACATAAGAGATGGGGCTCTGATGAAGCTGTGGAGGCTGTTGAAACATACGTAAGTGACTGACATAACAACCTAGAAAAGACGAAATATCATCTTAGACTATATTGAATGTTCATAACTAGGTTTTATTGAGTAGTCGATTGGAAAGAACATAAAATAGTTCGAAACTGACATGAAACGATTGTATCAGGACTTTGAAATTTTATATCTAGCGATCTTAATGTGATACAAATCAGCTACAAAAGTGTAGTTTCAGTAGTGAAATTTTCGAGTCTCTCTTTGGCATCACTGTGGTTGCTAAATTTCCAGAAAAGACGCTTATGGTATGCTCTTCATTTTGAAAAATCCAATAACAGTCAGTTGGAATCAAGTAGATCAATAAGCGCTAATAGAAGTGTAGTTATAATTAATTAGTAGTTATAGTAATCAATAGCCAGTTATGTCTTCATTTGTGTCAGGCGGGAGTTGAGCGCTCATGTCACCCAATGCGGAGTGCGTACTCTATGCCTTGCACCACACCAAGCACTGTTTCGCCACCACCCTTTTTACATTACCAAGAATCGTTGACGGTGGTTGCTGACAGATAGTTGCGTTACAGTGTAGAGGAAAAGAATTCTGTTCGGTATGTCTTTCATTGCTGATAGGAACAGAGTGCTGTATTTCGGTGACCCTATGCTAGAAGAACTCCGAATCTTCAATAAACTCTAACAATGAAACTTGATTTAATACTGGTGTATCTAAGTGACAAGCTCTTTGTGGTTACTCCGCTGAACTTGACGTAACCTTATCTCCAACAAGTTAAGCTTATGTATACTTAGACGCGAAAATCCAGACGTTTTCGGAAAAAGTAGAACCTCTTATGTGTGTCTATAGAGTGGAGTCCACCTAGAAACTTGTAGACCCGGTACGGACGAATATAGGCTTTACGTAGGGACATCACTATGCTACGTTAACTACTCTGATCTTGGGGTTTTCGGAGTAGTAAGACATCATTGTTGGGGCATTTTGGTTATGTATTCATGAATAGTCACTTTTCTCATTAAACTTCAGTGTTCATTTTAGATAAGCCGATCGTTAAACTCATCAAAGTTCGTCGCATTTCATATAGTTCTTTGATTCCAGCTTGACTTGGCACGACTATGACGCCGTACCTCCAATCAAATACTACTACTATGTAGAACAAAATATCGTGCAACAGAAGCGGAGAGTGTTTTGCATTGTAAGTTGAATATTGGAACGGTTTTGAGATCTACTACAGCTGTCTTTTTGTGAGAGAAGTCGATTTGAAAAAATATACCATATATGATTGATAAAACGATCAGTATGTCTGGAAAACTTGATGAAAGTATTCAATAATAGTTAGAGGTTTTGGGAATTTTTCCATAGCAGAGCTGTATAAAACAGAAGAGATTAGATATTCATACTGACTGGTTACACTTGATTACAGTGCTGAACCCTCACGTTAAGTTGATATCTGTGGGAGGGATACTCAAGCACTGACATGGTTCCACATTGCCATCGAAAGAACAGCTACGAATGAACCAATGCTGAGTATCACTGCCATTCTGGGAGAGCCTATTCGTCAGCGAATCTCTTTCCGATCTAAAAGAATTTTTGGCATATCCGTGGTGATAATCTGTTACACCGTGGTAGGACTAATTTGGAACTCCAGATAAGCCATGTCCTATAACTTCAAGGAAAAAGTAACAAACTTTGGAGTCCTATTTTTGACGCTCTTAATGTGATACAAAGAGACTTCGTAACTGTATGTAACTGTACAGACCTTTCGCATCCCGCTCTAACGTTATTGAACCAGCCATGCTCTCATAATTAAAGTTTCTGAGGTCCTGTCATCGACAATTAACCAATAGTAATCAATAGAAATCGAGTCGATCGATAAGCGTGAACTGAACTGAAGTCATACCGATCAATAACCAATTCTATCTTCATTGCAGATCGGAAGGCAGTGCTGTAATTTGACAATTTGTGCTGGAAGACAACTTCGAATTCTTGAAAAGCCGTGCGTGAATCTCTGCAGTACCACCGCATTGGCTAGGCCCGCCTCGTCAAGAAATTCTACTTTCTACTGAACAGAAATAAAAAATTCCAAGCATTCTTTTCGACACTCTATTTATTCATTTGTATTGTTTTTGTTTAACAACTTTTGACTCTGTTTTCTGCGTAATTAGAAGCCATATCGTGACTCAAATTTTGTTTGCATCTCTGTACTCTCGTGGTATATTTTACATGAATTTTCAATTTAGTTGGCCAAGAAGTAGGCTGTGGAAATTGAATACGGACCAAGTCTAGCTAGTACCCTACCGGAATTCCATCACTCTTCAACGACGCCGAAGTCATAGTAGAGAGATTTTGAAAGATGATACCTTTTGAAATTAAATGATTTTTGGAATTCTCGCTACACAGAAGGAAGTAATAGTAAGCATTAGAGAGTGACAGATGTTCGATGAAAGCCACAACTTCACATTGTCGATGACATCGCTTTAATGACATCAGACAATCTGGTGTGATGAGGGCGAATCGATTTCCTTAGAGAGTGCCAAACTGAAGCACTAAACCTCACGGAATTGAGGGAAAGGAAATCCTTCAAAAAGGTCGAACAGTAAGTGGGTATAAGTAGCGAACAAAGTGGGGCTGCAATAGATTAGAAATAGGATAGAATGAGTGGTGGGTAAACGTCGGCCTCGGTGGAGTAGTGGTAGCACGCGCTTCCGGTATGGGTGGAATGCGGATTCACTTCCCGGTGAGGTCGAGTTTTCGGTGGGCACTTAAATCTCTTAGGTATCAAGAACCAAATACGGCAGACACCATACGAATGATTGGTAACAACGAAAGACCTACGATCAGGGGAATTGAACAGATTCCCTCCGCTTTCCATTCGTGTATTGAAATGCTGTTTCGATCAGACGACACATCATCTAAGTCTTATTTAGTCCCACTCAATCGTTTGATAGCGTTATTGCCTTGAGCCTGGGTCATTAGTGCCTTACTAACGTATATATGGCTGCTTTCATGGACCGTTCATGAGCTCATTTATGTCAATTGTAGCTGCGCTTATAACCCCCGCTCTGAACCCATACAAACCCAAAAGACAGAATTCTAGGTCACACAGCCCAATGCGCGCGCACGGCCAGCTAACGTGTCAGAGGTCGATGCGGCTCGCGTTGGCGACCCGGAAGGCACATGACCTTGCAAGAACTATGAAAACCCTAGAAAATTCAAATTCTCGACCCGACTAGGCCGAATAGCTCTCCTTCCAGCGATGCTTCTTCATCTTATCTCCAACACGACTGCTCTTCTCACTCTTGGTTGCCTTCTTAGCTCATTCCGCGGACGATTCTCTCCGATGGCAAGCGCCCGGAAAAGCTTAGAATACGGTACCCTCCCTCCCAAGCAAATTTATAGTACTGCCGCAACAAAGCCCGCTCCCGCGCTTGCTCAGTGGAGGCGGGGCGTAGAAGCAGGTTGCTTATGAATAGCGATCTCTCGGGTGCAGATGATTTCGCTAATCTGTGTGGTAGTCGTCGCTCGCGATTGCGGTCATGCCTGGGCGGGGAAAAGGAGGTAAAGCCAAGACTGGAGGTAGGACGAAGTGAAGATCGTCTAGAGCCGATCCCCAGTTTTGTGTTAGACGGATTCATTGGATGCCCGCGAAAGCAACTATGCCCGCAGAGTTGGTGGTGGAGCCCCCGTCTATCTGGCAGCTGTTCTGGAATATTTGGCTGCTGAAGTGCTAGAGTTAGCTGGAAACGCAGCACGTGACAATAAGAGACTAGATTCAACCCGCGTCATCTGCAGCTTACCGTGCGAAATGACGAGGAGCTCAACAAGCTGTCATGAGTGACCATCGCTCAAGGTGGGATTCTGCCCAGCATCCAGGCCGTACTGTTCCCCAAGAAGACCGATAGAGGAAATGGCTATGGCTTGCGCTTTCGAGCTAGAGATTGACCCAACGGCCCTCTTTAGGGCCACAATCGTCTTTCAATACGTTCCCAAAGAGATTGTTCCAATAAAGATTTGTTCTTCTCTCTTGAAGTTAACTTGTAGAAAAGGTAACACATCGGTCGCTTTATGAGTTAAAGATTGCCTTCAGAGATAGAGTCAAGTTCCGTTGTTCTCGTAGCTGTTTCAGAATAATAGGAAAATAATAATGAATACAAGGGTCTTCATTGTTGTGCGCTAATTCTAATCTAGGAAGTCTACTTCTGCATTCAGCATCTTCGGGTATACAAGTCGATGACTTGATTCTACTCTTCTCTCAAAAATCCTATTGCTATCTCATTTGATCTGCTGAATGTTCTACTGCGATAATAGTTTCTGTGGTTTTGCAATCAACATCGGCAGCAGTAGCAGCCCTAAGTCGGTAATTCATGCAACGCGGTGACATATGTTGAAGTTGTGGCGTAAGGGACCTTCCTTGGGGAACCTTGGACAACTCTAAACCATGCCATAACTGTTAAGAGGAGAGCTGTTTTGTAAGGGGAATCGATAAATCGAAACCATGAAGGGACCCACTCTTTGGTTATTCGGATTCTGATGGCATACAGTCGACACAGTTGCGGAAAACCTCTGAATAATCGGGCTTATACTCATAATTCCTTGTGTTTTACTGCTTTTTCGCGGTGTTATGATGTTTTATAAAACACCAAGAAAACTGAGTGGTAAGCAAAAAACTCGACCTCAATCGGGAGTTGAACCGATGTTTCACCTACATCGGTGGCCCGTATAACCACTACACCACAGAGCCAGCGTTTCGCTACCATAATTTTCAATGTATCTATCATAGCTATCAGCCGCCAACTCTTGATGGGTTTGTTCGGGTAAGCACATTAACTCCCATGGGAATTTTTGTCTTACCACTCAGTTCCCCTAGGTATGTATAAATCACCTTATCTTATCTCGATATATCGTAGGCGAAGCAGGTAGGGATCGTTAGATCAATTATAGACCTTCGCGATGCATTTAGGACAACACTCGTTTGCACAGTGCTTTCTTCAGCTTTGGTCACTAGTTTGTTTGACTCATAGTGTTTCATTTATCACTCATCAGTATTCTAAGCCCCACATTTCACGCCTACATTCTTCACCAGATGTTGACTCAGTAGCTATTCTTAATCTCGGAAATTCTCTACTCGAATACAATTTGTGGATAGCATAATGATGCAACATGCTAAGTAAAAACCGTCACTCCATCGAGTATATTACACCGCGAGCACATCGACACATTTGGAATGCGTCCATAGGGTCCTAAAGAGTGCCGTCGAGTTATATTTACTTATTCGGAGAGGTTTTCTTATCTACCAAATCCGTACAACATGCGTCCTTGACGTTTCAGAACATAGACAACATCCATGGCGGTGACGGTCCTTCTCTTCGCGTGTTCACAGCAGATGGCGGCATCTCTGATGACGTTCTCGGAGAACACGAGGACACCATGAGTTTCCTCATAGATCAGACCTGAGTTGCGCTTCACACCACCACGACGAGCAAGACGGCGGACTGCCGGCTTGATGATTCCTTGGATGTTATCGCGGAGCGCTTTGCGATGGCGTTTAGCACCTCCTTTGCCTGGTCCGTAGCCTTCCCTACCGCGTCCAGACACATCGACGATAGCGAACCAACTCACAAGAGCGGCATGAGGAGCGCTGACCCAGCGCCTCGTGTGCAAACACGTCTCAGGTCCTCACGCTGGGACTCCAGTTTATTTCGCAAGTGCTTGGCTAGTATGAATCCTTCCGATAGACCACCAATTAGGCTTTTTTTTCCAAAGAAATCAAGTGGGATTTGCACTACGACAAAACGCTTAGTCCATTTCGACCGAATGACAGAATTTCGCCTAAGCCTAACGTTGTCTCTCTCAATCGTTAGATAATATCTGACTTCGTAGTCACCTATAGGTCGGTTGTATAGACCCTTCGTAATATCGTCTGCTTCATGTGCAACCCCGCATACCATTCTTGTCTTGAACCCACACAAGCCCAACTGCTCTCACTCTTGTGGGATTACACGGCCCAGTGCAACGAACGCGTCCGCTACGGACGCCGTTGACATCGCACTAAAATTCGAACACGCGCAACCGTGTTGTAGTGGTCGAAGCGGGTCCTCGGCCAGCTTTTCGGGTCACCCACACAGCAGGAATGTACCTAGAGAATAAGACATGTATGCCTTACAATCCCTCTTTGTATGACTCACTGATTCTCGTGATAGAACCACTCCATTCCCTGCAAGTACTTGAGGTTTGCACTCATCTGGCGATCGCTACTCCCTAATCTCTCAAGTCAAACCTTCGAGTATGATAGAAAACCCTAGTGACCAATGTGGATGAGACGTAAAAAAACCGAATAAAAACATTTTATTAAACAACTTGGAAATTAAGCACTCAACATTTGTGGCCCTAAAGAGGGCCGTTGGGTCAGTAGTTTAATCAAGGGCTTGAATCTTACTCCTTCTCTCCACCGGTCTTCTTGGGAAGTAGTACAGCCTGGATGTTCGGCAGAACTCCACCTTGGGCGATGGTCACTCCTGACAACAGTTTGTTGAGCTCCTCATCATTACGTACGGCAAGCTGGAGATGGCGTGGATTGATCCTGGTCTTCTTGTTGTCACGAGCAGCATTACCAGCTAACTCCAACACTTCCGCGGCCAGATATTCGAGAACGGCCGCAAGATAGACCGGAGCTCCACCACCAACTCTGCTGGCGTAGTTGCCTTTGCGGAGCAATCGATGAATTCGTCCAACAGGAAACTGGAGACCGGCACGAGACGATCTTGACTTTGCCTTGCCTCCGGTCTTGGCTTTGCCTCCTTTGCCACGTCCAGACATCACGGCGTTTACGAGCGACAAATGCGTGATGAACACACGAATACGTCTACATCCACTCGGGCGGTATTTATAGGCAACCTGCTTCCACGCCCCGCCTCCGTGTCCGCTTAGTGGAGGCGGGGCTTTGTCGCGGCAGCATTATATATTTGCTTGAAGAGAAACTTCCTACATTCGCAGTCTACTTTAGTGCTTGTCGTACTGCCAAAGGCCTCTGCCAAAGGATCGAAGAAGACCGCCAAGAGTCAGGAGGTCGGTTGTGCTGGAGGCAAGGAGAAGCATCGCCGGAAGGAGAGCTATCCGGTCTACATCCATCGTGTGCTGAAGCAGGTCCATCCCGATACCGGCGTGTCCTCGAAAGCGATGTCGATCATGAACTCGTTCGTGAACGACGTTTTTGAACGCATTGCTGCCGAGGCATCACGTCTGGCGCACCACAACAAACGCTCGACGATCTGGTCTCGTGAAAACCAGACGGCCGTCAGACTGATTCTACCTGGAGAGCTCGCGAAGCACGCCGTTTCGGAAGGAGCCAAGGCGGTGACCAAGTACACTTCCAGTAAATAAGTCTTGCACGAAAGTGCATTTATTGAACCAACGGCCCTCTTCAGGGCCACAACCAGTATTAGTTATTTGTGCGGATTTAATGTTGAGTTAATAAAGTGTTTCTGTTCCCTTGTTCTCCATATTACGTTAACTTGGTCTGGTCGAGAATTTAGATTTTCTCGGTTTTCATAGTTCTTGCAAAGTTATGTAACTTCCGGGTCGCCAACGCGAGCCGCATCGACCTCTGGGACGTCAGCTGGCCGTGCGCGCCCTAATTTTGGCTCGAAGCCAATGGTATGGATAGCGAACGTGCGCGTGCATTGGGCTGTGTGACCTAAGGTTAGGGCGTTTGGGTTCATATGGGTTCTTAACGGAGGTCATAGGCGCAGCAGCAATTGACATAAATGAGCTCATGAATGGTCCATGAAAAGAATCGATAGATAAGTTAGTAATGCACTAATGACTCAGGCTCAAGACACTAACGCTATCAGACGATTGGGTGAGACTAAGTAAGACTTAGATGATGTGTCGTCTGATCGAAACAGCATTTCGATACACGAAAGGAAAGCGGAGGGAAACTGTGTAATTCCCCTAATCGTAGATGTTTCATTGTCAGCAATTATTCGTACGGTGTCTACCGTAACTGGTTTCTAACGGCTCAGAGAATTGAGTGGTTAGCAAAAACTCGACCTCAGTGGGAGTTGAACCCGCATTTCACCCATGCCGGGGGCGCGTGCTATCATTACACCACAGCGACAAGCGCTTAGCCACCATTCATTCTTCTTGATTTCTGATATGATTCAACTCTGTATCGTTCGCTGCCTGTACCCACCCACCTGTTATTCGACCTGACCTCGTACGGAGGATCTCGTTTCACTGAATTCCGTGAGATTTGTCGCTTCAGTCTTGACACTCCCATGGAAATCGTTTAACCGTCCGTACACCCGATTAGTGCTTAGTGTCGTAAACGCGATGTCATTGATAAAGCCAAGTAGTGGCTCTCATCGACTAACTGTCACTCTCTGATGCTTACCATTACTCTTTTCTGAGCAGCGAGAATTCCAAGAATCATTTGATTTCAAGTGCTCTCATCTCTCAGCATCTCCCTACGATGACTGCGGTATCGTTGTAGAGTGGTGGAACTCTCGTTGTGTACTGCCTAGGCGTGGGCCGTACTTAGCTCCCATGACCTACTTCTTACTCAACTAAGTTTGAATTCTTGTAAAATATACCACAAGAATAGCGAGATACGAACCAAAGTCGAATCTTGAGATGGCATCGCATTACGCAGAAAATAGAGTCAGAAATTGTTAAACAAAAACAATCATAGATAGAGGAATGAGATGTCGAGAAAAGCGCTTGAAATTTTTTATTTCTGTTTCATAGACAGGAGAATTTCGCGACGAGGCGGGGTCAAGGCCATGTGCTGCTACTGAAGGAATCCATGGGTTTTTTGAAGACTCGAAGTTGTTTCCCAGCACAGACCATCGAATTACAGCACTCTATTCCGATCTACAACAAATATATAATTAGTCATTGATCAGCATAACTTCAGTTCTCTGTAGCAAGTTTTACGGCACATGCTGCAGCCTTGAAGTACTCAGTACTTTGACACCGACGGATTTACGCTTCAGCACAATTCTGCTCCTGCGCATTCTGCCCGCTAAGGATTGCTGTCAAGAGCAGTTTCCAGCCTTATGGAGCAAGAACACTTGGACGTTAGACAAGTCGGATCTCAGGCCAATGAATTACACCATGTGGTCCATACTGTAGGAAAAAGTCTCAGCTAGTTTCTACACTGGCGTAGCCGCGCTTGACACGGCTTTGACACGCGTTTGAGAAGAAATTACGATGAAAACGTGTGCGGCATCGCTGAAAATTACCGCAAGCATTCTCGTAAATGCATAGAGGCCAAAGAGGGCAATCTTGAGAATTTGTTACAAGCTTTTTTGTTTATTGTTATGACTATTGTCTAGTAAGCGTAATTCTTCCTTCAGTACAATGAGTTCATTCGTTTATGCACGATTTTCTTACTGATGAAATAAGTGAAAAAAAAATTATTGGAGCTTTGTGCTCCCCCTGTATATCGCCAAAGCTTTACTTCCGCACTGCACTGAATAATTAAGTTATTCAGTTGCAACGAGAAGGTCATACGAGTAGATGGCAAATTCTTGGGAAACAGTGGGTTCGTGGATGATATCATCATTTTTTCGAGGACTAAAATTGAAGGAGAGACGATGGTTAATGAATTCCAACTAGCAGCAAGAAAACTGAAGTGCGCATAATTAGCACAAAAACCCAGTTCGCGGAAACCTATAGTACGAAGATGAACAAATCAAGCACAATGTTTCTGTAATTACAGAGGCCACTTCGCACGTGTATCACAGACATTCTTTGATCATAGAGAGCAACATGAAGGAGAAATTAGAGAGGAATGGAGAGTATCATGGGCTACATTCGCACCTCTCAATGGAGCCGCCGATTGACTAATGAACCCATAATTCCGCGATCATCCGCTTAATCCGACGGTTCTCCAAGCGTTGCATACAGTAAAAATTTGAGCCAAAACTACGCCCACATCAAGAATCCGCTCATCACCCACCCACAAAGCACTTGAATGATCTCTCAGTTTCAACCGCTATCACAACTTTTAGCCGTGATTAGCAGCACAGATCTTTTGATGCTGTCTCATCTTCGGGATCCAGAAGAATAGTCTTCAACGGGTCAACGCAAATGGGCCGGTCACGTAATACGAACAGGTGAGAGATGAACGAATATAACAGTGGAGCGGACTACAAGAGAATGCAACCATCCTGTGGTGAGACCACCCATACGATGGTCGGGCGTGTTCGTGGTTAACGACCACTATCTGTGTCATAGATGAAAAGGAATTCAGGGTTACGGAATGGCCCTCGTGGACCTTAACATGTTTGTAGCAGCCACCACCACCACCATTGATGACGATTGCGCTAGAGAGAAAAAAATGAAACTAAGCTGGAACTCGCACTACCAGTGAACAAAGCCGTCCCAGTTCCCAAGTATCCAAGACCAACTACCCTAATGCACTCTCTTGCATTTTATGACTGTATTCAAGTGATCGAATGTGCACCTTATCGAAGGCGTTTCTTCCGTGAAACGAAGTTCACTGTCTCAAAAAAAGTCGTACAACCTGGTGAAATATTCTGAAGAGTTCAACATTTCTAGAAATACGTAAACATAGCAATACAAAAACCGTGTTAACCATCCAGAGAAATTATTATATACGATTTTCCTACGGTTATTCATCCAGAAATACCGAGTTATTTGTAGAACACTCAACCTCAAGCGGAAGAAAGTTGAAGAAAACGAAGTAGCAGAGCCGTAGCTTCGCTGGAAGCAAGCGCCGGTGCTATGGGTGTAACGCGGGTTCAGTCGCCGTCTCGCATCAAATATCATGCATATTACTTAGCATCACTAGGCATATAATCATGATATCATAACACTGCTATTAGGTGGTAGAATGAAAAGTCCTTATAGAGTGTATTTGCGTCAGGACGCTGTGGCTGAGTGGTTATGATGCCTGTTGCGGCAAACGTGGAGCCGAGCTCCTAGCCCCTAACCCTTTCCGGCAGTCAACAACTACACCCTATGGAACCCCAAGCCAGGCTATCCTCGAGCGTGCAAGGAGTCGTGCTCGGCCAGCATTCTACGACGTTCTTTAGGAAGACGATAAAACGAATCAAATGCTGGAAGCATTGGGATTCGCACAGTGAAAAAGGAAACACTGCGAAAACGAGTCAATAAACTGTCGAAAAATTGTCTTTGTATATGTTTACTTTAGATACCGATTTACATCGACTATTAAGAGCACAATCATTTTTAATAGAAAAAGGGTAACAGAGGTATGGAGGTGAAATCCAACAAGCTCACCTGGCCTAATTGATCCTTAATACACGTTGACGATGAGGAGGACGTGTGAATTGAGGCTCAGAAATAGATACTTCAAAGGATCGTTTTCTTGATGAGCTTGGTTGTGACGAAGCAGAATACATTCGATCAAGATTCTCAAATGTGAACCGATCATTTGCCTGTTCTATTCTTGGATACAACGTACGCAAAAACTGGCGGAAGGACACTAAAATTATTTTAGAATAGATGCTACATCTAACGGTAGCCAAAAAAAAAGTCGAGAAATGAGCAAAATTCAGAGCACAATGTATTTGCAGTGATCTCGAACCACGTTCATATCTTTTCGGTATAACACATGCTCGCACTACCTATTAGGGCCTTTGCCCTGCCTTTTTCTTGGTCATGTTTAGACTCTAGAGTTACTACTTACAAATACACGTCAACGAGATTTATTCGTGAATCATTAATCGGTGTTAAATACCAGTTAAACTGAAGCGGTCGCGATCGCATTGTTTAAGTCCTGTTCACTGCCTAAATGAACTAGGCAGTAAAGAGGACTTAATGACTGCTAATAGCCACCAATTAGAGTTGGAACACGGCTGAGAGAAGCAGAGCGAAGACCCTTGATTGATCATGCTAACGCGCTCTGGAAAGTCCAGTCATGGTTCGAGCCCGTCACATGTACAGCAGGTCCCAAGTTTTGCTCTTATTTCAGCATTCTCAAGAATATTTTGACAGTCTACTGTGTCGCTGAAAATGAATTGGGCAGTAATTAGAAGTTAACATTGCAAATAAAACACTCGAAGTAGTTCTAGATGTGCATATTTACGTAGTCAGCGGCCAAATAACGTCCTTGTTCTTTGATTATTATTTCGAGTCAATTCTAAAAGTAAATTTTTTTCTAATTTTTCCTTAGTCATTTCTTCTTTAACGTTCAATCTTGATTGCCTTTCAATCAAACCACTACATATGAACACTTACGACGATTATGAATCCCGACGTCTTCATCGTCAACATAGTCATAGTATAAGCGAATTCGATACGTTGACAACCTGTTTAGCAACCGTAATTCCAACAAGGAAGCAAATGTCTCCATGTGCTCTAACTGACGGATATGACTATCGAGGATGATCATTAAAAATCTCCTTCTCAGAGCAGTAAAGCAACAAGGCTACGATCACATGACGCGTGGTCACTGGTCGTTAGGATTTTGAGCGTGTTCGGCATCAAAACGATCAAGTTTGATTCCACTGGCCGACTTAAACCAGTAATAACAGTATGCCACCGTTAGTGTCCCATTCCACAATGTCTCCGACGGCAACGGTTTTGACTCTCAATGTGACCGATGCCGAGAATATCGAAACCGAATGTGTTTGTCTCGAACCAGTGCAGTAAGCAATCCGGCAGTCGCGGTGATATGTGCTACCGCTGGGGCACCTACGATTACGAACGTGTTCAGCCTCGAAACGTTCGGGTTCGAACTTGTGTACTACTCGAACTCAAGTCAAGTGAAATCACTAGAAGGGCTACTATGCCACGTGCACTCATCACCATTCAGCCACTCCGGCGTTTTCTCCTGCTTTGCCGAGAGTCGGCATCGATCAGCGCCCGTTTTCCCTGTTACGCCTTTCATCCGTCACTATTTTTGTACTTGTAAGTAATCTACACATTTTTATCTATGTCCTTAAACATGATATAAGCTTCCTGTACTTACTCCAGTCCACAATGTCCGTTAGTTCCCTTCACTTTCATCAAAACAAATCGTTTCATTTCCTAAATTCGTCTACTCATTGAAAGTTTTCTCCTAGTAGATGCTCTGAAACGATACACTTTTGTCGAAGACCTAACTATCTCCAAAAAGAGCATTGCTTTTGAAGTGATTTCTACTCACATCAAGTAATTTTTATGATTCATCTATATTTTTTCATTTTCTATTCCGCTGTTGATTAATCATCTATCTCTGACGCTATCGAAAAGTCGAAAAATAGGACTCAAATTTTCTACCAAAAAAATTATAGATAAATATCTCCTATTTCATGCATTAATCCTCTCCAAATAGCACAATCTGTAGATTTTATCGTTATGTTTTTTTTCCTGCAACTATTTAACTTCGAAAAATCAATTGTCTACAGAGAATCTTCTCTTCTGGACAAAGCTTATCGATGTCGGTCTTTTTCTTTTTGTTTCTTTTTTATTCAGGTTTTCCGCTTTATTTTCCAGTTTAGGTTTTTATCGAACTTTCTACAAAGTTCCTTTGCATGAAAATTTTTTCACATCAAAAATATTATTCACTTTTCTTTTTTGCATAAATATCTTCAAGTCCCCCTAGTAAGGCCAGATAAAAAATTTGTTTTTTTTTTGCATTGTAATGCCATCCAAACATTTTCCTACTACCCTTTCCTACTTTTTCCTCCCTGCCTGGTTCGAACGAGCGCCAGTAATAAAGTAAGAACTCTAAGAAAAAGTGTATCTTACTATAAACATAGATGAATAACAGGACCAAGAAAACAGTACCACCATCCAGATTTTTATGATATCTGAATAAGCAGCATTGAGATTGTTGGTGGTCGACCGATTGGCCACTGGCTGGCTGGCCAATGAGTCTGCCGGTTTCAATCCACCACCTACGTCGCTGAATAGCAATCGATGGCGATAGTCGACTTTCATCATCGCTGTTACTTTTCAGTAAGAAAAATGACGTCATTTAGTTACTATGATGCGAAAATAAATGCAAAATTCTCTGGAGATTGAACTGTTTCCCTGCGGCATAATCTGATTCCACTGACTATCGCACTTGCACTTTCTCACTGCAGTGAAAATGATGTCATAGAATTCTTATCATACGGATACAGGTGAAATATTCTCCAAGAATTGAAACGTTTTCCTTTTCCAACAGGTTTTTCTGAATATTATCTTGAAATACAGACCTTCAGTTGCTCTGTGCGGATTCTTCCCGGCGCGAAATCTATCAAATAAGCACAGTAATGGCCACCTCGTCATATCTATTTGATGTCCTTCTTAGCATGAAATTTTTCTCCATATTTCTACCATTTTCACTAGATCTGATTGAAATTTGGAGTTTGTATTAACCTTTATTTATCTATCAATCCATATATACATATATATATGTATATGTATATATATATATATATATAATTTAGATATATATATATATTAAAGCATGAGATAGAAGAAACGATATATCAAAAGTACTAAAGTGAAAGTGCAAACAAATACGTCCCTTCATTTGGGGCACTCTAAGCATTAGTTCTCATCTGCTAAGATTAGAATTTTGCACTTTTTTATAGGTGAATTTTCTTCACAACTTCTTTCTTCCTCTCTTTATCGAATGAAGAATTTTTCAATGAAGAAGTCGACTTGTCGGTTTACGTGATGTTTTTCCTAGGCTTAGGGGAACCTGATAAATCTTTTTTTTCCTGCATGAATCAAATCTATTGATGATTGAATGACTTCCTAGAACTCTTTAGTTTTCGAGTAGTTGTGAGTTATTTATAAAAGAAATGCCACTATATGTTTGTCTCGTGATGTTGAGAGTCACTCTACTGGTTTCCATTGACTGACCTTGCACTTCGTGTTGTTGACCTCGTGAACCTCACTAATCAGCTTTTCGCATCACACACCAAAGATTTCCAGATCAAATACTGATGTCTGAATTTTTCATATTTTAACTACGAAGATTTTCCTCTAACTTGCGCCGTGAAATTTAGCCGAAAGCATGGAATTAAATGACTGTGACATGTAAGTGGATGGATGGCGCTACAACGAGATTGTCTGACGAATTAAAAGCGGAACAAGCTGAAAAGCAATTCGTTCAACTTCATGTCAGTGCCATCAAAAACCATGCAAATGAAAAGTCACCAGAAAGGATGCGATTGCCTTCGTGCCCTCCGTATGCCTTCAGGAGATGTAGACCACCCACAGTGACACCATTACCTCGTCGCCACAAGAGTGAAAAAAAAAACCGCCGATTTCGGACTATTCTCATCAGGATATTGCGTTTCTCATTCAGACAAATCGCTTCATTGCTGATTGATGCGGTCTCATTTTTTTCACGGATTTCAGCTCTTCGTTCTTCCACGGCATCCGTCGCAACATATATTGATTATGTGCACGTAGAAAATTATATTAGGTCGTTTCAGAAGTTTTGAGACTTCGCAGTAAACACCACATTTATTAACCAGACGCAGTCGAAGTTGTATGATTTTGGTGTCGTTCGATTGTGCATTTTCTTGTGAACCTTTTAGTATACAATTTACCTATGTTGCTTCAAGATTGAGCTATCTTGCGAGCAGTTTGCTTGCTATTCATACACGAATGGCGTGTGAAGGAGAAGGCCAGTGATGCGGCGCTCAGGAATTAATGGAACTGGGGGCGATGAAACGGTTGCAGAAAGGACGCCTAGGAAATGGCTTGCGAAGTTCAAAGCTGGGAAGAGCAGTCTGGAGGACCAGTCGCTCTCGGGCCCTCGACAGGACCCTATTAATCTTGCGTGCCGCTTCATTGGCATTTTACCTTCTGCGCCATTCGTGCATGAATAGCAAGCGAATTTGTTCCCACGACAGCTCCATCTCAAATTAGGGAAGTTCTATATCAAAATGTTCGCAAGATAATGCGCAATTGAACGGTAAGAAAATCATGCGGTTTTAGTGACGTCTGGTAATTAAATTTGGTCTTTACTGTTCTAGTGCGAAAACTTATGAAATGATCTAATATTGTATATACTGGGCTCCATGGCCGAGTGATTGTGATGCTCGTCTCGGCGCTATGCAGGGCTGATTCCCACATTCCAGAACTCTCCGGCAGTCAACAATGTACGCTCAGTGGAATGCTAAAGCCAGGCTATCCTCGAGGATGCAAGGAGACGTGTTCAATCAGTATTTTACGACTTTATAGAAGAAAAAACGAATCTGGGATCCGCACAGTGAAAACTTTATGCTGTGACAGTGATCTAATGAAGTGTAAAGTAAAAAAGTTTATACATATATATATGCATATGCCTATACTTATTTATCTATCGATATATACTATATATATATGTGCATGTATATGCATACATCTATATAACTATGTATACGATATATATATATACATATATGCATAACATATATATATATACATATATATACATAATCTGGTAGAATGTTTCAAGCGTTCCATGTCTGTTATGGCGTTTATATAGTGCTAGACGTTCGTCTAGGCCTATCGGCTCATCAGCAGCACGAAACCTTTCGGTTCCGTGGCAGAGATCTTCAGAAGAATGTGTTACTACTATGAATCTTCTAAATTCTTTTCGCTTATTTTTATTCTGATACTTTTGTTCTTTTCTCGAAAAAGATGTTCATCGACTCTGAAGACTTTCTCTGCATTCTAAAACTCTATCTTTCACTCGAAGTGAAGACAGGAGCAAGCAGAAAATGTCAGGATTTGTAGACAATTGCTGATAATAATTGTAAGCAGTCAGACACCTCCTTAATCGATTTTTAAGTTGCGAAGATTGTAATAAAAAATATTTAACAAATTTCTAATAGCGAGGAAAAGTTGCTTCCTTGCTGATTTTTATTCACTTTTATTGGTTTCCTTGCTGGCATAATGTAAAGCTCTAATTGACCGTAAGAATCGATAGAATTCTAGTCATTGCCAAATCGGTCTACTTGACGAGAGATTGCTGATAGCACCAATAAGGCTACATTGATGGAAGTAAAGAAAACGAAAGGCTTCGATCGTGCAGTGGATAACGAACGAGCTTTCGAAACGAGTACTCGCGGGTTCGAACCCTTCCTGAGGCCAGGATTTTGCTTCTGTTTCAGCATCATTATAGTTGAAACACCTTAGAAAACATTTTCCTGATTAATATTCATTTTGAACATCTACCACTTTATATTCACATTTGTATCGTACTTTTTTATATAGTTAACTTTTTTTACATTCATGTGTCAAATTTTGTTTTCTGTTCTAATTTTTCCTATTATCAAAATTGTTCATTAATCAAGCATTTCAGCAAAATCCGTTCGTCGCAGTATTTTTTCGAAATGAAAAATTTCTCACTTCTTTTTTCCCTCACCGTATCATCATTGTAAATGTATAATCTTGGCTTTTTTTTTTCTGTACTATCATCCTTGAACTAATCCTTCACTACAAGCGAGATTGATCTCCGGACTACAGTTTTGTGCAGTTTATCAATATAGTTATTGATTTATTGATTGAGAAGAAAAAATGAATCATAATGATAGATTTATCATCATCAGTAAGATCAATAACAGCTGTAGTGTATCTTTTTTTGCCATTTGATTTGATCTTCTTTACTTTCAATCTCGATTCCTCTTCCGCTAGCAGTAATTTTTCGACTGCTACCGTTTTCTGTGTTGTGTTGATTTTCGGCCGCGATTGCATTTTCATAGAGTGCTGCATCATCTCGATAGTTATCTACATGACTATTGATCGTATTGATCGTATTGATTGATTTCATTGTGGTGTTGATCTATGAAATTTGTAGATAACTTTGGTATCAGACGATGAGCGTTGTTGACGAAATTACTGCTACAGCAGCTACGACAACAGCAGTAAACGGCACTCCTATAGCAGCCGCCGTCGTCGTCGACGACTTAAAAGTGAGAATCAGGGCTTCTCCGTCCGTCCGTCCATCCATCCCTATTTGATGCGATAATTTTGTTTTTTTTTTTGTAATAAGTTCTAAAATTTTTTACACTTTTTGCGTTCGCTAATGCTGCAGTTAATGAAAAAAAGTAGTGTAAACAAGGAAATAAGACTCGGAATTGATTTTTTTTCTTCATGGGTTGAATCGATCCGAGCGTAGATCACAATAGGAGTGATAAAAATCCATGGAAAATTCCAGAATATTGTAAAATCTCCGGAATTTTTACGCTGAGAACACACAATAGATGTAGTGAGCGGTGCCGAAAAATCAATATAACCTCTAAGCCTACAGCGGCCTCTATAGAGAATTTATCAATAGATATCTTATAGAGTGTTTAATAAAAGACTTTTTTTATTTCTTCTAGGCAGAAAATTCGGCGAAAAATATTTTGGAAGCAGCTAGGAGATCAAACTGTTGAAATATTTTGAATTTAGTTATTTTTAGTCAACTAATTTTGCACTAAATTTGAATAGTCGAGACTAGAGGATCATTTTCCGAACGAGAATAAATTATTTGAAAAAGTTATTTTTGGTTTTTTTCCGATGAAGGACGAGGACGATTTTTCTTCGTCGATGATGAAGTTAATTTCGTGATTTTTAAGTCGTTGAGGGGAGATCACTTTCCTGGAAAGGAGTAGAAATTTGAAAACTTATTTTTCGTTTTCTTCGATGAAGGACGAAGACGATTTTCTTCTGATGATAATGTTGTTTTTTACTAAGTTAATTTGTTCACTATTTTGAAATGTGATAGTAGAGATTTTTTTTCTAGAAGAGATTAAGAGATTAAATCATTTTTAAGCTTTTTATTTTTAATTCTTTTTTTTTTTGAATGAAGGACGACGAGCCGCCGACGACGATTAGCAGCGCTGAGAAGGAGAAGATGAGCGACGGTGATGAGGAGGAGGAGGATGTGAAAGCCGAGACAACTGCTGTCGATGGATCTATCCTTGACGAGACTCAAACATCTCTCTATAGCGAACGTTCGAAAAAACGACGATACAGACGCCGCAAGGATAAGGTTTCGTCTTATTCGTCGACAATTAGTGTAATTTTTTTCCCATCGAATTTCTTCTGAAAAACTGGTTTTATTGGTAAAAGCATAAGCCGGCAGTGGAGAGTCATGGTCCCATCGATTTATTGAGTCTAAGCCTAAGCCTAAGCCTAAGCCTAGGCCTAAGCCTAAGCCTAGGCCTAAGCCAAGATAACTCTCCACCGGGGCCAGTCATAGATTCTAAGTGACAAAAATTTCCTTTTTCGAATGAAATCTTTAGAATCCTTTCTTCGAGTGAGATCGATCAATTCATCATTATAAATACTGTCCCCTGGATAGAATATTGATTATTCTGATAATCGATAAATCAATAACTATTCTCAGAAGCCTGGAGCAACGGGAAGAACGTGGACGAAAGTCGAAGACCCGCATGCACCGCGTAAACCACGTTCGGGTTATGTGCATTTTCTAAGGTCAGAGTGAGTTTAGCACTTTTTTTCAGTTCTTTTTCATAGTCTTTTGATTAATTTTATTGCGCTACTGGAGGGTTGTTGTCCCATTGATTTTTTTGGGCCTAAACCTCTCGTAAATTCCTAACTGAAGAAATCAATTCAATAAAAATACTTCAAGAATTGATGGGACCGCCACTCTCCAGAGGGACCAACTTCCCTCTTTTCGCTCCCTTTTTGATCTCTTGACCTCCTGAATCAATCGACGGTCTTGTTTAGTTCTCGTCGAGCTCGATATGGTACCGTTAAACAGGGTTGCTGATCAGAAAACGATCAATGTTGCCTTAGCTGCCGAATGGCAAGCGTTGTCCGATGAGGAACGACGGGTACGCAGAGATGTTTCCTAAAAGATTTTTTCTACTAAGTAAAATTTTTATCGATTTTATTGATTTTTCTCACCTTCAAAATGGTTCGTATGGCCCTTCTATCATGGACTTTTACTTTTTGCTAGCTAAAATTAACTGCTATGTTGCTTTTTTTTGTCATTAGGACGATTTTGTATGGTCTCCTCTATACATACATATGAAATTTTATCAACCACTAGGGAGGTTTTTTTTTAATTTTCTGAATTTTTTTCCTGAATTTCCTCCATTGGAAAGATTTGTCCTGGCTCTTCTATATAAACTTATAAAGTGACATTAATCGTTTATAATTTTGATTCTCGTCATTTTGGCCGTTGTGGAGAGTTTTGGACCCATCGACCGCTACGCGTGGGAATTATAGTCTTATTGTGAGTGCTACAGTGTCACTAGAAGACTTTTCTGGAGAACAAGTAGGTTTTTGAACTCACCGAAATTCACGCTATCTGAAGGTCAGGTTTTTTTGGTTCTAAAGGGAACAATGAGAAGAGGCGATCTCATTCTCTGGACACGAACTTTTCATAGGAGTGTTGGTAATCATTCGAAAGCTTAAATCTCTGGCTAAAGCGTTATGTGGCCGGTTTATGAAAAGACTCTTTTATAACGCTATGAATTCCGAAATAAGATACCGTTTCACACGATCATGCGCGTTTTTTTTCTTATCTCGCTCATATTTCGCTGAACAAAGCTCTTTCCCTAGACTGCACGTACTGTACTGCGCTAGCCAGAGATTCATGCTTTCGATGATTACAAAGACTCCTATGAAAAGTTTCTGTGTCCAGCGAACGAAAGTCGTTTCTGCATCTCTCCCCTTATAACCGAAAAGAACCGCGAAGGTCATTAGAAGTTTGTAAAGAAAAAGGAACATGTGCCCAGCGAAATTCAAGCACGACAATTATAAAAATGCGCGGCGCGTGGAATATGACTTTATATATTTCGCTGGGCAAGGCTTTTTTTCTCTGAGCTGTTAATGGCCTTTGAATAGCGTGAATTTCGCTGAGTTTGAAAATATACTTGTTTTCCAGAAAAACTTTGTGACAGGCTTGTAGCATTCAGAAGAAGATCATGTTTCACACACGTCGCGCTTGAATGGGACCATTGAACTCTCCACTAGCGTCAAACTAACACAATCCTTCAAGGATCAAACGGTACGTTTCGTACCGTGCCGCGCGACGTCAAATCCCACTTCGGCTACTGTAACGGCGGTGTCGCGTCTCGTGGGAAAGCGGCGGCTCGACAGCGCCTGCCTGTCGACGCTGGTTGCCAGCGTACTAGCGTCGAAATTTTTTTCAGAAAAAAAAGTGGTTTTCTTTCAGCCATTTCTTGAACTGGCAACTAAAGAACGTGAGCAATATCAGATTGAATTGAAAGCCTACGAGAAAACTGAACATTACAGAGATTTCTTAGGTACGTTCAGTCAGTATCTCCTTTGCAAATAGTACGTATTGATTTTTTCGTCGGGGTTTTGTTTTTGCTTATTCCTGTACTTTTATGTTCCAGAGTATCGAATCTCCTAGAAACGATTCCATCCTAACTTTCATGTTAACTTAATTAGAGATTTTGAGGTCTATAGATGCTCGAATTACGTTTGGACAGAGAGTGATACCAATAATATTTTACAAGAGAGAAAGAGAAAATTCTATTTGAAAACGACAATAGTCTCATTTTTAGAGAAGAAAGAGCGGATATTGAGACTTCGGAAGCAGCGACGACGAATGGGAGCAGCGGATTCACAAGATGATGATTTCGATGAGTCGCTAGACTTGAATGAGACCACGTTTGTCGAAGGCACTAAGAAGAGAGTGAAGAATGGAATTCGTAGGAACAAGGTTCAGTCGATAGTTGATCTACTACTCAACTGCTCGAAGAGCAGTCAGAATTCTGATAGGCCTTTTTACGCCTGATTAATGGTCATTTGATCTATATCTAATCTATACCAAGCTCTTAAATCTGATGGGTGCTAGTCGCCTTCGGTATCGTATTTCGTTCCAGCGAAAGGCATCCGGTTCTGATGAGGTCGTTGTTCCCATGGTACCGAATTCAAAGATTCCAATATTCAGTCAGGAGTTTTGGAATACAATAAAAGTATGTTGCTTGGATCTTCAATAGGCTATGGACATTTCCTTTGATAAGTCCACTTTTCAAGAGCGAGAGGCAAAACTTCGAGCAATTCGACATGAAATCGGTGTCGCCGAAGCGGAAAAGGCAGCAATGCAACGAACGATCGAAAAGATGCAGGCGAAGAATTTGGCCTATGAAGCTCAAGCAGCTCATGGTAGGTCGTTTTCCTTGGAAGAAGAGTAATGTTACTCTCAAGGATCGAGACTTTCTGTTACTTTTTTCCACGTTTTTTTTTCTTTTTTATCAAGAGTTCACTAATTTCCTGATGAGAAGATGCGCGTGAGGTCGTTCCGAACAAGATTCATTCGACCTCGTATTCCGAAATTATTTTTCAGATAGAAAAATAGCTAAGGAAGCTGATCACATCATAGAATGTTGGATGCGAGTTCTACGAGGTGCAATGGGTGAAACTATGAAAGGTATGTGATTTCATCACTGTGTTCCTACTATCTTTCGGATAGGCATTAGCGTCGTAGTGGTCAGAGGTGCTCTGCTGCGGCACACGCGTGGTCGACGGTTCAATCTTGCTCCTGAGGGTTACCAAGCCTTTCATCTTTCCGGAGTAGGTGGATTGATACCAGACTTGTCTGGGAGGATAGCAGCACTGAGGTGATGCATTGGCTCGGCCACCGCGAGCCAGTGTAAAGGCCAAATATGCATCAAGTCACCTCAAACGATGCTTGGTGAGGACGCGAATGCATAGCGTATCCCTCACGGATTTTTCGACACCCGAAAGTTTTTAGGTTTTTGTCCTGCGAATCTATTATAGGCTCCATCTCCTAGCTTCATGTACCTCGACTTTTCCGGTTGTACGGAATCATTTGAGCTTTTTTCTGTCTACGTTATCTGTAATGTACGTGATACAGAACCTTACAGGATACATCTGCTCCTTAATAATTAGCTTCATCCCGTGAGAGGAGACAATCGATTTATTGGACAGAATTAACTTTGGTGTTGTTTAGAATACAATTTGACGACTCCTGAAGAAACTGTTGCGTTCCTCACAAGACTCGCCGACGGTGACGCTCCGAATGAAGATGTTTTACAATCTGTCAAAGATGTAATACGTAGTGCATCATTTCTTCTTCCAAAATAGCTGTGTAAGAGAAGTCACCTTCTCTTCTCCCAGTTGTTATCTTTTCTGTTTACACTAAGTTTTACTGATCAAAAAACGAGTTATGATTGCGTCATATTTTGATGACAGTCTGTTACGTCTCAGCTCAATGTTGTGTTTCCGAATTTGTTTAGGTATAGGTGATGTTTTGTAATTGATTCCTCATCTTACAGCACTCATTAAATTGAGTGTTGTAACTTCGATCTCCACCTTTCCATCTGTTAAATGGATGCAATAAATTTATTCAAACATGATCTTCAAACCGTATTAAGTACACAACGTTCTTACTTAGGGCATCACTTTAAGACACGTTATAATTCCAACATAAAAAGATAGGTATTAGAAGGTGGCGGACAGAAATATTTACTCTATATGAAAGAGTCTCTATGTCTTGATTAAACCTTTCTCTTTGAGCTTTCCAATAAGCATAGGCACATCGTCGACAAATCCTCCAGCTTTACGAACAGGAGGATCGGATACCTAAAAGATGTTGGCAGAATTCAATATAATAACAATAATAAGATGTAAGGAATGTTAATAGGTGTTCAACAGTCCTCGTGTCGATTGGGAGAGACGATTTCTTTTGTTAGATAACCCAAGTTCTTGCTATCAAATAAAGCTGAAATTGCGACTTTGCTTTCCCATCAAAGTGAATTCTAACGATGTGATCAAGCATTTTTTCCATGTAAATAGAGAGGGTACGAGGTATATGCTGACTGAGCAACCCTCTTAAATGTGACCATCCGAAGACTTTAGAATTCGTTGTACTATCTACCATGGCTTCAGTCGTCACACAAACCTTCCGAACCATCGATGTTGATTAGCAGCTCTTCCAAAAATGTCCCAGAATTTAGAACAATTATTCAGATTTATAATGGCAATTCAGTAAGCAGTCGCACTCCTCATTCTTCAGCATCAATAATGTCTCTTACCTCTAAAGTTTTAGTTTGGGGTGTTAAATCTAGTCCGAGATCCTTTGTACTGATTTTATCAATCGGCTTCTTCTTGGCTTTCATAATATTCGGTAACGTCGCGTAACGTGGCTCATTTAAACGGAGGTCAGCAGAGATCACAGCAGGTAGTTTTATCTGAATGGAGACATGAAATCACGAAGCCCTACGGTATTATGGCTGACAGAAGTCAATCCTACGAAATATACTTAGGGTTGAGCAAAACGTTCAGGAAAATTCCTAAAAGTTTGGTTTTTATGCGCAACTTAACAACTAAAACAACAAAACTATTCTTTCAAAGCTTAGATCATCACTGTTCCACGAGTTTCTCCAATCGTCTGCAAGATTCCGAATCGGCTGAAAGTACCATTCCGGCTCCTTTGGACCAAAAAAACTCTTGACTTGCTTCTTCAGCTTCATAAAATGATGATTCCAATCGACTGCCATTCTAAAGATGCTGCACTGATCGAAAGAGGCCATAAACGGATGAAGCTCATACGAATCCTGGCGAGGCGGCTTGTGGGCAAAGTCGACTTGGTGCAACATGTGAAGACCTGTCCGCTGCGAAACACCAATCTCTTCGGCCAAATTACGAGTGCTCGATGGAAGCTCAGCATCCAAAGCGGCTTGCAAGTCTCTTTCATCCAAGACAGATGGCCGTCCAGAAAGAGGCATGTCTTCGAGATCAAAACCTGCCTTCTTTGAATACACTCAAACCATCTGCTCGCAGTCAATCTTGTTGTTCGTCGTACCAGCACCTTCACCCTCAACAGTCGCACCGACGGCTTTGAGATTCGTTAAACCTTTTGTCCTTTGATAGCGAATCATCACAGGCAGATTAACTCTTCAAGAGGCATTTCAGAGCTGAAACTAATGAACTAGATAAACATATACAAAACTAGCAATGAAAAATTACACAAAGATGTCAAAAACGAAACTTCCAAAAATTACCCAGAACGTTTTGCTCAACCTAATACTAATCATCTAACACATAATTATGTCAGAGAGTGAAATCTACTGGAAATCCAATGCATTCGAGGGGAGTAATCAACTGAATACAAATAAGGTACCACTGTTTACTGTGCGTACTAAGAAAACTCACTTTGACCGTATCTGATCCCCCGTCAATTTCTCTTGTCACTTGCAAGTAACCATCACTCGGTTTTTCAACCTGGAATTCAGAAAAGCTCTTATTTATTGAGATTTTTCAATGCACGATGTTGTTGGAACTCTAAACTTCAATCAAGTTTTTCTTCATTGTAATAACGGCCAGTCTACTTAATTCACAAATTTTTGTTACTTTTACACCGACTCATCTTCATATCCGCTATGTCAACACTGGCTCTTCTCAGTTGATTTCCTTATTCGAATCATAATCCACAAACGATCCTGAAAGATTTCAAGTTTCAGATGCCTGCTTGTTGATTAACGTCTTTTCTATGAACGTCGTGGATGTGAAAGCTGATTGAGTCGATCACATTCTTCATGAAGATCTTACACGATTGAGCTCAAGCAGGCCCACTTGGGATTACAAGTATTGAACTTCCCCAGATAAATCTGATATCAACTGTTCGCCCCCGTGAACAAGAGCGGCCCAGTGAATCCAGAGCGGTGTCAAATCAGCACGGCGTTCGTGAAGTTCGGCATCACTAGCACTGTGCTACCGGGTCCATCGGCCAGTCCACTAATTTATACTTATTCGTGATGTATTCCACTCCACTAGGTTTGACTCGATACCATAGCTATGGAGACTAAAGGAAGAGACAGTACTATGAACGCTTGATTGAATATCTCGAGGAAGAAGATACTGCAAAACTTCAACTCCGATAAGGGATTGTTACGACCTTGTGTATGCTTATCAATAGACCAAACAACTAAGTATCCATACCGAGGTTAAATGGAAGACGGCATATTGAGCTTGCCCTCAAAATGTACAATCTAATACTGATACGACTATTGCAGAATGATTGTCACCAGAGAAACAATCCCGGTTGGCAGTACGACGAAGAATAATTCCAAGTCCTGGGCAACATGATGTATGGTCAGCTCAGTTCGGGGCGACCAGAGCTCTTCACAAAAGCGCAGTGTTGAGTGACGCTATTTCATTCTTGCGATACTCTTCTCTACCACTCTACTCGACTCGGCTTGATGCGACGACTATGAACTCTGATCTCGCAGGAGGATGATGGAATAATTCCTGAGAGCAGTCGAATCAAACTACTTCAAAGAAAGCGATTCCAAACGTTAGCAATAACCAGAATTCTCGACCAACTTGTGCAAGCTTAATAATAATCCGAAGCACTAAATATTCATCTGAATATCGCAGAGTGATAGCAGAACAGGAGCCCCGGTCATGAAGAATTAGCAAGCACCTTTGGAAAGGAAGAAGCGCGTCTTTAGCTCCTTTCTGCAGTTCAGAGTACTCTATAGTGCTCAACATTCCTGAACCGAACAGAAAGTTAAACTCAGATTTTCAAACCCGAAATTGAGTAGGATTAAGGATGACTATAGGAATTTCATACCTTGCTGGCGTATAGAGCTTGAGGCCAGTCTAACAATCCAGCAAGAAGAGGTGCTGTTTGAGATGCATCATCGTCTATTGCCTCAATATATACGTTGAACGGAGCTAATGCCACAAAAAAAGTCGTAGTCTATCTACTCTAAAACAACGATTGGTACCCACCTGCTTTCCCAAAAACACTAGATCGAATTTCTCCTTCTCGACAACCTTTTGCAAAGCTTTTGCCACATGTAACGGTTCGATCTTCGGGTACTCAGCATCAGAAACCTAGTCGAAATATCCATTAGATTTTCAGACACGAAGACAAATCTGCAAAAGCTCAAAACTACACAAGCACCTCTATATGAATGGCTTTATCAGCTCCTTTAGCCAAAGCATTCCGAAGCACTTCTTGACACTTGGGTCCGCCTAGTGAAACGGCCACCACCTAGAGAACTTTCCCTAAAGGTCTGCATAACGAAATAATTATCCCATCTCGAATGGCTAACCTCGTTTGCCAATTTCTTCTCCTTCAGTTTGACGGCTTCTTCAAGAGCGATTTCGTCGAAGGGATTCATGCTATGTTGAACATTTCTGTGATCACACCGGTTTTATCCGGTTTCACTCGAACCTATAAGGCAGAAATTTGATTCAAAGAAGTTCTAATCATAACGGTAACATTGAATATTTCTAAGCCCTCTATGCTAAAATGAACATTAATCAAAATAAGAACTAAGCAACACAAGAATCCAAAAGTTCTCATGTTTTGACGCTTTTATCTCAGTGTTACAATGTTTCAGGTATACCTAAGAGACTGTTGAGGTAGGCAAAAAATTCGGCCTCAGACAGGATTGAACCCGTGTTTCATCCACACCGAGGACGCGTTCTACCGCTAACCCACCGAGGCCACCGTTTACCCACACACTCATTCTTCAGAATCTCCCTATCAGAGCTGCCAGCCACCAACCTCTAACAGATTTGGGCGGGTAAACAACATCGCTCTCTAAACTCAGTTAAACTGACAGTCATTGTACTTACATAAATCCAAGAATTCTGAGATTTTACTGCTTTTTTGCCAGCGTTATGATGTTCCAAGTATACCTACAAGAATTGAATAGTAGGCAAAAATTCGACCTCAGACGCGAGTTGAACCCGCGCTTCGCCCATATCAGTGCGTGCTCCCGGTATGGGTAAAAATGCGGGTTCAACTCCCGCCTGAATTCGAATTTTTGCTTACCAATCAATTCTCTGAGGGACATTTGAAACCTTATAACACTGCGAAAAAGCAGTAAAAACATAAGAAATCTTGAGCATCAATATCACTTACACTTATTCGGATAGCTCATCATGACTGTTCGATGATCACTACGGCAGTTTTCGGTTATAAGGAGACAGATGAAAAACCGATCTAATTCGCTGGAAAGGAGCTTTTAATAGGAGGGTTAACAACCATTGTAAAGTTGAGATTTATGGCCACAGCCCCACGTGGCCGGTTTGTCAGAACAAATAATGTTTGCTGATTCCAACACTGCGCTTATGTCCTGAAGAGATCGCTTACATTATCGAATGATTACTACATGCTTGGTAATTATTTTTTGAGCCACGCATGCCGGCGGTCTGTCAAAGAGGGCTGGCTTATATAGCCCGATACACGTATTTCGATCTTGCGATCTCATCAGCTAGGCAGGATTGGCAAAAGACGAGAAAGGGTAACTGCCTGACTGACGAGATCGCAAGATCGAAACACGTGTATCGGGCTCTATAGAGTCAGCCCTCTTTGACAGACCACTGACATGCGTGGCTCAAAGAATAATTACCAGGCATATTGAAATTGGAGCTGTGGTCCTAAGAAAACACTCGAAACGAAAGATATGATTACTAACAGTCCAAAAAAAAGAGCTGGTGTGCGGCGAGAAATATGCGCGTCTGAAACGTAAGGAATTTCCATTTGTAACAAGGTTTAGAAGAAAAGGTTTTTCAAAATCCGGTGACGTGGAGCTGCAGCCAGAGATCTCAGCTTTCGAATGGTCACTAACAATCCTATGAAAAGTTCCTCACCAGCAAATGAGGTCGATTTCTCATGTAACCCCTCATGACCGAATAGTATCAATACTTCTACGAAATATCATTCATTTCTGTAATAATCTAGCTAATATCACGGAATGATGAATCGAATTTATTCGGCCAATGTTTCTGATGTTTCCGTCTTCTTCGGAGCCAAAAAAATCCCATGAGAAAATGCTCGTTTCCATAAGAAATTTTGTCTCATCAAGGGAAATGTCCTGTTCTGTTCTGTTTCATCTACGAAAGTGCAAGAGGACACAGATGAAACGGAGAGCGTCAGCGGTTCTGGTTGACAGAACAATTTAATCATCTTGAAGTAGGACCCTCCCCTCTCCTCTCCTCCTCTTCGATCCACCACGAAGTCGCCTCCAGCCAGTCCCAAATCTATCGCGCTTTCCCACGAATTCTTCTCCTTTACCTATATCCTAGAGCCCATATATTTCCTATATTCCTGAATTTTAAAGGGCCACGAGTACAGAGGATGTCTGCCGATCGATAGCAGTTCTCATTGTAGATTACTCTACCTCATAAATCCATGCTATATGGTGGAGAACAAATTCTACTCAAGTCAGAAAAAATCAAATACTCCCGGCGTTGATCAATTCCTGAGGGATGCGCCATGCATTTGCCTTCAATTTTCAGCTTCGTTTGAGGTGATTGAATGCATATTTGGTCTTTACAATGACTCGCGGTGGTCTCCCGCCGTAACGAGTCAGTGCCACTTATCCTCCTAGACAAGTCTGAGACCTGTCTGGAGCCAATTTACCGACCCCGGAGGGATGGATGGCTTGGTGAGCCGGAGCACGAGATCGAACCATCGACCTTGTGCGCGACGCAGACCTCTTACCACTGCGCCACATGCGCTCTTACTCAAGTTAATAGGAGAAAACAGCATACTGCAAGAACAAAAACAAAGAAAAAGAAAATATCCAAATTTCCGATCGATAAGTATCTGATGCGTTACCTTCACAGCATAATCGATTACTCGTTTCACTCCGACTAAAATCCTCATATCGATGTTGACGAGCACTGAAATTCTGAACGTTTGCTAGAAATTTTCCTCGATTGTGGATCATAAGAGGAGACAGGAGGAAAGGAAGAAAGTAGGAAAGGAAGAAAGGAGGAAAGGAAGAAAGGAGGAACGGAGGAATGGAGGAAAGGAGGAAAGCTCGATGACTCTATGGGAAATCACATTTTACTCTTTCCATAACGATTCACCTTCTTAATATTTCTAGATCTTCAGATATGTAACAGTACAATCGATTCTTTAGAGATTTGAAACCTTATAATCATATGAATCGAATGAGAGAAAGACACAGTAATGTAGAGTAAGAAGCAAAAATTTTGCATCAGCCGGGACTCGAACCCGCATCTCACTTTATCCGAGCAAGCGCGTGCTCTAACTCGTTGCACTTTCTGCACCCGTTTTACCACCATCATGCTATAAGAGGGCGACCTTCGCAATCATAATTTTCAACGATTATTTCATTGTTTTCTACAAAGACACAAAAGAATACCTTTTTTACTGAAATTAATGACAATAGGAGAGACGATAAAAGAATGAATATCAGTAGCGTGATAGCTATCGATCGACTGGGTCGGCAATCAGCCTGGGATCAAAGTACACGACAAGACTTTAAGCTAACATCGGGAAGCACTCCTAGGGGGACATCAGACGTCGTCTGTTGGGACCATCGAAATCGTTTACAGATACTACCTACCAGAATTCCCAACATTTCTAAAAATTTCTATCTACCGAAAAAAACTAGAGGAAAACATCGCCGTTCTTCGCCTTTTTTTCCCCAGATGTGGTTGGGGTGTTTTCTTCCTTAATGACTGCCGATCGATACCTATTCTATTCACGTGAATCACCAAAACAAAACAAGTCAATAAAGCAACAACGAAGTCAACAAAAAGTAAACAAGTAAACAACCTACGGGCCATCTCCCATTCGCGTGCCCCCTACGGACGGTAAATTACGGACGTCATGAGGTCAGTACTATTCCTAACCCCTCCCCCCTTCAATCAGTCGATAATAGTAGTTGTGACTAGCCGTCGAGCCCGCGATGGTCTTGATGGTGTAGTGGTTAGCCCGCGCGCCCTTCGGTGTCGGAAAGACGCGGGTTCAACTCGCGCCCAAGCCCCAAGTTTTGTACATCACTCAGCATTTCTCGACTGGTAGTTAGATCATCATAGCAGTCCTAACAGAGCGATTAAATAGAAAAATTCTTGTTAATTTCAAGTTTTAAATCGAGTTCCGGAGTGATTTTCTCCTTCGTACTGATGATTTCTCACTGACATGATCAACTTTGAGATCTAAATGATATAAATAGAATGTTGCAAACATGCCTTAGGGAGTTGAGTCGTTCGCAAAATTCCGACCTCAGTCCGGAGTTGAACTCGCGCCTCACCGATATCTGGAGCGCGTGCTACCACCACACCACCGAGGCCATCGCATACTCAACACTCATCCTTCACAATCTCACCATCATAGCTATCGATATTCACATCGTCATACTGAAGAATGAGTGATGAGTAAGCGGTGGCCTCGGTGGTGTAGAGGTTGTACGCCCCCCTTGGAAGAGGTGAAACGCGGGTTCAACTCTCGGCTGAGGTCGGATTTTTGATCACAGCTCAGTTCTCCTGGGGCTATTTGATAGATCATAAACCACGAAGAGAACAACTGAATCATGAGGAGTCCCGAGTATTGATAAAAATTCATAGCCTTTATCTGCTGTGCGATCCGTATTCGTTTCCCCCAGCGGGGGTACGACGATGCTGTGGAGTCCAGCCAGAGGAATCCTGAGACATGAGCGAAACACTCGGAATCCCAGGCGGACTTCGAACCTGCAACCTACTCTTTCGAGGCTCACGTACTAGCATAAATCGACATTGAAGCGAATTGAACTGAGAAGTAGTAGTCGAAATCTAAGTGATTTCACCTAGAAGGTAATCAATTTCTTTTTTTTGTCTCCCAAAAAGAAATGACATCAAGATGTCAGCCGAATGAAGCCGTTAGCCGTCTCGATACCAAGCTCCTATAGGTTAAATCATGTGGAAAATTGCTGATTATGCAAAACGAGCGTCGGTGGTGCAACGGTTAGCACATTCTCTCGGAAAGAGTAAGATCTGGGTTCGAATCCCGGCTGACGCAGACATTTTTGCACATCACTCTACATCATTGGGTTTATAGAAACATCATGACACCGCAATCGGCGGTCAAATAAGATGATTTCCGACTGATTATTGCTGATTAATTCAAGAGAGGTTTGATAAAAGCTGATTTATGAGACATCAATGATGATTACTGATGAGAGACCGACAGAGTAACAACATGGCTGTCCGAGAGAACGGCAAAGCAAGGGTACTGGGTGGTGTACGGAGAACAGTGAGCCCTTGGAAACGGCAGTCGCGGGTTCGAAGCCCATTGGCTTCGGTTCCGAGCTTTGCTCATACCTTATTATCCTTGTAATTGATATTGAAAAACTCCCTTCATGTAAATTGAGCGATTCGTGTGTTTTCGCTGCTTTTCCGCAGGTCTAAAATGTTTCCATTGTCCCTAAGAGAGTTGAGCGTTAGGCAAAAATCCGTCGACAGGGGGAGTTGAACCCGCGTTTCAGCTATATCGGGACGGGGCGTGTGCTACCACGACACCACAAAGTCCACTGCTTATCCACCACTCTTTCCTCAAGATCTCTCTAGAATAGCTATCAATCATCACCCTTCAACAGGTTCAGATCTTGCCTATTGAATTCTTGCCTGTCACTCATTTCTCATGGGGATATTTCAAACTTTCTTTATTATTTGAGTAGCTCATTGGCATTCATACTCTCATCTAATCAGCAAAATTCTTCATTCCTCCAAGACTTCCCAGAAAGCATGAAAAGCTGAAGTGTGGATATCGCAAAGAAAAAAATCCGCACCCTACCGTATTGACATCTCAACCCACTAATCCATTCTTACACCTTTTTTTCTCTGAATTACAAATTATTTTTCAGTCACCACTCAAAAAATCTAACGTTTGAAACTTGCGACTGATTTTTAACCCTTCAAATCACTTGATCGATGACGACTCCAGAAGAATGATAAACGTGGGTTCATCTGAAAAAAGGGGTCAACCTAAACCCAGGTTTAAATGGGTGGTTATGGGTGGCGTTCTCTGAAGATGCAATCACTAGTGCTCAAAAACTAGTAATAGTGAATGATTTTATCCTGATACCACATCCCCTTTCCATTATACAGTCGTTTCTGACAATGAAAATGTTGGATTATATTTGAAACGATAGGACTACCAGAGTTTCAAGAAAACTACCAGAATCAAGTGACTGAATCATAAAGCTGGAAAGGTCATAGCATTAATCATCAACACATTCGAGGTAACTACGTTTAGTTACTGCAAGTAGAGTACGGTTACATACATATCACCTCATCGTGAAAAGAGCTCACTAGGAATTCGTATAGACGAACGAGGAAGTCATATATACATTGGCGAAAAATCCCAACCCCTCTATGAAAAGAGAGTAATCAAGACTGAAAACGGTGCTCCAATACACCTGAATGGATCAAAAACTCGGATTTATAAAACTGGTAGCACTATCAGAATGTAAAAATGTCTTACTAGCGAGAACGTTGATTGGTTTGCTACACATCGAAGAAGAGAGAAACAAAAAATGTTTAATGTCCTCCTAGAATTTCATAACAAGAAAGCATGGCATAATCACTCGGATTTCCGATAAAATACCTCAAACACGGTATGAACCAGAAAATTAGAGAAAGTATAAGACATCAATCAAGAAATTTTCAAGCTTTTTACATGTTACGAAGAGCTGCAAGACGCTGTGTAAGGTCCGAATCATCAGCAACAGATGCCGCAGCGGTTGGCACAGAGGATGGCACGTTCGATGGCAACGAAGCGTTGAGTTCGATACTGGAAAACGGCAGCATAAGCTAGGTATCAAATGGAAAATATGGAAGGTCTATGAGTGAACAAAACAAATGAGTTGGAGAACTCACCCTGCCTTGTCAGCTGCCTCAGCTATGAGAGCATCAACTTGAGATTTCGGAGCATTCAGGACGGTTGTACCATCCATCGTGCGCTCCATAGTTGCTGTATGTACATCAAGATTCTCGAAATCACGCTCGAAACGATCCATAAGTTGCTGGACCTGCAAGCAGTTTTTTCCATATCGTCAAATTGAACATACGATTTGGAAAAAAAGCCAAAAGTTAAGTAGTAGTGACTTCGTCGATGGATGAAAAGTTATCCAAATACTGGAAAGCAAGATACTAACTTTTTCAAGATTCATCGTCTTCATAGCGCTCTCCATAGCCTTGACAACTCCAGTCATACTGCTTGTCACCCGCTTCTGAAAAACACAGCTGAAAGCTATATGAGAAAAATAAAGGACACCACAAATGAAAAGTTTTCGTTAGAGAAAATAAATCAACAGCTTTCCCATCAAACTCATGGAATACGCAAGTTGAAAAGGGAAAAGATAAGAAGCCAGGCGAACTAGGAAATCCTTGACTTCTTTACCGATAAATTTACTCAAAGCATATACACTAAGAAGGGGCTGATACTATGGCGATGCTACTGTCCTCAAAACAACACGCAATTTAACCACAAAGTTTGTGTGGTACGCAAAAATCCGGCCTCAGCTGAGAGCTGATCCCGCGTTTCACCCTTACCGGGACGTGTGCTACCACTACACCTGCGGCCGCCTATCTTCGAATGAGCTATCGAACTGTCAGCATCCATCCTATAGTTTTGCCAGGTAAGCTTATTTTGGCATTAAACCCACTTGAGCTGACAGCTTTTCCTACACGTATATCCTATATTTTTCAAGTTAAACTGCCTTTAGCAGCGCTATGATGTCGAAAAACTTCATCTAAGAAGATTGAGTGGTGCGCAAAAACCCGACTTCTGGTGGGAGTTCAGCCCATGTTTCACCCTAACCGGGGGCGCGTGCTACCTCCACAACACCAAGGGCACCGGTTTGCGACTACTCTTTCTTCAATATAAACTATCGCAGCTGTCACTAGCACCCTCAACGGGTTCGGTCTGTCAACCCCATTTCAATAGAAAATTGAACAACACAGCAGTTTCCGTGAAATATCTGAGTCTTCGCAGAAGCAATGAGTTGAAATGGATGAAACCAAGCCTGTCATGAGTACGTAATCGACAAGAATTTCTTATTCAACCGCCTTTTCAACAGCAATATAATGTCATAACTGTATATCCAATGTTGTTGAGTGACATGTAAAACTTTGAAACTCTGGTGAGAGTTGAACTGACGGTCCGGAAAAGGTGAGACGAGGGCTCAACTCTGACTCGAGGTACAAAGGTTTGCATATCACTCAACGTTATTGTGAAAACATAGCACGAATAGTCACAAAGCGCTATGCAACAATCTCATATAAGGTTATATTAAAACAAAGAGCTGAATGATCATGTGGAAGTTAAATAAGGTATCTTTTTTAGAAGAAATCTGTAATAATTACTTCGCCATGATGCTAGCAATACAGTTCTGTCGATAATTCAATGCATTTGTGAATGAAACTGGGTTCAATTCCCGCCTGAGAGCGTAAGTTTTGCATGTCATCGGTATCCTTGGTATATAAGGTCTTCCATAACTTTTGGCACCAGAGCAAAAAACACCAACTTTATTAACCAGAAATGATTACAACTACATCTGCTTATCAATACTATTCAATTCCGCCTTTTCTTGAAAACATTTTGATATACAACTTGCCTATACTTGCTTCAAGATGAGGCTGCCTTGTGCACAGATTCGCCTACTACTCATGCACGAATGGCGCGTAGAGGAAAAAGCTAGTGAAGCGGTGCGCAAAATTAATGAAGCTTCCTGTGGACGGCCCGAGTCCGACTGATCCTCCAAACTGTTCTGTTCAGCTTTAGACCTCGTGAACCACTTCCTTGCCGTCCTTTCTGCAACCCGCATCATCTCCCCAAGCTCTATTGATCTTGCGTACCGCTTCACTAACATTTTCCCCCTGTGCGTCATACGTGCATGAGTAGCAAACGAATCTGTGTACAAGGTAGCTTCATCAAAAAGCAAGTATAGGCGAGTTGTACACCAAAATGTTGGCAAAAAATGCGCAAAGAATACTACTGTTAAACAATTTCAATTACTTCTGATTAAAGAATTTGGTGTTTATGCTCTAGTGCCAAAAGTTATGAGAACGCCTAACATAATTGGTTATTTCAACTTTTACTCGGAGACCAAAAGACTTCGGACTACTGCACTTAACTGGGATTTTAACACAATGCTAGCGCACCAACACATAGGAAGGAGTATCGTAGTCCATAAAATCTGAGGGAAAAAAGTCTAGTGACTACCTGTGTGGCTGCAGTTTGAACACGAGCGGCAACTGCATCGATACGAGCTGCCATTCGAATGTAGTTCACTGCCTCGTTCTTCTTCCGTATCGCATTTTCAGCATGGACTTGCGCCACTTCCATATTGCCCTTCTGGAACACGAATCATTTTCTTGGCTTGAGGAATAGGGAATAAAGGGTTCACCGTTGATAATCGCCTTAAGGAAAAACAAGGTACTTAACACCGTTGAGTACCGTAAAAATGACTCGACGCATGTTTAACCTATACAACAACTTGCGCTCACTTGTCGACGCATAAAGCTCACGTTTCAGCTCTTACGAATAGTTTAATACCGATTTTCAAGCGTTAAAGAACTGAAAGCTTGGTTTTCTTAAAAGAGTGTGATCAAAATACGACACTACGTCAAGCCATTTCTAACCATTGCGCTACATCTTTCGTAAAAAGGCAGATTTTTTAAAAAATGAAGGCAAGAAAGTGTGAATTTAAGCCAGCAACAAGGTAGCAACAAGTCTTTCAAAGTGAAAAAAAATGATAAACCACATGATGAAAATGGCTCTAATCACTACAGTAATGCAAACCCCTCTCGGGTCTCAAACAACGCTAGAAACTCGAACTAGGCTTCTTACTCAGGCCTGGTGGAGAGTTGTGGTCCCATCGGCCTAGGCTTAGGCTTAATTTCATAGGCTTGGGCTTAGGCTTAGGCTTCGTTTGGCTTAGGCTTACGTTATCGAACAGGTCGTTTTGGCGAACATCTTGTAGAGAAAAGTATAGAAAATATTCTAAAAATCGATGGGACCACAACTCTCTACTAGCGTCTCTTATACTAGCTATGTAGATCACTTACAGCAATAGGCAGTAAAGAATGGACTGTCCGAAACGGAAGTACCTTGATTGCAGCAGTGAGTTTCTCCTTCTCGACTTTCTCCTGTTTTTCACATCGTTGCGCACTCTTCTCCAGTTGCTTCGCTGCGAACTTCAACTCGAACAAATGTTCTCAAATTCCATCAGTTAACGAGAAAACTTCGAACATCTCCAGAAAAAAAAGAGATAATCTTAGGAAAACTCACTATCGAGAGACATAGTGCTGTCGCTTTGACCCAGTTTTGTTCAATTTTTCAGAGGTCTCACCTATTGAGCACCAGCAATACCAACACACAATGACTCCTAAAATTCAAATGTATCACTAGGTACAAAAACAAATTTGCACAATAATGATTATTGCAAGAAAAAAGGTGAAGGGCTTGGGGCAACTGTAGGGGCTTTCTGCACGTTTGAACGGCTATTCGAGAAATTAACCCTGGAACCATGACGGTCTCTTTGATCCTCATCGTGCGATGTCAAATACCCTTCGGTCACTGTAATGACGGCGTTGCGTCCTTATGGGAAAACAGGCAGACAGGCAGGGACGCGTGCACAGACGTCCAGGTATGCCGCGCATGCGACGGAGCGACGCCGCCTGTCTACCAACGCTGGTTCTCAAAGGATTAATGCTGAGTGATAAGCAAAACTCTGAACGTCGGACGGGATTCGAACCTGCATTTCGCCCTTTCCGGAGGCCTCTAACAGTAAACCACAGGTGGTTGCTGACGGAATCGGTACATTTGTGGCGAAGGAAGAGTGTTGGCAAAGCAGTAGCGGCGGTAGTGCAATGGTTAGCACGCGCCACTGGAAAAGTGTGAATCGAGAGTTCAAATCCGGCCCACGTTCAGAACTTTGCACATCACTTAAAATTACTGCATATATACTTTATCTCAACATCATAGTATCGCTAAAAGCGGTCATATAAAAAGATTTATGATAGGTGTTTTTCAAAAAATACGCAATAGATATGAAATAAATAACAAATGGGAGAGAAGTAGTACCAAAAAAATCCTGGTAATAACCACTACAAATAAAACAAAATTACTAGGAGAACCTACATCGAGATGGAAAAGGAGAAAACAAAAGGAAACCAGGGGTGAAAAAACGCACCACTGAGCCGACCAACTCTCGATTGACTACATTTTGTAAAAAAAAAAGCGATTAAGAAAAAATCACAGAATCAAAAAGACTGAAGATATGAAAATTTCCTTGGTATTTCTAGATGAGGACGTGACGCTATCCTTTCAACTCGGAAGAACTCGTAATGAATGAACGTGACTGGATAGCTAAAAGCACGAGGAATAGAGCTCTTGGCGTTGATCGATCCCTGAGAGATGTGCCACAAGTCCACACGGAGTTTACTGACCCCGGAGGAATGGAAGGCTTGGTAGAGCCACGAGCGCGAGATCGAACCATTGACCTCGTGTGCGACGCAGAGCACCTCTGCCTGACCACTACGCCACATGCGCTCCTACCGGATAGCTATTACCCTGAAATTTCACAGATAAGAGCGGTGTGTGTCGGAAAATAGTACTTCCTGGTGATTTTACCAATTATCACCAAATTTTTTCTAGTCTTATCTCTGAAAAATTAAAGGAAAAAAGTGGAAAAAAGAGTTTCTTTACTAAAAAGCGCGCGGTCCGTCCTCTTTTCAAATATCAAACCGCTCTTATCTATGGAATTTTAAGGCACGTATGTCTAGTCAACTCATCAATTTCATCATCATCATACAATCCAAAATGTCAACAAATAAACGAGTGCCTGCAGTAAACTCGATAATCGACTCGAATCATCGGCTCTGGAGAGGACGAGGTACGTCGGCCGAATAAATCACATCCGTCAAGCTCGCATGGAATTAGCTGCATCATAAGAGGAAGCATCGCTAATTTCGACGTCAAGTTTAGCAAAAAAGTCGATTTTCAAATTAAAATATGAACTTTTAGAGCGTACAGTCTTGTAAAACGCCCACTCAAAAATCAATAATGTAACAAAAAATAGCGAAAAATCCATTAGAATTCGATAAGGATGATCTAAAATCAACAGTCTAATTACAATCACGAATGACTCATCGATGATTCCAAGTGAGCCGAAGCGAGGAGAAATGAAAGGAGCGTGGTTGGATCGGCAAACGGAGCGCGACGTAACTATGCCCCGCCTCCTTGAAACACCCTCTACGTGCGTGCGACTACCCTCCTATAAGAAGAGACGCGGGTTCGAATCCCGGCCCAGATTACCAGTTTTGCACATCACTCAGCATCCTCGCATATATAGCTATAGCGTCATGTCGATATTGCTTAAGTGAAATAAAGAATTTTTGCAGATCATAATTGGTCCACTTTTGTCCTACGGATATACAATACATTTACTCACAGTGACTCCGGAATGAGAAGAGATTAGGAAGAAAGGCCCGTAGAAGTTCTTCAGCTAATGCGTTTTTTTCCGCATACTCATATGCTGATTCACTTTACTGTGTCATCACGGCCGTTGGGCTATTCATGTCTCGAAGTGTGATTGAATTAAACATTCCACGACCATGTGTACTGATTTCAGTACACTAGTGTCAAAGTTGAGCCCATGTGGAGCAGTGGTTAGATGAGCTCTGTGTCGCGGCACAAGGTCGACGGTTCGAGCTCGTATTCATGGCTCACCAAAACATCCATTCCTGCAGAGCCAGTGGATCGGTATCAGACTTTTCTCAGACTTATTTGAGGAGAAGCGGCACTGACTCGGAACACTGGGAGCGCACCATGAGTTATTGTAAAGGCCAGACATGTATTCATTCACTTCAAACGAAGGTAAAAATTGAAGAGGAATGCATGGCGCATCGTTCAGGGGTTGAAAAACGCCAAGCACTTTGTCTTTAGATGTTTGCAGACTTTGCTTCGTATTTGTAGATCTCGTTGCATGCTACAATCTACATTTTCTCAGCTAAGTCACACAAGCCGAGAAAAGATTTATTGGCTCCATCCAAGAGCTCACTTAGGAGTAAGCAGTAAAGTCTTGCCGGTTACTTTTGACTACTGGCTCACTAAGGAGTGTAAAAATGAAATTCGTTACGACAAAAGTCTGAGCTCTTTGAACCTCTTCACTGAGCATCTCTGGTACACCACAGTCGCGATTGGGAACTTATCGGTAAATTTTTGATATATTACAGATAAGAGATAAGTTGGCAACGTGAACTATTGTCTTTTTAAAAGCTATTGAGTCTAGGGCACCGGAATGGAATTATCTCGATTTTGATTGATACTATCGCCCTCTACAAGTCAGCCCATTTTAATAGACCACATGACATGCGTGGCTCAAAAATGATTATTTGGCATATTGAAATATGAGCTGTGGTCCTGAGAAAACTTTCGAGACGAAAGAAATCTTGATTTTGTGCTCAAGTTAAATGTGAATGCTCTTCGCAGTCTCTGCAACTTCGGCCATAAGTCTTGATCTTCACTTTTGCAGCTTAGTTATGTGCACGAGGAAGATTGCAATGGAAATGGCCAATACCACTAGGAAAAAGCAATGAAACCAGCAAAAAGTAATAGTAGTTATTATAGGTATTGAGGTCGCACAGGTATTATTCAGTAAGCGCAATCTTCTGGACTTATACCGCTCGGTTAACCAAACACACCGTATCTCCGAATAGGAAAATTGTTGCGACTTCTGCAGGATCAGTTGACACACTACAGTCCTTAAGCTGGCAACTGCCTGTGATGCAGATCCGTCACGCTCTGGCACACAAATCCTTGAAATGTAGGAAGCATAGCACCGACCATCATTCAGTGACATTCACTAAAAAAGACGGTAAACATCGAGTCCGAGTCTAATCAGTACCCAAAATTCGAAGACCTTTGTGAATGGTGGTTGCGAGGAAAGTGATCGAATGCACTCTAATTGAAGGTAGATACGTCAGTATACACAACTGACAATTTCTTGCAAAATAAAGTAAGGATGTTCAAGATTGAACAATCCCCTGGAGTGGAGTCGCACGTTAAATCTCATATGTAGTACAGATAGCAATGGTGGATAGATGCTTCATATAATGCCTTATAAAGAAATTAAAGACGGTAGGCTCCATCGAATAGAGGAAGGTTAAACCACAGACCGTACACGTTTTATTCAGCAACATTTCCAACACCTACTACATGGTTTTACTCTATTATAGTATAGCACCTTTACTTTCTAAACGTCATAACTCAGTCTGTTCTAAGAGGATCCGGCATTCAGTGGCAATTTCTGATTCCTCGCATCGAACTCTATCTAAAAATGCGCTCATCATGGCTGAAAGGTTTGAAAGCGCCCAGGAAATTCATATTAAATATTACATGGTTTTGCTCTATTGCAGTATAGCACCTTCACATTCTGAAGGTCATTACACAGCTTGTTCCAAGAGTATTCGGCATTCAGTGGGAAGTTCTGACTCTTCTCATCGAACTCTATCTAAAAATACATCATGCAGTAGAAGGTAACAAATCTTTCCGACAGCGGTGCGCCCAGTCGTAATCCTTTATGATCTTATATGGCCATCATAATTACCTTCAGTACACTCGTCTTCAATCAACTTCGTTCTTGCTTTCTTATCCAACAGCTGTTAACGTGATTGAGTTCAATGTCGATAGCGACTACCAGTGCCATACCGTATCATTGATTACTGACAAATAGATGCGTTGATTATAGCTTAGAGGAGTGGTGTCAAAACAAACGTCGGTACTGCAACGGTTCGAGCACGCGCCTCCAGATAGGCTGGAATATGGGTTTGAGTCCCAGCTGATGCAAAAATAATGCTTATCACTCTGCATCAGTGGGTGTATTTACAACATCGTAAAGCGCTATAAGCGGTTAGATGAGATGGATTTCTGTTCATTTTTATTTAATAAGTCCCTTGTGATCTAGCCAGTCCACACAGAGAGCCGAATCATTTATTTAAGATGTGGCCGTCTAAGCTCATTTTCATTTACACACTCGCCGTTGTTTCAAGTTTTATGTGTCATAAACGTTCAATCACCTTTATTTTCCATTCATTTGAAGGAGAAGAATATCTGCAATTGTTTGAATATGCTGTCGGGATGTAAATGGTTAATTCACTGACGAATATGAAGTGTTCTTCAAAGATTCGAAAGACTGCTACCTAACGGATGACTTTATCAACAAACATCCACACTTTCTTGAAGATCTCTTCATAACGCATTCGTATCCCCATCACGTACTGCTACACTTGAGAAAATTACCCACCCTATTAGCGCTTAGGTTATTTTGTGAAAGGTAATCATTACCTAATATAATGATGCAATAGTAAGTGGCTGGAAGAATCCATACACGCAATGAAACTAGTAATCCATCTTTATCAGTTCTACAGCACACACGTTTCCGGTTAATTGGTCTTGCGTCCCATGCTCGTCAAGCCCTCCCTTCTTTTAGGATTGATAAAATGGTACTAGGCTTGTCTGAAAGAATAACAGCGCTGACTCGACAATGATAGACAACCTTAAGGCACTGTGAAGGCCACATATGCACTCAGTCACTTCAAACGATTCATAGCGATTTCCTTAAGACCTGATGACTGCTAGATTTGTTTCATTATTCCATCCTTCAATGATTATCAAAAGCGGCTCCATAAGTGAGCGAAATTAGTGCTAAGATTTTACCAAAAGCATTGTAATCGGCTGCTCTGATTCAGAAAAAGTTTTGGTAGTTAGAATCATTGTAAAGTTTCTTTCACTAGTGTTTACAAATGAAAATAAAGCAGAGTAAGCGTATTTAATTAACTGTTCCTGATTTCTTAACTCAAGTTTTTTCATCTATCGTAGTCAGAACATTTTGAGAGTTGAGATTGTCCTTTTGACACATACTCGAACGTTCAAATAGTTAGACACTGCCATCAGTTAAGGGTAGACTATGTTAGAAATCATCGTCGTCATAGGCGGCAACCTTTCACAATACTGCCGACAAACCCTTCCTCGATATATATAAAGCTGTGATAATAATCTAGGATGTTCTAAGTCGAGTAGTTTGGAATTCCAGGACGAAAAAGCAGTGTTTCTTAACTGTAAGGATTTTAAACTTACTTAATCATGAAACTATGAAACGAAAAGTGTATTGGAATAGAAAAAACCGTAAAATACAAGTGCTCAGAATAGAACTGTTCAAGATAAAGGGTTTGACATTCTCTAGATTGCGCAATGCATTTGATTCAATACGTAAGGCCGCAGATGTGATTGAATCACATCTGCTCTATACCATAACATACTAGAATAGCCCGAGTCTGTGTTTTCTATAATCCCAAACCACTTCGCTTTAGTTAAGGCGACGAAATGGTACAGGGAACATGTGCGTAGTGCACGTTTTTCTAACCTCTGTAACGCAGAAATAGTATCGACAAATGAACGTTACAAGAACGCTGATTGAAGAATAACCGTGACTGGGTCAATGTCGAGACCGATTACTGGGCAAAACCGTTGACGGTTGGTTGCTGAGAGTTAGATGCGTTCTAACGTAGGAAGTGTGGTGACAAAACGACCGTCAATAGTGTAACGGGTAAGAACACGCGCTCCCGGATAGAGTGAGATGCGGGTTCGAATCCCGTCTGACATGAGAGTTCTGCCCATTACTTTACATCAGTGAGTAATAACCGTTCAGGACTTTTTAATGATGAGTGATAACCAATGACCGTAGAATCATCATGTCAACGACCCGAAACCTTTAAGCGTAATTGTCAAGGGGATAAGTTTCATGATTCAATATGCAATTGTGTTCGTTGTATTCTAATTTGACTCATTTGCCTTTTCCTTGTTTCTGAATGAGCGCCTCCAACAGTGTTTAAACGTAAACCAAGGCTATCTCGAAATTGGCGAGAAACTTTTGTCACTGGAGAAAAATGACAACAATCTATACTGCACTGTTCTAAACTATTTTATTGAAACCGTATAGAAAATATTATTTAGTCAATACATCGGAGTTTTCATTTTCTTCAGAACCGGGTTGATCCGAGTCGATGATCACTAAGTGGTGATCTTCGCGAAAGGGGTATATCCATTCTCGTGTCGAGTCGAATTCGCTGGAAAAGTACACCTCACGAATGAAGCTCTCAACTCGACAATACCTTTTTATTTGTGTCGGATGTTGTATTACTGCAATTCAATATGAGCTACTTTTTCGGTCGTCAGTACATGACACACTAGCAGGGCTTTCTAATGTAGACGTACTGGGTGGCACTATGTTGAAAATGAGGGTCAATAAATCCACCTCGTTTAAAAGGAAATTGCAGAGATAGGTTTTTTTACGAGCGGTACTCCACTCAAATTTCAATATGCCTAATAGTTATTGTTCGACTCAGTGCGACAGCAAACATCTAAATCGCGAAGAGGATCACATGTGGACCATGGACCATGAACCCGAATCGTACCGACTTTGAAGATGGGGAAGACGTCGAAATATTGGATGAGAAGATATTTTCATATCAGTCTTGTTTCTACTCGATAATTTAGCGCAGTTATAAACTTTCCAGTCGAACCTCAATGAAAATCAGTTTATGTGAATATTATTTTGTAATTCATACGTTTTTTTAAACTTTGCACATCATTTTTTCTAGACGCTTTACAGGTACAAATGATATAACATTGAAAAATCATGGTAAACTCGATGTTTAGCAAGCGAATAGTAGAACAAGAAAACGGAACGTTCTCATATGGAACATAGCCTTTTTTTTCGAGTGTTTCTTTAGATCACAGTCAAGTTCCGATATGCCTAATAGTTATTTCTGAGTCATACGTGTAGTCTGTTACGGGTTCTTATACACTGCAATACACGTGTTTCGGCCTCGAAGGCTCGTCAGTTAAACGGTGCTTTTCGTCTGAGCCGATCTCTTTCGGAAACAACTCACCCCCTTCACATGAAGGAATCGTCGACGACCGTTACACTAGCCTGTTATGAGCACTTATACAGTACATAAAGGTACATGTATGGTTCAAAAATTAGTGTCAGGCAAATTAAAACGTAGCCATTCAGTCTTTGAGTCAGACATATTTGAGATGGTCGTCTAACAAAACAGCCATCAGTCTAGTTTACCTTTTCGTAATGAAATTTTGAGCTAATTTACATATAATGAAGAAATTATTGCGTTTTTTGTGACAGTGCATGCGGCGGAATGACTAGAGATCTCTTACAACACATACATGGCCTTCGGTTTGGTGCCGCGCTTCGCAAAATTCAACTATACCATCCCCAAAGGTTAATGAATTGATATCAGACTTTTCTGGAAAGGTATAAACAGTGATTTGGCAGATCGGTAAGCTACAGCAAATCATTGACAATCTAATTATGCACTAAATCACCACTACAATGGAACGAAAATATCGAATGACTGGTGTGATCAGTAAGAATTGATCAGTGCTAAACATTACTTTCATCAACAAACTCTTTTACCCTTTTACTCTTGATTTCCTTATGAAATGTCTCATAGGCTACAAATACTTAGGTCACTTTTATATTGCGGCTCTGTAATTGAAGCTTAAAGAGAAAAATTTTCCTATCGATATGCTTCATCCAACGCTTTCTGGATATTCCGCGATTGCTCTGGAATTCTCGAAATCTAATCCATTTGTTTTTTACTAATCTTTCTGCTCTTTTCTTCTCTACTGGATCATTAAATTTCTCTCATAGACCTCTCGTTCACTGTTTTTTTCATTTGTAATTCCGATGTAATTCTATTTCAGTCAGTGTGCAGAGTATTTCTTATCCATTGCCTAGACAACCATTGCCTGGATAGATTGAACTTTCTTCAAATTCAATTCGAGAACTTCTTGTTTTGCTTACGTTTTTCGATTTGCTGTATGTTATGACAATGAGATTACATGCTTCTTCTAACAAGTGTACAGGCTGTGCGAAGCTAGGTGGCTTAGGATTAGGCACTGCATCGCTTAATAATTCGATCACGGGCTCTTCCATGTGTGCAAGATCAACTGATAAACGGGAGTGCGCTTCTATTCAGTTGCTCTGAAATTGAAGTCCGATTTGTACCTTCGCTATTCTAGTACATATTTTGACAATACAATCACTGTGGTTGTATTTCACATTGTACTTTAGCGCGAAGAAAAGGCTGCATATAGAAGTTGATTGCAATATCATCTTGTTCTCGACTATCTCATTATTTTAGATAGCCCATATAAACTTTACTTTCATATTTAATTGCTTAAGTGATTTGCATAACCAGTCTTCAAACGCCGACTGTGCCATCCAGGGGCTCATGCATTCCATTCATTTCGCCAAGAGCATTCAAAGTCCACAAAGGTCTTCGAACAATTCGCGTGTTGTTTCAAGTATTGCTTGACGATTTCGTTCTCTTTATAGAAGTCGTAGATCTAGTCGAGTCGACTTTCCTTGTCATTTCAATCGTGAAGAAAGGGAGCTAAAGAGTCCCCCACGTGGACTTTAATAGAGCGTTGGAGTGCGAGGTCGAACCAGCGTCTTGTTTCATAAATCTTTGCATCACTGACCTTTGTGCTTTCTCGCCTGTAGATTATGTCAATATATCAGCTAGTCAACTGTCTATCGAGACATCACTTTGTGGTTGCTCATTTCATTTAGATGGCGAGCGATATTGCCTACGGCGTATACAAGCGTCTGGCCAGAGCTATTAGAACATTTTACCAACATAGCAGCCTATTGGCAAAATTCGATTTGAAGAAGAAACTGAGTAAAGCAGTGGTACGAAAGAAATTTAAGGAAATCGCAGACATGTTGAATCGTGACTTTTATTTTTTCAGCGATCACGATGTTGTTAGAACACCTTTCTTTTATACAAAATAGTCAGTAGAGCTAGTTTGAGTGGCTACGTTCCGGCAGTTTCGCCTTCGTCAAAGCCTGACAGAGCCGAAATGACGTGCAATTCTTATAGATGACCATTTAAACAACCAAATAAGATGAAACCTGAACGAAAACGTAGAAGATGAGACGTACCTAATCAGCTTTTTCAGATACTCACCGCATTTTGTTGTTTACTAGTCCATTAGTCATTACGTAGACCAGCCGCATCGAGGATTACGTGGGAGAGGAATGATGTGTTTGTTTCGAATCCACAAAAATCGCGCAGAGATATGGCGTGAAGCCACGCGTGATGACAACGCATTCATCTTTGTGATTCATATTTGAAATTTTGGTGCGAATCCGAAACACTTCGAGATTTTCGAGCGCTGAAGTTTCTCGTCACCATGTGAGGCTGGATATTTCAACTTCGAAGTTCATCACCTTATGCATTTGTTCTCTATGCGTACCTAGTGGCGCTTTCAAATCAGTTTATCTCTGCGTCTAAGTGTTATTTGTTACGGACAGAAAGGGCCCTTCCCCTTTTCCCGATATATCCGCCACCACACGTTTTACAAGAGATTAATTATAGTGTACCTATGATCATGCAGTCACCGTCTCTACCGTCGGGGCATATTATGCATGCTTCCGTTGTACATAAGTGGTCGTATAGGCGACTGCGAACTAGTTGGCTAATTGGATTATTGGTAGTATTTTAATAATCGTTACCAATGTCTCCAAGTTTGCCCTTTTCAAACGTTTTAGAGCTATACTCATTTCGTTTGAAAAGAAAAGGAGAATTAATGGAACTTTTGTTTCATCGGTATCATCGTTTGAGGGCACGTAACTCCCTCCATACCAAACCGAGGAGCTATAGTTTTCATACCCATAGGAAATGCTATTTCCCGAGACAGTTCTAAAGGATTCTACCCTCTGCTCCCTTCCAGTACCACAGTGGCTGCTGTATGGAACATGTTCTTAACAAACGCTTCTTTTGTATGAGGGGTGAGGGGACAGAGGAGAGGTAATGAACCATGATATTTTTGCCACATGGCTTTCGATACCATTCGATGACGTAGCCGTAATTGGATAAACTAGTCTGCGTTTAAGGAATAGAAGCTAGTTATTTTTCGGTATCTCACGATTAAATGTTATTTCTCGGAATCTCACGGGTCTGCTCTGACCTGCTCATTCAGCAACCTAAAACATCATTCCATTTCTTCTTGAGCAGAGCAGATAATCAAACGATCGCCTATATATCTACAGTTGAGTAATGACCGAAGATCAGTCTTTCAGATGCTACAAAAAGAGTGAATGTATAGCGCACTTCTGAAGAATATTCAGTGTCACGCCCATTATCCTTTGTAGTACAGGAACCTACTGTAGCTGTTTATCTGCGCCGTAGGAAAAAAGCAGCACAAATTATTTTCCTCATTTATATTCCAGAAGTGTTCTTGATAATAAAGTCATATATATATCATAGCATGAGATCACTATCAGGTCAATAGTCACAGAATGAAAGAAGCGCAAAATTCTTCAGTGCCACAGAGCAAACCCAATTCTATGTGAAAATCGAGCGTGGCATCCAAACTGCTGGACATCGTGGTCTGTGTGACCTTCAATAACCTGCCAGCTAGAGGAAAAATAAGACGTCATTGAGGATTTGTAAAATAGATGATTAAAGTAAGCTTCACAACAGCGATTTCCTTACTTCGTCTTCGTTTTCTCACTTTACCGTTTGACTCTTTCACCTCACTTTCCGTCATTTCCAATCAATCTCATTTTTGATTAGAGTTTTTGCTGACAATGTGTGTACATGAATAGTACATTTTTTTCCAGAATGTTGTTGTCTGCGTTCATATTCATAGCCACAAATGCTATTGTTTCAACCTTTACGTGTTATAGAGGTATGCTTTTGCCTTCGTTTCCAATCATATAGGAAAAAAACCTCTTTAGCAGTTGAAAAATGTGCTTGCAAATTCGACTTAATTGCAACCTAGATGGCCTTTCCTCAACGACTTCCGAGTCTAAAAATGTTTCACTACGTATCAGATAATATTATCAAACGGTCCACTTTGATAATCTTTGCCAAGAAAACTGTCGATCTAGTGATTTATTTCACTTGACGGCACGTGTAAATCGTACGTCGTCGCCTACTCTAAGTGGGGCGATGGAGCACCCTGGAGAGGATTGGCTTAAGACGAAAGGCCTGCCCGACTAACGAGGCTGCCAAGACCGAAACATGTGTATCGGGCTGTACAAGTGCCCATAACAAACTACATGGAAAGTTGGCTCAAATAATGATTATTACATTATCACATTTTTCGGAATGATGTTATAATCGGTTTTAGGAATTGCTGTAGATAGTTTTTGTATAAGTCCTTCGAAAGATTACCAGTGTCGCAATGATACATGACACACTTGCAGGTGGTGGGTGTCAATTTTACAGAGAGTTGAATCCCATTTATTAGGTACAGAAACAATTCCTTAACACCCGCAAAAAGTCCAAATTTTATGTTTGTATCACACAACATCGGTTACTGTAAATTCAAAAGAATATCTCAGGAATATTTCCATAAGAGATTCTCACTTTAGTGCTGGTTGGACCGAGTCTACAATGCGCTAAAGGAAGGATACCCACATGAATTCGTCGAAAGCGCGTACGTTTCAGCAAAACGATGCCAAACCTCGCGCCATAAGGAAGGCTAAGGAAAAGTGTGATGAATTGGAGAGAGTCGAGGCCTTGTCGCATCCAACTAACAGTCCAGATGCTACAGCGTGCGATTATGGTAAGATTTCCGCAGCAACGGAGCATTTCCTGCGTGGACGTTGGTTCGAGACAGTTGATTAAGATGAATAGGCATGTCAGTAGTTTCGTTGATTTAAAGCCCAAGGAATGGCGATTCCGAGCAGATCCGAAAGCTTGCGGATCGTTAGCGGGAGACCGTGGATAATGATGATCTTTATTTCGAAGAATAATTATTGTTCTTTTCAGTTGAGTTTATGTTTGAACTTTGAATTTTCATCGGGTGTTAAGGAACTCCTTCCTCAACTTAATAAACAGTGCCGGGATACGAGTAAAACTTGAAGCCGAGATGACTTTGAATCAGCAGGCAATCACTCGTTATGGGTTTGACCCACGGAACAAGACCGGAATAGAACCCCAGATGAGGTGAAGTGGTGGTAGCAAAAAATGTTTACAATAAAGAACTAGCAAGTTCACTGCAAGTATCTCATCACTCTTCGTACAGCAGTCCGAGGGTGCGTTAACGGACTCGCGTTCCTCCAACTCTATAGTAAGCATGGAGCCGGGAGAACATCGAGTAAACACTTGAAGCCCGAGATGCACTTAATGAATCAGCGCCATCTCACTCGCATATGGGATGACCACGCAGAACATAGACCGGCATGAGAACCCCCAAGAATGCAGGGTTCGACAGTGGTGGTAGCGCTTATGCCCCCCCCCAAAAAATGTTTACCTAAAGATACTACAAGTGTCAGCTGCAAGTATCTCAAGCAGTGGTGAGAACCACAGCGACTCGCCGTTACTTTAGAGTAGATGAGAACGTTAGAAATGATACAAAATCATGTCAAATATATGCACTAGATATATAATAATCAATATTCCTTGGATTCTAACTGCTCTTGTTTCGCAGTGTTATGAGCTTTCAAATGTACCTAAGACTTTTTAGCGCAAAAAGAGTGGTGTGAAACCAGAACTCGGTGGTGTAATGGTAAAGCACGCGTCCCTGGATTTCGTTACATGCGGGTTCGTGTCCCGCTTGACGCAAATGTTTTGCACATCAATCTACATCAATTGCTGTATTTTCAACATCATACCATTGTTAGAAGCGGTTAAATAAAAAGAAATTCCATGAGATAAACTCATACCTAGGAGAAGTGAGTAGTGAGCAAATTCGACCTCAGACGGGAGTTATACCCGCGTTTAATCAATACCTGATAACGGGTGGTGGGTGACAGCTATGAAGGTGAGATTTTGCAGAATGAGCAGTGAGTAAGCGGTGGCCTTGGTGGTGTAGTAGCAGCACGCCCCCGGCATAAGTGGAACGCGAGGTCGATCCCGCCTAGGGTCGAGTCTTACTCACCACTCATTTCAATTAGGTATGTAACACCGAAATTTCTAGTGTTCTTAAATCCTTTTCTGCAATGTCATGATGTTTGGAATATATTCAAGAAAACTGAGTAGTAGGCAAAAACTCGATCTCAAGCGGGAGTTGATCTCGTATTTCAGTCAAATCGGAGGCCCCTGCTACCACTACACCACAGCGGCCCATTTGCGCTACTACTCATTCATTTATGTCCGTGAGCTATCAGCCACCAACCTTCAACAAGCCTGGTTGGATATGCGATATCGCTTTATAAACCCAGTCAAGCTGTTCGCCCTTGTGATTTGCAACACTCCAGGTTTCTGATGTTTTACTACCTTTTTCGCACTGTCATAATGTGTTGACTTGGCTTTCAAAAAAATATCGCATGTCAAACCAGATCTTTTGAAGGTTGGCGGCTGATAGCTATCATAGAGACAATGAAGAATGAGTAGTGGCACAAATGCGCCTCTGTGGTGCAGTGGTAGCACAAGCCTCCGATATCGGTGAAACGCGGGTTCAACTCCCGCTTGAAGTCCAATTTTTTGCTCACCACTCAGTTCGCTTAAGTATATTCACTGAGGCTCTCGCTGGTATAAAAGGGCATGGCAATGGCAGTGATTGCATGAAGACCACAACAACTTCGCCTTCTCGATGACGTCGCATCTACAACATTAAGCTCTAACCGGAAGGAAGAAAGGCTGGTCGATTTCTACAGCGAGTGCCCAGTCAGAGCAACGAAACTACGGAAGTGAAAGAAAGCAAATCCTTTATGGGACGGACAACAGGTGGGTTTGAGCGACGAACAACGTGGAGCTTCAATATATTACTCACTGCAATGGAGACGATACGAATCATTGGTGAGAACGAAAAAATGTACGATCGGAGGTACCACATAGATACCCATGATGGAGAGTGATGTGCCAGGCATTTGCGTTAGGCGGGACTTGAACCCGTATTTCACCCTATCTCTGGGCCCGTTCTCTATCCCTTGTGCCACCAACGCTTGTTCATCATTTTGCCATCAGATCTGCATTGATCAGACAATAACTTCATCCAAGCCTTCCTTGTCTTCACCAATCGCTAAAATAAATACTGTCTTACAAAGTTTATTATCTGCTGATTAGCACGGACCATTCGCGATCTCGTCCGTATAACCTGCAGTTGAGCATATCATTTCCGTTCTAAACCCATTTGAGCGCAAGTGCCCTTACTTCCATGGGATAGACAACTCACCGCAGCCAACACCTCCGCTATCGAGGCCATTGGCTTGGCGCCAAAATTAGCACGCGCACAATCGCTTGACGTCCTAGAGGTCGATGAGCCGCGTTGACGACCTCACGGATCAGCCACACAGCATGAACGCACTAAGGAAAAAGGCGTATATGCCTTACAATCATTCTTTGAACGGCTCACTCATTTTCATGATAGAACCAGACCACGTTCTCTAAACGTACTTGAGAATTTCAGCTAGTACTCATCAGGTAACCTGTACTCCTCAACTCTCAAAAAGCTCAAACCTTCGAGTATGACAATAACCAAGAAGCCAGTGCTACAGATATGTGAAAAAAAAAGCGAACAGAAACATTTTATTAACCTGACATAGAAATCACACATGTAAATTGTACTAAATGTGGCCCTAAAGAGGGCCGTTGGGTCAATAAAGTGCACACTTTGCGCGAGATTTACCTGCTGGAAGTGTATTTGGTCAACGCCTTGGTACCTTCCGAAACGGCGTGCTTCGCGAGCTCTCCAGGCAGAATCAGTCTGACGGCCGTCCGGATTTCACGAGACCAGATTGTCGAGCGTTTGTTGTAGTGCGCTAGACGTGATGCCTCGGCAGCAATGCGCTCAAAAACGTCGTTAACGAACGAGTTCATGATCGACATCGCTTTCGATGTCACGCCGGTATCGGGATGGACCTGCTTCAGCACACGATAGATATAGACCGAATAGCTCTCCTTCCGGCGATGCTTCCTCTTCTTGTCTCCGGCGCGACTTGCCTTCTTACTCATGGCGGCCGTCCTGGCTCCCTTGGCAGACAGTTTCAGTGGCATGGCGAACGCTTGCAGAAACTACGAATGTTGACGCCTACCTTCAAGCGAATTTATAGAGCTGCCGCGATGAAACCCCGCCTCCACTGACCCAGCACTGGGTCATTGGGTGCGGGGCGCAGAAGCGGGTTGTTTATGAATATCGCCCTAGCTGGTTTAGATGCATTCGTGTGTTCATCTCGCGAACGTTGCTTGTTACCGTTGTGATGTCTGGACGTGGTAAAGGAGGTAAAGCAAGACTGGAGGCAAGGCGAAATCACGATCGTCTCGTGCCGGTCTCCAGTTCCCTGTTGGAGAATTCATCGAATGATCCGCAAAGGCAACTACGCCAGCAGAGTTGGTGGTGGAGCTCTGGTCTATCTGGCGGCCGTTCTCGAATATCTCGCCGCGTAAGTGTTGGAGTTAACTGGTAATGTGCTCGTGACAACAAGACCAGGATCAACTCGCGCCATCTCCATCTTGCCGTACGTAATGACGAGGAGCTCAACAAGCTGTTGTCAGGAGTGACCATCGCTCAAGGTGGAGTTCTGCCCATCATCCAGACTGTACTACTCCCCTAAGAAGAGCGGTGGAGAGAAGGAGTGAGATCCGAGCACTCTATCAAAAATTGACCCAACGGCCCTCTTTAGGGCCACAGTCGTTTTCTAGCACGTTCGTTAGGAAACCGTTTCAATAAAGGCTGTTTTTTTTTGGTGCTTGTTGTTGTGAAATCAGTCAGTCAGTAAGGAGGAAACATAGGACAATCTCCACCTTAGTACATGTAGCGAGGGAACAGCAGTATTCAGTTAACGCTGGATGTTTTTGCTTTCGTAGGGAAGTTTTGTTATAAAACGCTCTTCCCGGGAAAGCCTATGTTATCAGTATGTTGGACGGGATAATTCACTGCATGGCTGACAAATGATCTATCGAGAGCAAGTGCATAATTTTGTAACAATCTGGAATTAACTGGATAAATTCACGGTTTTGTTATTATACCAAAATTATCTGGATTAAGGCTTCAATAGCTGGTGAAAAATCAGTGTATGGACTAATTAGAAGTAAAAGCGCATGATGTTCTCCCCCGACAGAGGACGATTTGAGTTGTATAGGAGAATTCTAAACATAGAGTCTGACGGCAGTGATTAAAGAACAGTGCTACCATGATATTCCCTTAGTGAAGAACTCGTTCTAAAATATACCCAATAATGAAGAGTGATGTCCGAAAACTTTTGCGTCTGATGGGATTCGAACTCAAATTTCACGCTATGCAGGGGCGCACTTAACCGTTGCACTATCGAATGTCTTGAAATACGCACTCTGGTGGTGTGACTGTGATTCAGGCAAACAACCCCTTCTTAGTTCATTTCACAGACTACTTCACATTGTCTCCTTGCACGAATTTCTACCTTTTTCTCCTTTTCTAGACTCTTTACTTTGAAATTATAGGATTTTTGATTCGACAAGTAACGCCGCTTGATAAGGCACCTCAAGACGTACACAGACGCTTCAATGTACCCTTAATGATACCCTTTATTCAGTCTTCAACTTTGCAATAGAAAGCATACGTCATCCCGACGCCGTATCGGCGACAGCGACCCGCGGCGTGCATTTGAATGTTGGCCGCGAGCCAAAGGCATGGCGCTTTTGGCTACAGAGTCGGACGATCTGCTGGCGCTCAAGGTCAGGTCAACAGGATTCGTCTCGTGTAAACATATCTAGCACAAGGTACACGTTGATATAAAGTGGACCGAGGCCGATCAATACTCAGCACAGCAGAAAATAACTGCGATATGGATCAAGGGATAAATCCTCACAACGTGATAACTTAAAATACAGGTTTCACTGAAACTGGGAACCCGTCCGCTCTCCCAATCAATACGTTAAGTTGATCGATCATGGTTTTTTTGTGGAATAAACGTCATAGGAGGCTCGTGGGCTTTTGGCATAGGCAGTCGCTGACGATTACTGATTAGAAAGAGTGCTGCCAATGTACAAACCGAGCCTGCGTCATCACAATTTCTACGAGCCACATATACTCGAAGTAATGCCTGAAGGTGGGAACTATCGATCTGTGACGGCTACACTGTCAACGACGTTCTGCACGTAGGATACATAACACATTTTTCAGTGAAATACTCCCGTACCATCTCGACCACCGACCAAACTCGAAAAACCTATTTGATCAAACAAACTTGAGTGCACAAAAAGTTTATTCACTAACTGATACGACACAAATAAGCGTGCTGATTCCGTAAAATGTGGCCCTAAAGAGGGCCGTTGGGTTAAATTAGATGTATGCGGAAATCTTCTTATCCACCGAATCCATACAACGTGCGTCCTTGGCGTTTCAGAGCGTAGACCACGTCCATGGCAGTCACAGTCTTTCTCTTCGCGTGTTCGCAATAGGTGACGGCATCTCTGATGACGTTCTCGAGGAAGACCTTGAGGACACCACGAGTCTCCTCATAGATCAGTCCTGAGATGCGCTTCACTCCACCACGACGAGCGAGACGACGAATTGCCGGCTTGGTGATTCCTTGGATGTTATCGCGGAGCACCTTACGATGGCGTTTAGCTCCTCCTTTGCCAAGTCCTTTGCCTCCTTTTCCACGACCAGACATGACGACAACTGCAAGACAGCTACGACAGCGAATGCAATGAGGTCGCTCTCCAGAACGTTGTTTATACAGCCACCACTGAGGTACGCACGCTGCGACCCCAACCGATAGCTGGAAAATCGGTCTGTCACCACTCTGACACGTTCTCAGCGCAATCGACTCGTCACTCTCAGACATTCAAAGCTCTTCCTCCCCCTTCACATTCAATTCAACTGTTGTACATATACATGGCCGTGTTTATTGGAACATGACCGGAACCTTAGCGAAATTTAACGATAGAGTAGTGATTTTCTCGATTTTCATTGAAAAAACGCCGTTACATTGTTCGAATTCTGGATTCTCCGAGATAATCCTTTTTTCTTGCACGGACTCTGTACAAAGTAGAGATCTCTTGAAGGGCTAAATCACGATTCCACGCGTTCTACTTTTTCATTCCTAATTGATTTTCAGTAACAGGTACAGACTGACGCAGCAAAAACATTCCATATTCTTGGAATAATGAGTTGCTGATGTTCACTCATTACGAATCTTCTTGCCGCAAACAATTTTCAATTGATTTTTCTATAAAACATGAGGTTTTGTCGAGAAGTTGCGCGGTGATCCGCGCGTTTGTGGTGTTGACAGTGGTTTCAGCGTGAGCACTTGTTGCAGTCTGTAAGGGTTAAAATTATGCTGAGCTGTGATTCGTAATTAATATCTCTTTGAACAATGGCGAGAGGTGGTTGTATAGATGGACTTTACAAGTGTTGCTGGAAACCTTATGATCACGCTGTTCAAGTGTCCAGTAGTCATTGTCGGCTCTATTTGATCTCGTTTATATACGTCGTAGGTGGTTTTTTGACGATATGAACTTCAGATCTTGCCAGAAACCTGTGTCATGTCTGATTCCTCAAATTATCCTTGCCGAAAGGCTACGTGGCGCGTTAAATATATGGATTAGAAGGTAAATATCTGCTAGAGCAATGTATTATTCAACTACGAATTATATTTCCGGGAATAGATTCGTTGCGGTTGCTGCTCTGACTTGGGCTAGCCTCATATTTAACAAGAATGCATTGCGCCTTATCGGGAAGAGACCGACAAATCAAGCTTATATATACTCAGAAACCAAAAACCAGATGAAATCAGAAGGCCCGTTTGAAAAGTGATGCTTTTCATACCCACCGATCGAATGCAGTTCGTTAAGATAATTCGAAGCCTATTACGGATGAATGTAGGCCTCAGATGGTGACATCATGAAATTACGTTAGAAACTGTTGAATGTAGAGATCTTTAGAGGCTCCTGTTCGGTCAGCTTGATTGTGGTGTCGATGCAGATAGTCACTCACAACCAGTCGGAGAACAGTTGTGCACAAAAGTTCGTTTGGTTTCTTATTCCTTGATTTCAGCTTGGCTTGGACATAACCCAGACGCCGCAGATTTGGACAAGTACCGCTACTACGTAAACGAAATACCATGCACCGGAAACGAAAGTGTTTGTGCGCTGTAAGTTGAGTAAGAATTTTTACAGCACAGGGATCTGTTACAACAATTTTTTTAATGGAAGAATTCGATCTGAAAAATCATGTATAACATCAGACGATGATTTGCCTTATGATACTATTGAAACTACTCAGGAATCCCAGCGATGTAAAGTGATGTGCAAAACTTTCGCGTCAGGCGGGACTCGAACCCACATCTCACTCCATTCGGGAAGTGCGCAACCTACCCCGTTGCACTACTGATGCATATTTTGTACACCATTCTTTCTTCGCTACAGCGCATCTATCCGTGAGCTATAACGGCTGGCGCTCCCGGATAGAGTGAGATGCGGGTTCGAGTCTCGCCTGACTCGAAAGTTTTGCACATCAGTCGACATCATCGATATTTTTGAAAAGTTTCAATAGTCTATGAAATCTTAGCACTGCTAAAGCGGTAAAATAAAAGTAATTTTGTTTGATATTTCCAAATCGTTAGACATTTTTCCTCATCGAGATGTACAAAACAGAAAAGTCCTAGTATCTATGTTTGATCGACAAAACTTGATCACGCTTTGTCGAAAGAATTTCTTTAGGAACGTAATTACCGGTCAGATAAATTTATTCAAGCACTGACATAGTTAAGCACTTTCATCAAAAGACAGCTAACGGCAAACCAACGGTAATAATCGCCGCGATTCTGTGCGAAGCTCTGCTTGCCACCGATGCTATTTTGTTAACCTGTTGAGACTCTGAAGTACCGTGGTTCGTTAATTTCGAATGTCGGGAAAACTATGTTCCATAACATGAAGAAGAGGTATCAATTCAACGATTAAAATGCCCATTTGCAGATTCCCTTAGGTCCCTCTTTACTCGTAGAAACAAGTCATAGGCGTCAGCCGTGAAGCGTAAAGGGTTGAGCGTTGATCAACTTACTGGGAAACCCGAGCCATACATTCGACTTAGAGCATTAAAGGTCGGTAAACTGCATTCGTTCCCTCTGAAACGATTTCGAGTGACCTACCGATGTATCAACTCAGTGTCCTTACTCTCTAAGACATGTCTGGCCCCAGCTTACCGACTCCATGGGAATGAAGTGCTTGGTTAGAAATTGAATTAAAGCCAAAAATGTAGTGGTAGAACACCTCTGATCAATTGACTCACATGTTCTCCGGAGTAAATACAATTTCGAAAAAGTAGTATCACTAAAGCTTTAGTTGAAAATGAGTGAATAAAGAAAATATGGGAAATATCATTGAAATGCCAACGACAGATTTGTCTGGAGGACGACTGGTCATACGAACTTCACGATTGCCAGCGCTGATTGCGTTCCGATCTATGAAGATTGCAAAAACGTTCGTTACTTTTTGATTCGTTATGTTTTTATTGCTTAAACATTTCAGCTTAATTCAAAAATTCAGTTATAATTGTCTTATAACGTAGAGTGCTGTGCAGAAATATTTGTGTCAGCAGGGATTCGAACACAGATCTCACTTTTTGCGAGAGCGTGTGCTGAACCAACGCGTCGGTGATGTAACGGTTCAGCACATGCTTCTGGAAAGAGTGAGATATGGGTCCGAATCCCGGCTGACGCAAATATTTTTGCACGCCATTCTCCATTATTTGGTTTATTGTAACATCATACCACCACAGTACGCGGTCAAAGAAAATGAATTCTGATATAATTGTCCATTTTTGAATTTGTTGTACCGTTTTATAGTCTTGGCGATTCTCCACGACGTCGAGCCACTGTTCAAAAGCAATAAAACTAATGAATTCAATTTAATCATCCAATCAATAAGCTCAAATTGAACTGAGATCAAATATCGACCAGTAATCAACTGTATATCATCATTGTAGACCGGAAGAGAGTGCTGCATCTCAACGCTTTGTGCTGGAAGGCAACTTCGAATCTTCAACAAACTTGTGGATCGCTACAATGCCAGCATATGGTCTTGACTTCGTCTCGTTGAAAAATTGTGCTTATCATTGAAAATAAGTAAAAATATACATAGCACTTTTCTCAGCATCTTATTCGTTCATTAGTAAATGTTTTTGCATGTGAAAATTTATAATTTTGTTTTTGCGTGATCAAAGGTATCTCAGGATCCAAGATTTGCTTGTATCTGAGCAGCTTTGTGGTTAAATTTCATTTAACTTCAACTTAGTTGACGAAGAAGTAGGTCATGGAAACTATAAACTCTGTCAGGTTTACGAGGAAAAATCTCATCAGTCTACCAACGCAACATCGTCCGAGTATGTCTAAAGTCACGTAACGGTTGGTTAGCACAGACCATTCACGATATCACCTATGTCATTTGCAGTTTCGAATACCACTATCGTCTTGAATCCATAGAAGCCCAAACGCCCTATTTAGTGGGTTAAAAAGGCGGTGAACGATTACGTCTGCTATTTAGTATCAAGCAAAGATTAGGGCCATCGCGAAATCTTCGGGTCTTAGTGGTCGGTGCGGGTCACATTCACAACCCCACAAGCCACACCGCAGGAAAACGTACTACGAAACAAGACCTGCATGCCTTACAGTACTTCTTTGAACCGCTCACTAAATCCTGGGCGCTTTTCCAAACTGACATCCCATAATATTCGCTCATATGAATAACTCTGAACTCTGGGCGGGAGTTGAACCCCGTGTTTCACCCTTTCCTGGTGCTCGTGCAAACCATTGCACTACCGATGCGCCAGTTTTGGTACAACTCTTGCGATACAAAATCACACCACCGGTAAAAAAGCCGTTGAATCAGGACTTCTCGTTGAACGTTTTCACTAATCTTATCATCATCGTTATGCTGAAATGTAGTAAACATAATAGTCATAGGTATATAACTATTATCAGCGTGTTGGTATTCATTATCATCCATTACCACCCAGTCTGATCAAGATCACCTTCGAACAAACGGCAATAATCATTCTCTGTTGGGAGCACATTCGCTATTTCATCGAACTAATCCATCCAGTCACTCCGTGCTGGCTGTTGAAACCGTATCCATTATGGTATAATCACGAAACACTCTGGAAATCTCCGACAACATTCTGATTGGACACTCCACCTTTGGTCTTCTTTGTGCACCCTTAAATATCAAGTGTTGAGAACTCTTTGTAAATCATCTCTGTTGATCATATCAAGGTGTACAGCAGCATAAATGAACTCGCCCAAAGAGACGTTACTTGTAATTTATAAAGTCACAGAGCATCATTTCCGCTCTCACCCTTCTCCCCATCGGCCACCCCGCAATAGAGAAAACCCATAAATCCATTGAAGTCGAAACTATATCAATAAAATACGACTCATGCGTTGGTTCGAGTCAGGCCATCTGGATATTGGTCGAGTGCATTGGATGGGTTAAACAGAAGAGTTTCATCGCTAATTTATTCGTATCTCAATTACTTATCTTTCCATATGTTCTAGTACCTCACTGTTAAGTCCGTTCGATGCGAAACTCGGCGCGAACCCTCATCGCTGTGGGAATGACCTCAGAACACCATGATAGGGCTGAGTTCCCCACAAGGAGCTACGTTCAAATTTTGAGCGCGAAACAGCGGCGTCACTAGCGCCGGCGTAGAGAGTCGACCGAAAGGAAAGGTCAACGCTATGCGCGCTGAGCTCTACGACGTTTAGGGGATCGTGCGTGTTTGAATTTTGGCGCGGAGCCAATAGCGGGGATATCAGGGTGTTGGTTGCGGTGTGATATCTAACCCACCAACGTTCCAACCTACCCTTCAAAAGGACATGATTGGGATCACGACTGGCCCGTAATAACCCGCGGATAGGTCACTTTGTAAAACAGTAATCAGTTAGAGGAAGTCGGAAAATGCCTTGTGAAAGCTTTGTCTAGTCGCACATTTTTCGACCAATAATACGTGTCATCTCCAGTGCAGATAAATATTATGAGGGCTACATGTTCATTGCTTGGACTCACCTTTTGTCCGTTCTATAGTATTCGCCCTTCTCGCATATTCGTGAAATCTGTCGCTTTGACTGGTCTCCTGCTGTGGTAATTGATAAACGTTCGTTCCACTCAGTTAATGCCCAGAGTTGTGGAGGCGACGTCATCGAGAAAGCAAAGTTGTTGTGGCCTTCATCGAATCACTATCACTCGCAGCTACTTACTAATATCCCCTCTAAGTAGCGAGAGTTCCAATGAACATTTTCATTCAAGGACAAAATCTTTCTACGACGGATTATTCTGGCGATATCGCTGTAGAGTGATGAGAGTCTTGCCGTGAACTTACTAGGCTTTGGCTGTATACACTTTCCCTCCCCTGCTTCTTCGTCAACTAAGGAAGTCAATGTGAGAATCAACCACAAGATCTTGAACATGAGTAGCCTTCCAAGTAATAACAAGCAAAACTAAAAATTTCTTACAAAACATCCATAAATGGGCGAATATTAAGTAGACAAAAGTGGTTTGGGAATTTTTATCGTGTTAAATAGATGGCACGTTTTTTTCCAATGAAACGTTATTAAGTCTTTTCAGCACAAATCGTCGAATTACAGCACTCTCTTCCGATCTGTAGTGAAGATATAATTGGTTATTAGTCGGTATGACTTCCGTTTGGTTCACAATCATTGGCCGAATTGATTTTTACTCACTACTTCTCAATAAGTTACTTGTCGACGACATATATTTCACCAACTTTATTTGTGACAACATAACAAGTTTAGTAACGCTCGAGGAAGATGCGGAAGTTTTCCTATTGATCATATAGTTACGTCTCTAGAAGTTTGTCTAGCTCGTCTAGCTCCTCCTTTGCTTCGTTTCCACGATCAGACACGACGACAACCATTCTACGGGCACGACAGCGAACGCAATAAGGTCGTTCTCCAGAACGCTGTTGCCACAACTGAGGTGCGCACGCTGCGACCCCAACCGATGTGCAAAAGGCCAGCAGTTGCTGTTGTTACGCGTTTGCTAGCACAATCTCTATGACTTTCGATGTTCAGAGATTCTCCTTTGCATATTTGTCTTCGACCGTTCTACATTATGCTGTGTATACGATATGTAACCAAACTTGGAGAATTTTTCGGAGAAAGCCGTTTTTCTTCATTTTCATTGAGAGACTGCGCTACATGTGCGAGTTCTGGAATCTCTAAAAAAAAATCTTTCTTCTCTGGATTTTGTACAAAGGGAGAACTTTCATGAACGTCCTTCACAATACCACGTTCTCCTTTTTCACTCTGAGATCCTTACACTCTTTCAAAATTCCCAACAACTTCTTCATCCATCAAAAAGTCGAGTGTTCCTCAAATTTTACAGTTTTTAACGATACTTAGCACACGACCAGTACTCTGTGTAGATCGTATTTTAGCTAGCTCTCAGGAGTAGAATTCTTGGAGAAACGGAATCCTACACATGGGCCTTCCTTATATATGTAGCATCGAAGATATCCAAATATTTGAAAGCACCTATTCCGGAGTGTAACTGGTATGTTCTCAACTATTCACTATTTTACGTTGCAGTATGACGGAATCACTAGAACTATATTTGAAAGTGGTTCACACCGCTTTTGAAATCCATTTTACCACTTTTTATTCAAACATATTTCATAAATGGCTGAAAAGTAAGATGACAACACACGTAGGAAAATCGTTTATTCATTGCAAGCGATTTATGGTTTCGTTTACTGAATCTATGTTTTCAAGAGTTAATATGTGGCCCTAAGGAGGGCCGTTGGGTTAAATTTGTCTAGAGTCCTGGCGATTAGGCTCTCTCTCCACGAATGCGACGTGCCAACTGGATGTCCTTTGGCATGATGGTAACTCGCTTGGCGTGAATAGCACACAGATTGGTGTCCTCGAAGAGACCAACTAGGTATGCTTCAGCGGCTTCCTGGAGGGCCATAACGGCCGATGACTGGAAGCGCAGGTCGGTCTTGAAATCCTGCGCAATCTCACGAACCAGACGCTGGAACGGCAACTTGCGAATAAGCAGTTCTGTCGATTTTTGGTAGCGCCGGATCTCGCGAAGGGCGACAGTTCCAGGACGGTAACGGTGGGGCTTCTTCACACCACCAGTAGCCGGTGCGGACTTGCGAGCGGCCTTGGTGGCCAACTGCTTGCGAGGAGCCTTTCCTCCGGTCGACTTGCGAGCGGTCTGCTTGGTACGAGCCATTGCTGAATGAAGTGTGACGCGCTCGCCCATCGTCCGTTTATATGCCCCTTCTAGAGGGGGCGGTGCTTATTTTGCTTCGATGACATCGTACGCAGTGAAAGAAAACACTGCGATGGCTGAGAAAGTGTGAAGCATCGAACATTGTTTTGGTGATTTTATGTTATTTCTACTCGAAAACTCCATGTCCACTTTACGAAGTAGCAAAATATTTCATTATTGGACATCTACGGTATTTTTTTCGCTGAGTGACCTCTTCACTGTTCCTTTTTTCATTCGTTAAGCAAGATATCTTTGTTATTTCGTAGTTTCTCTTCACGAATTCCCTTAGCTGTTATTTTGCTCTTTCTGCAGTTGTTTATCGAAGAGGATTATGAGTCTGTTACTAATGAGAAAACTTTTTTTTTCTCTCATTCTTCGATAATGCATACAAATCTGATCAATCAAAAACATTCTGCGCTCTTATCTCAGTTGAATATTGTTCTATTTGAATGATATGCTCTTTGTGGTTACTACTTGGATTTGATTCAATCTCATCTTCAACAAATAAGGATTAAGTCTACTTCGAAGGAGGACAAGTTAATATCATTTATAGTTAGATCTCAATAGTTTTCACAGTTAGAGCTTGTAAAATATCGGTCGTCGACAAATAACCAATAGTAGTCCGTAGAAATCAAGTCGAAAAACCGGCTTTCCTTGAACCTCTGCATGCTAATAATATAAAACTTTGAGAAAGAAAGGAATAACTCGTGAAATCTAGTGTTTTCATTGCTAAATTTTCGCAGTGTTAAGATGTTTCATTTGAACCTAAGAGAATTAAGTGGTGAGCAAAAATATGACCTCAGACAGGAGTCGTACTCGTGTTTCATCCTTACCGTAGATGCGTGCTAGCACTACATTAGCGCCACCACTCTTTATGGATGGACCCAGGTTCGACTCCCGTCGGAGGTCGTATTTTTGCCCATCACTCAAATCTCTTAGGTTTAGATGAAAAGAACACCTGAAGAACTAATCTTAATTTTAAGCTTCACGAGGTTGGTATCTTCTTTTTTCTTCTTTCCGATCGATTGCTTTTCTTGGCGATCGACGGATGTTGTTGATTGTTTATGGCTGACGTTTCGGCGAGTACGCCTACTTCAGACGCTTCGAACTCTCCCTAGACTAATGTACCCGGCTCTGAAGAAGGCGTTTTTGCCGAAACGTCAGCCATGAACAATTAACAGAATCCATCAGTCGGGAAGAAAAACATAAAAAGATAGCAATTGGTGAAGCTTCAAGTAAGGATTAGTTCGTGAACTATTCTTTCCTTTTTCACAGAAATCAAGTCGATCACTAGTTGTGAACTGAACTGAAGTCATACCGATCTAACCAATTCTGTTTTCATTGTAGATCGGAAGAGTACTGTAAATGGACTACTTGTGCTGGAAGACAACTTCAGATCTTCAGCAAACTCGTGGATTGCTACAGTATCACATTTGGATTCGATAGCGTCCCGCTGAGAAAATATGCTCTCTAACTGATAGGAATAAAAATTTCTATACCACTTTTTCCGACATTCTATTCGTCCATTCACCAATATTTTTGTGACAATTTTTCGTCTTACTTTTTGCTGAATTCGAAGGTATCTCATTCTTCAGATATTGCTCGTATCTAGGCAGTTTTGTGATATTTCTTAAATTCACTTTAGCTGAAGAGTGGTGAAAAAAACAGGCGTCGCTAGTGCAAATGGTTAAGCACGCGCCCTCCGAAAGGGTGAAATGCGGGTTCGAGTACCGCACGACGTCAAAGTTTTGCACATCACTCAACATTATTTGGTGATGATTTCGATTTTGTTGACTAAGAGAGAGCATAGCACACCATAGATATCGCCAGAGTAAGTAATCGTAGTGAAATCTCAAAAATCACACCGATTGAATCGAAAATATTCATGGAAACTGTCGCTACTTCTTAGGGAAATAGTAGTAAAAAAAAATAACGAGTGACAGTTATTCGCCGAAAGTCCCAACAATTTCGCCATCTCGATGACGTCACTTCTGCAAAACTAAACACTAGCCGAGAGTCCAACGAAGGCCAGTCGATTTCTGTGGAAAGTTGCAGATTCTTCTCGTCTTTTCTTCGTGTATGCAGACGCTATTACGACCAGATAAGATATTTCCATCTAAGTCTGAATTTGTCTCTCCCAATCATTAGATACCTTTTCGTTTTTGACAGTTTTTGAGACCTCAATCTTTGGATAATTACTGCCTTTCAAGTGATCTATCGGTTGGTTGTACGGACCATTCGTAATCCCACCTCAGTCGTTCGTAGCTCAGAATAATACCACTCACGTCTTGAACCCATATAAGCACAAGCGCCAGAACTTTGATGGCTTGCATAGCTCACTGTACCGCGCATGATCTCCGCTATCGACGCCACTGGCACCACGCCAAAATTCGGGGCCGCCGCGATCGATTGTCCCAGGTGGTGGTCGATGCGGGGGTCACGTTCGCGACTCGAAGTGGTAAGGCATTCGTAGGAAGGCACTATGAAACAGGACGTGCACGATCTACAGTTCTTTTCAGAATTTTTTGACTCGTTTCCGAGACAGACTAACTACTCTCTTCGAAAGTACTTGGTGACTTCAGCTTCTACTCATTAAGATAACTGTTACACCCTAGTCCATTAAGTAGGAGTAACATTTAAGAGTAATAATTCAACCAAGTAACCACTACTAGAACAATATGAAAAAAACAAGAACAGAAACACTTATTAACTCAGTATAAAAACCACACACAAGTATTGGTTCCATTTGTGGCCCTAAAGAGGGCCGTTGGGTTAATTAAGTGCACATTCGTGCGCGATTTATTTGCTGGAGGTGTACTTGGTCACCGCCTTGGTTCCTTCCGACACAGCATGTTTCGCGAGCTCTCCGGGTAGAATCAGTCTGACGGCCGTCTGGATTTCGCGAGACGAGATCGTCGACCGCTTGTTGTAGTGTGCTAGACGCGATGCCTCGGCAGCAATGCGTTCAAAAACGTCGTTCACGAACGAGTTCATGATCGACATCGCTTTAGAGGACACGCCAGTATCTGGATGGACCTGCTTCAGCACACGATAGATGTAGACCGAATAGCTCTCCTTTCGGCGATGCTTCTTCTTCTTGTCTCCAGCACGACTGGCCTTCTGACTCTTGGCGGCCTTCTTGGCTCCTTTGGCGGACGGTTTCGGCGGCATAGCAAGCACTCGTAGAAACTTGCGAATGTAAACCGTCTCCCTTCAAACGAATTTATAGGGCTGCCGCGATGAAGCCCCGCCTCCAGCGACCAGGTGGCTGGGTCAATGGAGGCGGGGCGTGGAAGCAGGTTGCCTATAAATATCGCCCGAGTGGGCGCAAATGCATCCGTGTGTTCATCTCAGCATTTGTCGCTCGTAACCGCCGTGATGTCTGGACGTGGCAAAGGAGGCAAAGCCAAGACCGGAGGCAAGGCAAAGTCAAGATCGTCTCGCGCCGGTCTCCAGTTTCCTGTCGGAAGAATTCATCGAATGCTCCGCAAAGGCAACTACGCCAGCAGAGTTGGTGGTGGAGCTCCGGTCTATCTGGCAGCCGTTCTCGAATATCTGGCCGCTGAAGTGTTGGAGTTGGCTGGTAATGCTGCTCGTGACAACAAGAAGACCAGGATCAACCCACGCCATCTCCAGCTTGCCGTACGTAATGACGAGGAGCTCAACAAACTGTTGTCAGGAGTGACCATCGCTCAAGGCGGAGTTCTGCCCAACATCCAGGCTGTACTACTCCCCAAGAAGACCGGTGGAGAGAAGGAGTAAGATTCGAGCACCCTACTAAAAATTGACCCAACGGCCCTCTTTAGGGCCACATACCGGCTTTCAAAAACGTAACTATCGTATGTGAGAATGATTTGTAATAAAGATGATGATTTCCACTTGTTATGGTGTCCTAGCCTTCATTGATTTACTGTTAAGGTCAATTGTTTAGAGGTTAGGCGGATAAATTCAGTGTGCGGGACGAAAATTAAAATTGATTAGTCGTCGATAGAGCGTTAAAAGGCGGCGATTTATTACTCATTCTTATTAGAGTTTTTGTTGTAATAAGTGTAATCGTCACGGTGAAGTGACAATAGGCCCACGTTCCAAGAATCTGAGTACTTCCAGATTACTTGTTCCGGCATGTATAGGCATCAGTGTTCAAACTAGTAATATGCTTAGAAGGTCCGTAAATTTGGAAGAATGTCAAGATTTCTGTTAATTCCTACAAAACTACAAACAGCTGCTTGTCTTTGAATCTCGAAATCAAGTCATGTAAACCTTATGAATGCGGTTCTTTCATGTTTCATTCCTTTCTCTCTCTCTGTTCCATAGCATGGTACTCCAGACAGTGTTTTCTGCAGAGATACTCATCCAAGTTCTACTTGTAGACATCTTGCAGTCTCCCATGGGAGCTATCCCAGTGATCTGACCCTGATGAGCTAAGGGAAGGAGTCGACTCCTCGGGCTTGGCATACTGACCCCGCTGTTTCCCGCTCAAATTTGAACGCAGCTCTCCTGTGGGGGAACTTAGCGCTATCAGGATGTTCTGCAGTCATTTGCAGAAGGATATGAGGACCCGCGGCGAGCTTCGCATGGAACGGACCTAACAGCGAGGTATTGAAACGTACGGAAAAATAAGTAACTGAGATACGAATCATTTACTGAGGAAACCCTCATGCTTCATCCATCAAATTGACCTTCATCAATATACAGATGACCTGACTCGAACCACCATATAAACCCTGTGATCCGTTGTCTTCAATGGGTTTCTGGTCTTTTCTTTCATCGCACTATGTACACTATTCAAGAACTGTTCTCCCGACAGAAGACGACTTGCGCTGCTTGTTCAAAACACGTTAATATAGGGTACTGATGGTAGTGATGGTGATCACGTTTGTCAACTTTTTCTAGTAATCGTTCTGAATCGGTAACACTTATACTAAGAAGATTTCAGCGTGAAGATGCACCAATAGTTCGGACCTGTACACAAAAACTCCATATCGGACCACTTTTTAGCAGTGGTATGATTTCAAATTGCAGAAAGAGTGAGAGCCAAGACGGGAACCAACGGTGCAGCGGTTAGCACGGACACCCGAAGGAGTGACACCAAGGTTCGACTTCCGTCTGCAGTTCAAAGCTTTTCATCTGAGTGAATGTTATGGGATATATGACTAGGGGACTGTGCTATTCGTTGAAAGATAGCACGCATAGCAAAGTTCCTATCGTAAGTATGCTGCCCAATATTGATTCTCTCCTACTAAGCAACTTTTCTTGCCGTTTGTCTGCCCTGTTTAAGCTACAACTCTTTGATACCAGTTCATTCTACAGTCTACTTCACATATTTTCCCTACACCAACCCTTTTCTCTCCTCTTTCTTCTCTTTCCTTTTTTCTCATCAGGATGTCTTTCTTCACCGTGTGAAACAACGACGTGCGTGTCCGACGTCACGCCACCGCGGCACGCATTTGAATTTTGGACGCGTGCCAAAGACATAGCGATTGTTATAGAGACTCAGACACCTGCAAGCGCTCAACGTCGGGTCATCAGCTTCTCAAAAGTGGACCAAGGCAGATCAATACTTGGAATAGTTTGCAAAAAAATTCCTTAATACAGCCAAATAGAAAGAGTGCGAGTGTGATTTCAAGGAAAATCCTTCACACGTAACAATTTCATGCACAAGTTGCACTAGAACAAGGAACCCGTTCCGTTCTCTCATTTAATATGTTAAGTGGTAATATCATAGCTGTTCGTGGAATAAACTTCCTAGGAGTATTGTGGATTTTTGGCATAGATGGTCGTCGTCCGTGAACGATTAGGAAGAGAATCGCCGATGCTGATATAGAGGCAAGTTCATCACAACCTCTTCAAGCCAAAATATACTCGAAAAAAATGCCTAAAGAGGGGAACTATCGATCTGTGCTACACTGTCAGCGACGTTTTTGCCAATAGCCAATAATGTAGAGTGATATCCAAAACCTTTTGCGTCTGCTGGGATTCGAACCTAGATTTCATGCTATACAGGGGCGCGCTTAACCGTTGCGCTATCGAATGTCCTGAAATATTCATCTGGTGGTGCAATGTGATTTAATCAAACAACCCCTTCTTAGTTCATTTCGCATTCTATTTCTCATAGTCTCCCTAATTCCTACCTTTTTTTCCTTATCGAGACTTTACTTTGAAACTATAGGATTTTTGATTCAACAAATGACATCACTTGATAAAGCACCTCAAGACGTACACAGACGCTTCAATGTACCCTTAATGATACCCTTTATTCAGTCTTCAACTTTGCAATAGAAAGCATACGTCATCCCGACGCCGTATCGGCGCAAGCGACCCGCGGCGTGTATTTGAATGTTGGCCACAAGCCAAAGGCATGGCGCTTTGGCTACGGACTCGGACGACCTGTTGGCGCTCAAGGTCAGGTCTACAGGATCCCTCTCGTGTCAACATGTCTAGCACAAGGTACACGTTGATATGAAGCGGACCAAGCCCGATCAATACTCAGCGCAGTTTGCAGGAAATCTCTTACATCGCAGCCAAAAAATTAGTGCGATATGGATCAAGGGATAAATCTTCATGACGTAATAACTTAAAACCAGGTTACACTGAAACTGATAACCCGTCCGCTCTCCCAATGAACATGTTAAGTTGATTGATCATAGGTTTTTTGTGGAGTAAACGTCATAGGAGGCTCATGGGCTTTTGCATAAGCAGTCACAGGCGTTTATTGATTAGAAAGAGGACCGCCCAATGTACAAACCGAACCTACGTCATCAAAACTTCTACAAGCCAAAATATACTCGAAAAAATGCCTAAAGAGGGGAACTATCGGTCTGTGACTTCTACACTGTCAACGTTTCGCGGCTTCTCCGTAGGATACATAGCAGATTTTCAATGGAGTACTCCCACACCCACTCGACCACCGACTAAACTCGAAAATCTCTATTTGGTCAAACAAACTAGAGTGCACAAAAAGTTTATTCACTAACTGATACGACACAAATAAACGTGTTCATTCCATAAAATGTGGCCCTAAAGAGGGCCGTTGGGTTAATTAAACGTATGCGAGAATCTTCTTATCCACCGAATCCGTACAAGGTGCGTCCTTGGCGTTTCAGAGCGTAGACGACATCCATGGCCGTTACAGTCTTTCTCTTCGCGTGTTCACAATAGGTGACAGCATCTCTGATGACGTTCTCGAGGAAGACCTTGAGGACACCACGAGTTCTCCTCATAGATCAGTCCTGAGATGCGCTTCACTCCACCACGACGAGCGAGACGACGAATTGCCGGCTTGGTGATTCCTTGGATGTTATCGCGGAGCACCTTACGATGGCGTTTAGCTCCTCCTTTGACCAAGTCCTTTGCCTCCTTTTCCACGACCAGACATGACGACGACTACAAGACAGCTACGACAGCGACTGCAATGAGGTCGTTCACAAGAACGTTGTTTATACAGCCACCACTGAGGTACGCACGCTGCGACCCCAACGATAGCTGGAAAATCGGTCTATCACCACTCTGACACGTTCTCAGCGCAATCGACTCGTCACTATCAGACATTCAAAGTTCTTCCTCCCCCTTCACATTCAATTTAACCGCTGTACATATACATGCTGTGTTTATTGTAACATGACAAGAACCTTAGCGAAATTTAACGACAGAGTAGTGATTTTCTGGATTTTCATGAAAAACACGCCGTTGCGTTGTTCGAATTCTGGATTCTCCGAGATAATCCTTTTTTTTTCTTTACTTTCTTTCTGTCGTTGCCTGTATTTTTGTCATCCATTGAAAAGTCGAATGTTCTGAGTTTTTTCGGTTCATTACGCTCTATTTAAGCACTATTTAGGGTCAGTTTGTGTTTATGTCGTATTCTAACTGGCTTTTAGAAACGGTATTCTTATAGGAAAGGAATCCCATGCATAAACAGCTTGCTTATACACGTAGCAAATGTACAAATTGCATCCGTAGCTGACTTCGTACAATCGCTGATATCAAAGGTAACTGAACGCAGTACTTTATTACTTATTCCATTCAGCAAGAAATCCGTAGAATTCTTCTGGTTGATGTTTCTCCCATCGAAGTTAAAGTAGCGGATTTTAATTTCTCTTTACTGTTGTGGTGACTACGATTGTAACTACTCATATTTCACTCATCAACAGCGTTGACGATGCTTTCTACCGCAGAGCTAGGATGTTTCTCTATTCGAAATCACCTCGAAATACTTTTAGCAGTTCCTGCTATGAGATTGTTCTGAGCTTAATGGTAATATACTTCGGTTTCTAACAACTTAGAACTCGCATAACGTTGTTGAAATCCGACAAAAGCGCTGAACGCCAACACGCATTCGAAAATTTGGACGCGAATCCTCAGCGTCATTAAGAGAAGTGACGCTACTTCACCACTTCACTGTAGGAACAGTTTCCCATTGTATGTAAAGTGTCCGGTTTCTTGGAGAATAACATGACACTTTTCGACAAAAAGCGGAGGGCTTTAGGGGCACTCTGCTTCTGAGAAAATTCTTGTGAAGTCTTTGCTTCATCGATCCGAGCATTACAGACATGGACTTACTATTTAACTGCTCAATATGACGCATTAGAAATTATTACTTCAAGGTGGTTGACATTTTTTGTCCAGTCGATTTCATCGTCTTCTATATGCGGATATTACACAGACGTGACTGAGAATTAAGATGACATGAACACAAGGGAGAATCTTTTATTCGTCCTAAATGATTTATGAGTTCAGCTATTGAACTGAAGGCCTGAAAAGCCGCTATGTGGCCCTAAAGAGGGCTGTTGGGTTAGATTTTTGTTCGAGTCCGGGCGGTTATTCCCCTTGCCCCTTCTAGTAGGGGCAGTGCTTGATTTACTTCGTTAACATCGTACGCGCTGAACGATCACACTGCGACGTCAGTTCTATTGATGCTGGTAGAAATGTGTAAAATATTAGCATTGTTGTAGAGATTTTCAGTCCTTTCCCTCACTAAGACGCTCAACCCCACTTGACAGTGAGTTGAAAATTTCTCGTAGTTGGACATTTACGATAGTTCTTGATTTACTCTGTGGCATTCACTGTTCTAGAGATTGTCTTCATTACCACGTGGATTTTTTTAACGTAATGCCTTCTCTTAGTTGTTTGTTTTGTTTCTTCGAGAAAATATTGATCAAAAAGGTCAGAAGGCTGTTACTATTGACTAAACTTCATCAGATTTTCAATAATAGGTACAGACCACGCAGCAAAAAACATTCCGTTTTTGGATCAGTGAGTTGCTGATGTTCATTCACTTCGAATCTTCTTGCTCAAGCAGTTTTCAGTTGATTTTTCCTAGAATATCTGAGGTTTTGTCGAGAAGATGCGCGGTGATCCGCGCGTTTGTGGTGTTGATAGTGGTTTCACCGTGAGCACTTGTTGCAGTCTAGTAAGGGTGAACAATTCACTGAGTTGTGATTCGTAATTAATATCTCTTTAAAAATCGCGAGAGGTGGTTGTGTAGATGGACTTCACAAATGTTGCTGGAAACCTAATGCTAGTATTCATTGTCGGCTCTAAATGATCTCGTTTATGTACGTCGTAGGTGGATTTTTTGACGATATGAACTTCAGATCTTGCCAGAAACCTGCGCCGTGTCTGATTTCTCAAATTATCCTTGCCGAAAGGCTACGTGCCGCGTTAAGCATATGCATTGAAGGGAAATATCTTCTAGAAGCAATAGATTACTTAATTACGAAGTATATTTTCGGGGATAGATTCCTTGTGGTTGCTGGTCTGATTTGAGTTAGCCTCATCTCTAAGGCATCGCTTCTTTTCGTAAAGAGACCGGTAAGTTAAGTATTTGAAAGGTCAGAGAACCAAAAAAACAGTTGCAATAAACAGGCCCCGTTGGAAAGGTGATACTTTTCCTACCCACTGATCAAGTGTAACCTATTGAGATACTTCAAAGCCCGATATGAATGAATGTCGGCCTCAGGTGGTGACATCAAGAAATTACGAGAGAAAGTGCTGAGTGTAGAGATATTCAGAGTACTAAAACGCTCCTGTTGGGTCAGCTTGATTGTGGTGTCGATGCAGATAGTCACTCATAACCAGTCGGGGAACAGTGTGCACAAAAGTTCGTTTGGTTTCTTATTCTTTGGTTTCAGCTTGGCTTGGACATAATGCTGACGCCGCAGATTTGGACAAGTACCGCTACTACGTAAACGAAATACCATGTATCGAAAACGGAAGTGTTTGTGCGCTGTAAGTTGAATAAGAAAGAATTTTTTACTACAAGAAGATCTGTTACAACAACTTTTAGTGAAAGAATTCGATCTGAGAAATCATTTATAGGATCAGACGATGATTTGCCTTAGAAAACTATTCAAAAATCTCAGTGATGCAGAGTGATGTGCAAAACTTTCGCGTCAGGCGGGACTCTAACCCACATCTCACTCCATCCGGGAGTGTGTACTCTAACCCGTTGCACTACTGATGCCCATTTTGTACCCCAGTCTTTCTTCGCTTACAGTGCATCCATCCGTCAGATGTACCTGCTGGCGCTCCCGGATAGAGTAAGGATATGGGTTCGAGTCCTCTACCTGACTCGAAAGTTTCGCACATCACTCCACATCGCTTTGTATATCTATGAAATCTTGCCACCGCTAAAGCGGTTAAATAAAAAATGATTTTCGTTTGGATCTCATTTATTTGTAAGTTTGTTGCGATGGTATGATATAGTAGTATACCCAATAATGTGGAGTGCTGTGCAAAATGATATTTCGTTTTATATTCAGAAATCGTTAGAAATTTCTCCTCGTCGAGTTGTACAACACAGAAGAGTTCAAGTATCTATGTTTGGCGAGTGAACTTGATCACCTTAGTCAAAAGAATCTCCTCAGGACTTTAATAGCCTGTTACATACGGTTATTCAAGCACTGACATAGGCACTTCCATCAACAGAACAGCTAACGGCAAACTAACGGTAATAATCGACGCCGTTTTGAGCGAAAACTTACTTGCCATCGATCCTATTTTCGACTCACGAGAGTTTTTGTTTACCTGGGGTGACTCTGAAGTACCGCGGTTCGCTGATTTCGAACGTCGGGAAAACTATGCTCCATAACTTGAAGAAGAGGTACCAATTCAATGAATAAAATGTCCATTTGCAGATCCGATTAGGTCCGTCATTAATCTTAGAAACAAGTCATAGGCGTCAGCCGTAAGCGCAAAGCGTTAAGCATTGATCGACTTTTTCGGAAATCCGAGACATGCATTCGACTTAGAGCATTAAAGAGATGGTAAACTGCATTCGTACCTTCTAAAACGATTTCCAGTTAGGTTACCGATGTATCAACTCAGTGTCTTTACCCTCTAAGACATGTCTGGCACCAGCTTAGCGACCCCAGGGGAGTGAAGTGCTATGGTTAGAAATTGAATTAAAAGCCAAAAATGTAGTGGTAGAACACCTCTGATCTATTGACTCACATGTTCTCCGGAGTAGATAGACTTTCGAAAAAGTAGTATCTCAAAAGCTTTAGTTGAAAATGAGTGAATAAAGAAAATATGAGAAATATTATTGAAATGCCAACGACAGATTTGTCTGGAGGACGACTGGTCATACGAACTTCACGATTGCCATCGCTGACTGCGTTCCAACCTATGAAGATTGCAAAGGCGTTCGTAACTTTTTGATTCGTTTCGTTTTTATTGATTAAACATTTCAACTTATTTCAAAAATTCAACTTTAATTATCTTATAACGTAGAGTGCTGTGCAAAAACATTTGCGTCAGCCGGGATTCGATCACAGATCTCACGTTTTTTGGGAGCGTATCTGAACTGACGCGTCGGTGGTGCATTCGTTCAGCACATGCTCCCGGAGTGAGTTCTATGTTCGAATCCCGGATGACGCAAATGTTTTTGCACGCAACTCTACGTTATTGCATTTATTGTAACATCATACCACCGCAATACGCGGTCAAATAAAATGGATTCCGATATAATTGTCTAATTTTGAATTTGTTTATCGCTTTATAGTCTTGGGGAATCTTTACGACATCGAGCCACTGTTCAAAGGCAATAGAACTAATGAATTCAGTTAAATCATGAAATCAGTAAGTTGAAATTGAACTGAGATCAAATGTCGACCAGTAGTCAACCGTATATCATCATTGTAGACCGGGAGAGAGTGCTGCATCTCAACGCTTTGTGCTGGAAGACAACTCCGAATCTTCAACAAACTTGTGGATCGCTATAATGCCAGCATATGGTCTTGACTCCATCTCGTTGAAAGATAATACTTCTCCCCGTTCATTGAAATTAAGTATAAATCTATGTAGCAGTTTTCTCTACATCTTATTCGTCCATTAGTAAATGTTTTTGCATGTGACAATTTATAATTTTGCCTTTGCCTTTATTAAAGGGATCTCAGGTTCCAAGATTTGCTTGTATCTGAGCAGCTTTGTGGTTGAACTTCAATTTAACTTCAACTTAGTTGACAAAGAAGTAGGTCATGGAAACTTTAAAGTCTGTCAAGTTTACGACGAAAATTTCCATCACACTATCATATCAACACAACATCATCCGAGTATGGCCAGAGTCACGTAAGGGTTGGTTGGCACAGACCGCGATACCACCTATGTCTTTTGCAGTTCCGAATACCACCCTCGTCTTGAATTCATAGAAGCCCAAACGCCTGAACTTTAGTGGTTTACAAAGGCGAATGAACGGAAACGTCCATTATGTAGCATCAAGCAAAAAATGGGTCATGGCGAAATCTTGGGATCTTAGTGGTCGACGCGCGTCACATTCACGACCTGAAAGCCACACCACAGGAGAACGTACTACGAAACAAGACCTGCATGCCTTACAGTACTTCCTCTAACCACTCACTAAATCCGGTGCGGTTTGCCAAACTGACATCCCATGATATTCGCCCAAATGAAAACCTCTGAACTCCTGCGGGAGTTGAATCTCGTGGTTCACCCTTTCCTGGTGCTCGTGCAAACCACTGAACCACCGATGCTCCAGTTTTGCTACAACTCTTTTTGCGATACAAAATCACACCACCGATAAAGAAGCCGTTGAATAAAGATTTCTTGTTGAACGTTTCCTATAATCTTATCATCATCGTTATGCTGAAATGTAATAAACATAACAGTCATAGGTATAAAACGATTATCAAAAAGTGTTGGTATTCATTATCATCCATTTACCACCACTCCGATCAAGACGACCTTCGAACAAACGGCTAATCACGAAATACTCTGGAAACCTCCGACAACACTCTAATTGGGCACTCCAGTTGGTCTTATTTGTACACCCTTAGATATCCAGTGTCGAGAACTCTTTGTTAATCATCTCTGTTGATCATATCAAGGTGTAGAGCAGCATGAATGAACTCGTCCAAAGAGACGTTACTTGTAATTTATAAAGTTACAGAGCATCATTTCCGCTCTCACCCTTCTCCCCATCGGCCCACCCCACAATAGAGAAAAGCCAGAAATCCATTGAAGTCGAAACTATATCAGTAATATACGACTCATGCGGTGGTTCGAGACAGGTCATCTGAATATTGATCGAGTGCATTGGATGGGTTAAGCGGAAGAGTTTCATCACTAGTTTTTTCGTATCTCAGTTACCTATCTTTCCATATGTTCTAATCCTCACTGTTGAGTCCGTTCAATGCGAAACTCGGCGCGAACCCTCATATCGCTGTGGGAATGACTCAGAACACCCTGATAGGGCTGAGTTCTGCAAAAGCAGCTTTGTTCAAATTTGAGCGCTAAACAGCGGCGTCAGTAGGCCGTGCCGGGGGGGTTGACGCTTCCCTAGCTCATCAGAGTCAGGCCACTGGGACAGTTTAGATGGGAGATTGCAAGATGTCCACAGGCAAATCTCTGATGAATATCTCCATAGAAAACATTAACTGGCATACCTCGCTATAGAAGAATACTTAAGCTCTTTTGTTGTCAGTGAGGATTAGTCCTAAAACCCCTAGTCTGTACTACATACTTTCATTGGCTTTCCCAGACAAAGTGATCGTTTTATCAATCCTATACCTATATTTTCCCACCGGTTTTTTTTTTCTAGAAAAGAATTAAAGTATTAAATTCTTATATTTTTCACGAAGCTGGAACTTGAAGATCCCGAGAAAATCGCCTCGAGCCCTCATCACTCTCGGAATGATTTCAGAACACCCTAATTGCGCTGAGTTTCCCACAAGGAGCTGCGTTCAAATTTGAGCGGTAAACAGCGGAGTCATTAGCGCCGGCGTGGGGGAGTCGACGGGAAGGAAAGGTCAACGCGACGCGCGCTGACCTCTACGACGCCAAGGGGATCGTGCGTGTTTGAATTTTGGCGCGGAGCCAACAACGGGATAGCAGGGTGTTGGTTGCGGTATGATGTCTAACCCACCAAAGTTAGGGCATTTGGGCTTGAATGGATTCAGAAAGGAAGTGGTATATTCAATTTCAAATGATCGCGAATGGGCCGTGCGAACCAACGGAGGGGTAACTTTGTAAGTGATTCAATATTTGGCGATACCACTCCGGAATCTACGATCAATGACTTAGGAAGCTTCGTCATGTCCCTACGTTGATCCTACATTCATCCGAAACGGGCTTTAACGTTTCGAAGTAGGCTTCACTTCATCGGCAGATGTGAAAACTACCTACTCTTCTGTGGACCCGTTTTTTTTTTTGGCCGTTCTCTATCTATGAGTCAAACTTGTCCCCCTTCGAAGTAAACACGATGTTTGGTTGTTGGAGATGGGGTTAAGTCAAGTACAGTTCGCCAGAAAATCTTTATTCAACCACTTTTTTGACAGTGGTGTGATATTGTATCACAGAAAGAGTGATATCAAGACCAGAGTACCAACTACGGAGTGGTTAGCATGACCACACGTAAGAAGTGACACAAGGGTTCGGCTCGTGCCCGCGGTTCAAAGTTTTACGCTTCAATGAATCTTATGGGATACATATAGTTTGTACCTATGCTATTTGTTTGTTATCATGTCACACCCAATCTTTTCTTCTTAATTTTCCACTCTTTAAATGCATTGAAATCATCTAAATTCAATTCAACCATTGACATTTTTCACATCAATGAGGCACTTCGAGACGTATAAAAACGCTTCTAATGTACTTTCAATTACAATTTTTTACCTAATCCCTAGAGTATTCCGTCATAGAAAGCATCTGCTACGTCATAAAGGTAGACGACCACGCATTTGCGCATTTGAATTTTGGACGCGGTCCGAAGGCACAGCGCTTTTGGCAGCTGACTCGGACGAATTGCTGGCGCTCAAGGTCGGGTCAGATGGATGCTTCTGGTGTCAGTGTGAGCAGCACAGGTCGCAGCTCATACGAAATGGCCAATCACTACCCACAACAGATTGCCAAAATCCTCAACATCTCAGTCAGAAAATGAGCGAAACGTGTCTTGTAAAGCTCTGATCTCAGTAAATTGATGCAAAGGTTGCATTGCGACTACCACATTATCTCAAATTCTACAAGCGAAAATATAAATAAAAAAACGCCTACAGGGAAGAACTCTCGATATGCGACTGCTACGTTGTCAAGGACTATCTATGGTACTTGTCTAACATCTTAAACATGAACATTTCCGACCCGTTACTTTTATATCGACTCAACCATCGACCAAAAAACCTACTTGACCCAACAAACTCGGATACAGAGAACGTTTATTTCACGAGAAATGAAATGACACAAGTAAATCTTCATGAAATGTGGCCCTAAAGAGGGCCGTTAGGTTAAAATGAATGAATATGGCAGTGTTCTTATCCACCGAAACCGTACAACGTGCGTCCTTGGCGTTTCAGAGCGTAGACCACGTCCATGGCCGTCACAGTCTTTCTCTTCGCGTGTTCACAATAGGTGACAGCGTCTCTGATGACGTTCTCGAGGAAGACCTTGAGGACACCACGAGTTTCCTCATAGATCAGTCCTGAGATGCGCTTCACACCACCACGACGAGCGAGACGACGAATTGCCGGCTTGGTGATTCCTTGGATGTTATCGCGGAGCACCTTACGATGGCGTTTAGCTCCTCCTTTGCCAAGTCCTTTGCCTCCTTTTCCACGACCAGACATAACGACAACTGCAAGACAGCTACGACAGCAAATGAAATGAGGTCGTTCTCCAGAACGTTGTTTATACAGCCACCACTGGGGTACGCACGCTGCGACCCCAATCGATATCCGGAAGGTCAGCCGTTGTTGTTACGCGTTTGCTAGTACAATCTCTATGACTCTCGATTGTTCAGAGCTTTCCCCTTGCATATTTGACTTCAACCGCTTAACATCATGCTGTATATACTGTATGTAACCAAACTTGGAGGATTTTTCGCAGAAAGTCGTTTTTCGTTATTTTCATTGAGAGACTGCGCTACATTGTGCGAGTTGTGGAATTTCCAAAAAAAAAAATATCTTTTTTCTCAGGATTTTGTACAAAGGAAAAACTTTCATTAACGTCCAGTTCACAATACCACGTTCTCCTTTTTCACTGTGAGATCCTTACACTCTTTCAAATATTCACATTAACTTCTTCATCCGTCAAAAAGTCGAGTGTTCCTCAAATTTCACAGTTCTTAACGATACAAATACACGACCAGTACTCTGTGTAGATCGTATTTTAGCTAGCTCTCAGGAGTAGAATTCTTGGAGAAACGGAATCCTACACATAGGCCTTCCTTATATATGTAGCATCGAAGATATCCAAATATTTGAAAGCACCTATTCCGGAGTGTCACTGGTATGTTCTCAACTATTCACTATTTTACATTGCACTATAACGGAATTATTGGAAATATTATTTGAAAGTGGTTCACACCTCTTTTGAAATCTATTTCACCGCTTTTTATTCGAACATATTATATAAATGGCTGAAAAGTAAGATGACAGCACACGTAGGAAAATCGTTTATTCATTGCAAGCTATTTATGGTTTCGTTTACTGAATCTATGTTTTCAAGAGTTAATATGTGGCCCTAAGGAGGGCCGTTGGGTTGAATTTGTTTTGAGTCCTGGCGATTAGGCTCTCTCTCCACGAATGCGACGTGCCAACTGGATGTCCTTCGGCATGATGGTAACTCGCTTGGCGTGAATAGCACACAGATTGGTGTCCTCGAAGAGACCAACTAGGTATGCCTCAGCGGCTTCCTGGAGGGCCATAACGGCCGACGACTGGAAGCGCAGGTCGGTCTTGAAGTCCTGTGCGATCTCACGAACCAGACGCTGGAACGGCAACTTGCGAATGAGCAGTTCTGTCGATTTTTGGTAGCGCCGGATCTCACGAAGGGCGACGGTTCCAGGACGGTAGCGGTGGGGCTTCTTCACACCACCAGTAGCCGGTGCGGACTTGCGAGCGGCCTTGGTGGCCAACTGCTTGCGAGGAGCCTTTCCTCCGGTCGACCTGCGAGCGGTCTGCTTGGTACGAGCCATTGCTGAATGAAGTGTGACTCGCTCGCCTATCGTCCGTTTATATGCCCCTTCTAGAGGGGGCGGTGCTTAATTCGTTTCGATGACATCGTACGCAGTGAAAGAGAACACTGCGATGTCAGTCGCACTGAAGCTGCTGAAAAAGTGTGGGGCACCGAACATTGTTTTGGTGATTTTCTGTCATTTCTACTCGAAAACTCCATATCCACTTTAGGAAGTAGCAAAATATTTCATTATTGGACATCTACGATATTTTTTTCGCTCAGTGACCTCTTCACTGTTTCATTTTTTCAGTTCATTCAGCAAGATGTCTTTATTATTTCGTAGCTTCTCTTCACGAGGTCCCTTCGCTGTTCATTTTGCTCTTTTAAGGCATTGTTAATCAAAGAGTATTATGAGTCTGTTACTGATGAGAAACTTCTTTTTTCTCTCATTCTTCGATAATGCATACAAATCTGATCAGTCAAAAACATTCTGCGCTCTTATCTCAGTTGAATATTGGTCTATTCGAATGATAGGCTCCTTGTGGTTACTACTTTGATTTGATTCAATCTCATCTTCAACAAATAAGGATTAAGTCTACTTCGAAGGAGGACAAGTTAATATCATTTATAGTTAGATCTCAATAGTTTTCACAGTTAGAGCTTGTAAAATATCGGTCTGTCGACAAATAACCAATAGTAGTCAGTAGAAATCAAGTCGAAAGACCGCTTTCCTTGAACCTCTGCATGCTAATAATATAAAACTGTGAGAAAGAAAGAATAACTCGTGAAATCTAGTGTTTTCACTGCTAAATTTTCGCAGTGTTATGATGTTTCATATAAACCTAAGAGAATTAAGTGGTGAGCAAAAATACGACCTCAGACAGGAGTCGTAACTCGTGTTTCATCCTTACCGTAGATGCGTGCTAGCACTACACCTACGTCATGCGCCACCACTCTTTATGGATGGACGCAGGTTCGACTCCCGTAGGAGGTCGTATTTTTGCTCATCATTCAATTCTCTTATGTTATATATGAAGAAACACCTGAAGAACTAATCTTATTCGAATTCACAAGGTGGTATCTTTTTTTTCTTCTTTCCGATCGATTGTTCTTCTTGGCGATCGATGGATTTTGTTGATAGTTTATGGCTGACGTTTCGACAGATACGCCTGCTTCAGAGCCTTCGAACTCTCCCTAGACTCAAGTAAACGGCTCTGAAGAAGGCGTTTTGCCGAAACGTCAGCCACAAAAATCAACAGAATCCATCGATCGGAAAGAAAAACATAGAAGATAGCAATTTCGTGAAGCTTCAAATAAGGATTAGTTCGTGATCTATTCTTTTCCTTTTCACAGAAATCAAGTCGATCACTAGTTGTGAACTGCACTGAAGTCATAACGATCAATAACCAATTCTATCTTCATTGTAGATCGGAAGAGTACTGTAAATGGACTACTTGTGCTGGAAGACAACTTCAGATCTTCAGCAAACTCGTGGATACTACAGTATCAACATTTGGATTCGATAGCGTCTCGCTGAGAAAATGTACTCTCTAATTGATAGAATAAAAATTTCTATACCACTTTTTCCGACATTTTATTCGTCCAATCACCAATATTTTTGTGACAATTTTTTGTCTTACTTTTTGCGGAATTCGAAGGCATCTCATTCTTCAGATATCGCTCGTATCTAGGCAGTTTTGTGATTATATCTCAAATTCACTTTAACTGAAGAGTGGTGGAAAAAACAGGCGTCGCTAGTGCAAATGGTTAGAGCACGCGCCCTCCGAAAGGGTGAAATGTGGGTTCGAGTACCGCACGACGTCAAAGTTTTGCACATCACTCAACATTATTTGGTGATGATTTCGATTTTGTTGACTAAGAGGGAGCATAGCAAGTTCGCCATAGATATCGCCAGAGTAAGTCATCGTAGTGAAATCTCGAAAAATCACACCGATTGGTCGAAATATTCATGGAAACTCTCGCTCCTTCTTAGGGAAATAGTAATAAAAAAAAAATAACGAGTGACAGTTATTCGCCGAAAGTCCCAACAATTTCGCCATCTCGATGACGTCACTTCTACAAAATAAACACTAGCCGAGAGTCAAACGAAGGCCAATCGATTTCTGTGGAAAGTTGCAGATTCTTCTCGTCTTTTCTTCGTGTATTCAGACGCTATTACGACCAGATAAGATATTTCCATCTAAGTCTGAATTTGTCTCTCCCAATCATTAGATACCTTTTCGTTTTTGAGACCTCAATCTTAGATAATTACTGCCTTTCAAGTGATCTATCGGTTGGTTGTACGGACCATTCGTAATCCCACCTCAGTCGTTCGTAGCTCAGAATAATACCACTCACGTCTTGAACCCATATAAGCACAAATACCGGAACTTTGATGGCTTGCATAGCTCACTGTACCGCGCATGATCTTCGCTATCGACGCCACTGGCACCGCGCCAAACTCGGGGTCGTCGCGATCAATTGTCCCAGGTGGTGGTCGATGCGGGAGGTCACGTTCGCGACTCGAAGTGGTAAGGCATTCAGTAGGAGGGCACTATGAAACAGGACGTGCATGATCTACAGTTCTTTTTTGAATAATTCACTCCATTTCGAGACATACTAACTACCTGCCCTCTTCTAAAAGTACTTGGCGACTTCAGTTTCTACTCATTAGATAACTGTTACACCCTAGTCCCTTGAGTAAGTAGAAGTAACTTTCAGGAATAATAATGACCAAGTAACCACTACTAGAACAATATGAAAAAACAAGAATAGAAACACTTTATTGACTCGGCATGAAAACCACACACAAGTATTTGGTTCCATTTGTGGCCCTAAAGAGGGCCGTTGGGTTAATTAAGTGCACATTCGTGCGCGATTTATTTGCTGGAGGTGTACTTGGTCACCGCCTTGGTTCCTTCCGACACAGCATGCTTCGCGAGCTCTCCGGGTAGAATCAGTCTGACGGCCGTCTGGATTTCGCGAGACGAGATCGTCGACCGCTTGTTGTAGTGTGCTAGACGCGATGCCTCGGCAGCAATGCGTTCAAAAACGTCGTTCACGAACGAGTTCATGATCGACATCGCTTTAGAGGACACGCCAGTATCGGGATGGACCTGCTTCAGCACACGATAGATGTAGACCGAATAGCTCTCCTTTCGGCGATGCTTCTTCTTCTTGTCTCCAGCACGACTGGCCTTCTGACTCTTGGCGGCCTTCTTGGCTCCTTTGGCGGACGGTTTCGGCGGCATAGCAAGCACTCGTAGAAACTGCGAATGTGGAACGGCTCCCTTCAAACGAATTTATAAGGCTGCCGCGAAGAAGCCCCGCCTCCAGCGACCAGGTGCTGGTCAATGGAGGCGGGGCGTGGAAGCAGGTTGCCTATAAATATCGCCCGAGTGGGCGCAAATGCATCCGTGTGTTCATATCGACATTTGTCGCTCGTAACTGCCGTGATGTCTGGACGTGGCAAAGGAGGCAAAGCCAAGACCGGAGGCAAGGCAAAGTCAAGATCGTCTCGCGCCGGTCTCCAGTTTCCTGTCGGACGAATTCATCGAATGCTCCGCAAAGGCAACTACGCCAGCAGAGTTGGTGGTGGAGCTCCGTCTATCTGGCAGCCGTTCTCGAATATCTGGCCGCTGAAGTGTTGGAGTTAGCTGGTAATGCTGCTCGTGACAACAAGAAGACCAGAATCAACCCACGCCATCTCCAGCTTGCCGTACGTAATGACGAGGAGCTCAACAAACTGCTGTCAGGAGTGACCATCGCTCAAGGCGGAGTTCTGCCCAACATCCAGGCTGTACTACTCCCCAAAAAGACCGGTGGAGAGAAGGAGTAAGATTCGAGCACTCTACTAAAAATTGACCCAACGGCCCTCTTTAGGGCCACATACCGGCTTTCAAAAACGTAACTATCTTATGTGAGAATGATTTGTAATAAAGATGATGGTTTCCACTTGTTATGATGTTTCAGCCTTCGTTGATTTACTGTTAAGGTCAATTGTTTTAGAAGTTAGCCGGATAAATTCAGTGTGCGGACGAAAATTAAAATTGATTAGTCGTCGATAGAGCGTTAAAAGGCGGGGATTTATTCTCATTCTTATTAGAGTTTTTGTTGTAATAAGAGTAATCGTCACGGTGAAGTGACAATAGGCCCACGTTCCGACGAATCTGAGTACTTCCAGATTACTTGTTCCGCCATGTATAGGCATCAGTGTTCAAAATAGTAGTATGCTTTATAGGTCCGTAATTTTGGAAGAATGTCAAGATTTCATTAACTTCTATAAAATACAAACGGGTGATAATCTTTAAATCTCGAAATCAATCGTATAAACCTTATGAACGTGGTTCTTTCATGTTTCATTCCTCTCTCTTTTTCATAGCATGGTATTCCAAACAGTGTTTTCTGCAGAGATGCTCATCCCAGTTCTACCTGTGCACATCTTGCAATCTCCAATGGGAACTATCCCAGTGACCTGACCCTGATGAGCGAAGGGAAGGTGTCGACTCCTCGGTCGCGGCATGCCGACCCCGCTGTTTCCCGCTCGAATTTGAACGCAGCTCTTTGTGGAGAACTTGGCGCTATTGATGTGTTCTAGAGTCATTCCCAGGAAGATATGAGGACCCGCAGCGAAGTTCACATGGAACGGTCTTGACACCGAGGTATTAAAATGTACGGAAAGATAAGTAACTGAGATACGAATCATTTACTAAGGAAACTCACATGCTTCACCCATCTAGCCCTACTCGATCAATAAGCAGGTGACCTGGACTGAATCGTCGCATGACTTGTACATTGATCGCCCTCATTTCAGTGAATGATTGGGTTTCTTCAACCGCCCTATGTATTTTCTTGAACAGCTCATCGAAAACCGATTTTGAAAGGAGGGTGTGAGCAGAAACGATTACTATTTAGTATTGCATGTGTAGTTAAGGTAGAAACATCACAAAGAGTGTCTAGATTTTAGCGGATATAAACATAGCAGTTGGCCACCGATTTGATCTACAGCTTTGGATTTGATTACAGTGTGGTGAGTATGCCTAAAAAAATTGAGTGGAGGCAAAAACTCGATTTCAGACGGGGAGTTGAACCTGTCATTTACTCATACCGGAGGCGCATGCTACCACTACACCATCGACGCCACTGCTTATCCATCACTCATTCTTCGAGATCTCTCTATACAGCTGTCAGCCACCCTAGTATGGGTGAAACGCTGTTAAACTACTGTATGAGATTGAATTTCTGCCTACCACTTAATTCTCTTAGGTGATACTTGAAACATAATAACACTGCGAAATAAGCGGTGAAACCACAAGAATTCCTGGATGTATCCAAAGTGGGTGAGTGGCTGTGACGAGGCGAGTATAACGAAACGAAACGTACGGAAGTCCTAGCGCAGAGGTTTCGAAAAAACAGTCGAAATAAGGACGGTGTTTGGAAACATTTATTTAGCCTCAAATTCATAACTCTTCACTTACGGTTGCAAATCAGTATTCAGAATCACCGATATTGTCATCTAAAACTTTCGTAAAAAAAGGCTGACATATAATTTCTTGTTTACATAGGAATCAATGGCATGAACGTTTGGCTGCTAGCTTCTCCTGTATCCCAGTACAAAGCAACCGCTGCTCCATTATTTGAAACCATCCGAATCTAAGTGTTCCTACTATTGCTGTGTTCAATTTCTGATTATTGGAAAAGGGAAAATCAAGCGAAACACAAGAATTTAATCGATGAAACAAATTACTAGCATATGAAATCATACAAGTCGTGCAAACACAAACACATAAAATCAAGCGTGGTCCTAAAGATAGTAGTTGGGTTAAGTGAATGCACATGAGAGACCTACTTGCTAGAGGTGTATTTGGTAACAGCTTTAGTTCCTTCCGACCCTGCGTGCTTCGCAAGCTCTCCGGGCAGGATTAGTCTTACGGCCGTCTGGATTTCACGGGCTGTGATTGTCGAACGTTTGTTGTATTGAGCCAAACGTGCTGCTTCAGCAACAATACGTTCAAACACGTCATTGACGAACGAATTCATTATGGACATAGCTTTCGACGATACACCAGTTTCAGGATGCACTTGTTTGAGCACGCGATAGATGTAGACCGCATAGGTCTCCTTTCGACGATGCTTTATCTTCTTCTCTGCAGTGCGGCCGACTTTCTGACTTTTGGTTTTGACTGCTTTTTTGACTTCTTTAGTGGACGGCTTCGGTAGCATGACAGACTAAATTTCACGAAGTAACAGCAGATATAAAAGAATTTGCCTTGTGAACTGCTCTTATCTCGAGGATAAATCGGTCTTCATGATGTGACCCCGATCAATTTTACATGTTCGTCCAATATTTTGAATTAGTTTTCTAATGCAAGCTAGCAACCGACAGGTTCTTTGCCACGTAGTCAGTAAGGATTGAGTTGAGTTGTGATTGACCTGGAATGAAAAAAAAACAAACAAGTGCTAGATAATCAAATTGAGAAATTTAATTCACTTTAACACCTTTTATGATCTCGTTCAACATACCGTAAACTGTGCTAATAGTCGATATATCAATAGACGTTTACGACGGATCGTTTCGTTCAATGCTCTGTTTCCACCTTCCATGAAGGTAAAGAATAAAGCTCTCGACATTGATCAATCCTGAGAGATCCGCCATGCATTCGTATTCAATTTTCAACTTCAATTAGGTATTTGAATGCACTTATGGTCCACCAAACTATCCACCTCTTCGGAGTCGGTAAATTGGTACTAGACAGGTCTCAGACTTATCCGGGAGAATAAGCAGCACTGGTTCAGTACAGCGGGAGGACACCGCGAGTCGTTGTAAAGACCAGATATGCATTCAATCAATTTTCCATAGAAGGTTTTATCCCAAGATCTTGTACGCTTCATACTTGAATGAACGGCGAAGATTCCAGCTACTTTCCATTAAGTACAAGCGATTATGTTAATTATGTTTATCACTCATCGATAGGCGTCTATCATCTGTAACTCCGTGATAAACTCTTTGTGGCAGATTGTGGACTTGAATGTAATCGAGTAGTCTTCATAATACAAAAACTCATGAATGATCCAATAGAAAAAGTTCAGATTTAGTTGACACTGTGTAAATTGACACAGGGCTCATTAGCACTTACCAAACAAGATGATCATTATACACTTGAGAAAGTTGAACGATATGCGAAGCTTTAAACCTCTTGCAGGAGTTGAACTCGCATCTCACGCTCCTCAAAAAGCGTTTACTTCTCCACTTCCGGAACTCCTGCTCTTCTGTCGCTCTTTCTCGGGTTTATAGTAACATATCATTATTACACTGACACTTTAGACACTTTATTGATCCGCCTTCACAGTGTTTTTTCAGTGTGCAGATGCCACTACATCTAGCATTCAATTCATTCTTTCGTCTTGTTTTTGAACATCGTAGAATACCGGTTGAGCGAGTCTCCTTGTAATCTCGAAGATAGTCCAGCTGTGGCGTTCCCATAGGATGTTGTTGTTGACTGCTAGAGAGGTTTGGGATGGAACTCGGCTCCACTTGCGCCGCGATCAGCATCGCAACCACTAGGCCATGGCGTCTCCATTACATTGGTTTCAACAGGTAAAATAGAAAATTCTCGTTCGTTGACAAACTGTCATTAGATTCTGAAACAATATTGATTTCGAAGCAAAAGGTGTAACTCCATCCAGGAATCGTCGATTGATTAGACGATGAATGACCATGAATCGATCCATTGCCACTTCACTGAATATTACAGATTTCATTTCTATGATATTTTTACTACTTCGTACTTGGCTGCGGTGAGGCAGAAAAACTCGTTCAATAAAGAGAAAGATTTCACTTACTAATTTTGAAAATGTGAAATGCTTTTTAGCTTAGCTTCCCTATAGATGGCGTGATGATTTCGAATATTTTCACTCAATATTCCCGATTGTAGAGTGCTTAAGACGCACCCCTCATAGTGTGAAGCGCGGGTTCAACTCCTTGCCGGTGAGCATAGTTGTGCATATCACTCAGTTATAGGGCTTTTAGTCAGCAGATCAGACGTGATTCATCGATACTTAGGTCCTCTATCATAAGTTATCATAATAAATACAGCTGATCATCTATCGCCGATTCTGTGTTGACTAAATTCTGTCAGCAGCACCTTCACCTGGCATCGAACCGTCAAGAGCAACGCAATTATGCCTCTATCCCTTCGCTCAAGTTCAATCGCGCCAAATAAGAGGTCATAACTGGTTTTAACAGGACGCGTCTCTTCCTTGATGGGTCATTGTGTTAGGCATTCAATAACTATTTGATTTTGCTAGCTATTATGGGCACGTGGCTCATAATCGTAGTCCTCATTTTCGTGATACTGAATAGTACACTCTGCGGTACAATTAAACCTCAGCACATTCATTTACACATCTATCTATAATCATGAAAATAATGCCCCAAAATATGATAGAATATATCGCTAAGCACTCGTCTATATCCCTCCAGCGACTTCAAAAATCTAAAACGCAATGACATAACATCCAAAGTTGCTTGACTCTAGGTAGCGGGATAATTATCCTAAGATCTGAGACCATTTAAATGCAGAATACTTAATTCCTTCGGTAAAAATTTCCCAGCTGGCCCATTTTGCAGGAAAAATCCATGGAAGCCCTCCACTTGTGCTATTGACTGGGGTCCCAGCGTGAGGATCTAGCGGACGACTATATAATGGGCGATTGGGCGGGGCCTCGCATTAGTTCCGGTGCTGTCTAGTGGTTTGCTGTTGTCGTATGTCTGGACGTGGAAAAGGAGGCAAAGGACTTGGCAAAGGAGGAGCTAAACGCCATCGTAAGGTGCTCCGCGATAACATCCAAGGAATCACCAAGCCGGCAATTCGTCGTCTCGCTCGTCGTGGTGGTGTGAAGCGCATCTCAGGACTGATCTATGAGGAGACTCGTGGTGTCCTCAAGGTCTTCCTCGAAAACGTCATCAGAGATGCCGTCACCTATTGTGAACACGCGAAGAGAAAGACCGTCACTGCCATGGACGTGGTCTACGCTCTGAAACGCCAAGGACGCACGTTGTATGGATTCGGTGGATAAGGAAGCTCGTCTCAATCGATAAATCCATCTCAACGTCGTAGTTGAAATTGTGTCAAGTGTATTTGAAATGTGCTGTTGTTTGTGTGATGTCGTGTACTCAATGAAATAAATTCTTTTGCTTAATATCTTTGGACATCGTACCATACAAAATCTGTCCTCGAGTAAAGAGTGAACAATTTTGACTTGGATTGCAATTAAGTAGTTGTTAATCTGTAAAAGTATTGCTATTGAATGTTCCGTAACAGGCGTAAGCCATGGCTCGACAATCAATCACTCTGAAGGAAGGCAACACTAGATGATCTTTTCACTTGACATAGATCTTCGGGCACCGATCACTAGCAATAGCAGGGATGAGCCGCAGGACTTGTGGTAACTTATGAGAGTGTGCGGGAACGCTGAGTAGTACGCGTAACTGCTCGATATGCCATGATAGATGTCGTGAAAAGGCCTAAAACATTCTATCAAACCATAGGTTTTAACTTCTAAGCTGTTATGAAGAGTCGTTGCACCGATACAGTTCATAAAGAATAGCCGAAGACTTCATTGAAATGTTAATGACACCATCAGCATAACTTCGTTGTACAGCTCGAATTCTGATTAACATTAGGCAAGTGGGCCAATCACGCGTGAATTCCTACGCAGAAATTCAGTTTTCTTCTATAATCAAACCAAAGATAACTCTATTAGTACGGTGCTTGTCAACATCGCAGTATTTCTAGCAGTATTATACGCATAAGTTTTTCTTAAGAAACGAAGCAAACTCCTATACAAAGTGCCATTTGCATGACATACTTCTAGAAATTCTTCTTTGTTTTAAAATGCTTTCGCTTGTATGTGCAACTTCTAGCATTTTCGTCACGATGCTTACTATTCTATGCTCTTTGGGGGATCCAAGTCGCTGAGCATTCGGCGAATCTAACGAAGAAGTTTCCCTTACCAGTTCAAGGAACTGCTAAAACTATAAAGAATCTCGAAAATCGAGTACAAACGTAGGAACTTCTCACATTGACATAAATGGGGGCGACATTGAAAAAATTACATGTCACCGGGCAAGTGTAACGAGATTTTAATCGCAGATTGGTGACCAATCATTTTTTCCATAGTATGAATTCTTAAAAAAACAAATTCTGAACATGTATAGCAAACGATCGTTGCACTGATTAGCCGGATGTTCACCAAGTCAGCCGACAACATAGCCATATTCCTGCACAAAAAGGTACAAAAATACAATTGCCAGAAAAACAACTACCAATATCGACCACAAAGATACCAACACTGGGAATGAATCTGTAGATCTTATCATGTCTGTGAATATCCATAACTATAAGATGAGTGCACATACCTTCAACACCATCCGTTTCGTGAGCAAATCACTCACATTTTTGTTGCCCATTCACAAGTGTTATAAATTCCTTTATTTCAAAACGAACACACACCTTTACTTTGGCGGTGTCCTAATGAGGTGAAGAGCAGAATAACGAATAAGAGTAAACAAATTTATGTAAAAAACACAACTCAACAAACAAGTTACTTGTCTGCATCTGCAACTTCTCTAGCTCTCTTCTCACGAATACCAGCATACTTCTTGTCAGCTCGAACTCTCCTAAGATGACGATAGATCTCAACCTTCCGTTCAGCCTCTGTGATAGCTCGAGGAGCTTCATATTGAATAACGTTGGGAGACGGGCATGATTTTGCCATGAAGCTGTGCAGCCACTTTGAGTTCTTCCGGCTAAAACAACTCTATTCAGTGCTCAAATTATAAGAATATAGTTCCAGAAAACCAACCATAAAAAAGAAGTTATCAAACAAGGAAGCAGCCGATGTCATGTATGAGAAAACCTTTCACTCACATCGCTGTTCAGATATAAGTGTCAAATCAACCCACTTTTTTATTTGCACGGTTTCTAGGAAATCCAATACACAGCAGTAAGGAATAGCTGGTACCGTGCCACGACTTGAACGAAAAAGAAACAACGAATCAACTCACATTGCTGTCTCCCTTGCGTGGTGCACTGAGTTTTCTTGGGGAACAGAATCAGCTTTCGACTTGTACTCCTTCAGGCGCTCGACATTAGCCTGAAAATCTGTACTTATTCAATGCTTATAAATCAAAACCACCTAATTAGGACTGGATAAAACTGGTTACTGTAGAAACACTCCTATCACACACAGCAACCTATGCCGCCTGTGTCAAACGTATTCATTGCTCTTGCGTGATTTCTAGGATATTGAAAGCAAAAAATGCTTAAAACAGCTGGTATCACGCAACGAAATAATCTATTACAAGAGTACTGACTGACCTGTAGACTTTCAAGCGATCTGTTCGTTCTCCTGTAGTCCACAGCAATACCGATGGTTCTGGCCTCTCGCTTACCAATACCAACAGCTTTCAATTCATCAAGGGTGAAACCACGTCCAAGTCTAACCTTTCTATTATATCGCTGAGTAGGACAACGAACAACGGACCTAAACGAAATTGCAACAAGTGATTTGAGCTTCATCAAGTGAACGTAGAGGAGAAAAACAACGACAAACGTGGCCAAATGAATGCTGCCCATCCCAACTTTCATTTCACCTGCTAAAGCTAAGATTTGACTTAACTTGAAAGTCCGACTTCTCTTTAACCTCGGCATGAGCCGAAACGCTTGTCAACCAATGTTGGAAAAGAAGACATAACAACTTCGTGCACATTTCAATTAAAGAAAAGGACAGTTCGTAAGAAATAAATCTGACAACTAACAGATAAACAGCTCGAACGCACGATGAACTGATTAATAACACGTTGAATTGACTAAAAAAAAAAGTTCCAAGAATCCCACTCTTCCTATGGGGAATGTAGAAGCGTTACATTGACGAGATAATGTGAATTCATGAGCACGTGTTGTGGCGCAGCGGCTAAAGGTACTCTGTGACGAAAACGTGGTCGATTCTTCGATGATGGCTGGTTCGATTACGTGCCCAAGGCTCACCAAGCCCTTTATCGATCCGAGGTCGATGAGCTGGGGCTGACTTGTCTGAGAGGATAGTAGAACTGACTTGATACATCGGTAGATCGCAAGTGAGTGATTATAGAGGCCACATGTTTCAAACGATACTTGATGAAGTCGGATATGTGGGCACATCCCTCAGGGGAATGATCAACGCCGGCAGCAGTCATCCTTTAATCAATTCTAATGTTGTAAGCCATTCCTCAAGTTTTCCGCACTAGAATAAATAAACACCAAATCGAGTAATCACAAGAATTTGATATCATGAGTTTGGTAAGCACATTCGGACTACGCATTTTCTTGCAAAACATTTGGGTAAACTTGATGACAATATGGAGCTGTCAACGGAACGAATCCGCTGTTA